>JAUCNH010000390.1:3485565-3497346 GCA_032353275.1 Sardinella hualiensis | reverse complement strand
TGTGTGTGTGTGTGTGTGTGTGTGTGTGTGTGTGTGTGTGTGTGTGTGTGTGTGTGCGTATGCGTGCGTGCATGTGTGTGTGTGTGTATGTGTGTGTGTATGTGTGGGTGTGTGTGTGTGTGTATGGTCAGTACTTTTGTTAGCCAGTAGATGTGAGTAGACAGGCAGGCTGAGGAGCTGTGTGCGGTGTGAAAGCAGACCTAGGATCAGTCTAAGAACTCCAGCAATAGAACTCAGGAGCACTGAAAAGGGAGAAGAGAAATAAAGGGAATAGGGGTCCAGAGGGGATGAATGGAGACAGAGAGGGGATGGAGAAGGGAGAGAGGGAGATAGTGACACAGAGAGAAAGACAGATGAAAAGCAGGAAATGAGAGAATGACGGCGTGTGAGAGAGATAATTGTGGGGCAAGAGTGGCAGGTAAAGATGTAGATAGCAGAGAGAGTAACCAACAGAGAGAGCAGAGAGAAACAGATGGACAGAAAGAGGGAAAGAAAGAAAGAAAGAAGCACAGACAGACGGAGGACAAACAGATGGAGACATGGGATGATAGAGACAGAAATGGATAGAAAGAGAAAGTGAGAGAGTGAGCTGTGTCTGGTGGATGAGAGAAATATACCGGGAGAGAGAAAGAGAGACAGACAGTGAGAGAGATAAATAGTGACAGAGCAAGGAAGAGTGTGAAAGAGAGGGAGAGAGAGAGAGAGAGAGAGAGAGAGGTGGTGGGTCTGGGCTGGATGATGACAGCCCCTGGCTCTGCTCCGTTGCTGCTGACGAAAGCTGCTTAGACCCTCAGTTGCCATGGCGACCAGCGTGAGCAGCCACAGAGAAAAGAGGCAGGGAGAGGGCGGAGGCAATGGAGGGAGGAACAGAGAGAGAGAGAGAGAGAGGGGAGGGGGAGCGCATGTGCTGAAGAGAAAGAGACAGAGGGAGGGAGAGAGAGAAAGAGAGAGAGTGAGTAAGGGAGGGAGGCAGAGAGAGAAAAAGAGAGAGAGAGGGAGAGGGAGAGAGCGTGTGCTGAAGAGACAGAGAGGGAGGTAATGAGAGCTGGGAGAGAGACACATTTATACGCCATTCTGCAGTGAAGGAGAAAGGAGAACGCGCAAGAGAAAAGGAGAGAGAGAGAGAGAGGGAGAAGGGGAGAGAGAGAGCAAGAGAGAGAGAGAGAAAGAGCACGGTAAGAGAATAAAGCTCCTTGCATGGATGTGTGGGGACGAGGGGGGGAACGACAGCTACAGAGACTGATTAACTGCGGGTGCTCGGTGCTTGTGAATAGAGGGTAGTGACAGAGAGAAGAGAAAGGGAGAGAGAGAGAGAGAGAGAGAGAGAGAGTGAGAGGGAGGAGAGAGAAGCAGTTCACAGTCACACAACATGGATGCTCAGTCGGAGAGCTGCGAGACACCGCCGCTGAGCGACCCTCAAGCCCCGGGCAAAATCCGCAAGGCCTTCAAGCTCTTTGGCAAAGGTAAGCCCGGCAGCGGCGTGGCTAGCATCTTCACCAGGCGGGGCAAAGGGGAGGGGGCTCCCAAGTCACCGCTGCCGAGGAGCAAGACCCTGGACGGGCTGTCGGAAAACGCCACGGCAACGCAGGATGCTCCGGAGACGGCAACCATGTCGGAGCCCGCAGCTTCCACTAAGCAGCAGCAAGAGGAGGAAGGCGCGAACGAGTCTGCCCAGAATGATCAGCCGTCGTCGGGGGAGTCCAAGGCGGACCCGGCCTCCTCCCCCACCCGACCCTCCATCTCCTCCATCAGCTCAGCCAAGTCTCTGGGCTTCCTGTCACTGCTCCGGCGTGGTCGGAGGTGCGGAGGGGGCGGCGGTGGCGGAGGTGAAGGGGACAGGCAGGTGTGCACGGAGGCTCACCGCGGCGGACGACAGCGCAAAGGCCTGCGCAGCCTGTTCGGCAGCATGCGTTGGCGTCGGCACGACGGAGACGAAACGGACGACGGGGCCGGCCCGCCGCTGACAGCGTCACGCTCTAACAGCGTGGAGATCATCAAAGAGCACCTGACGTTGACTCCGAGACCCGCGCCGCGGGCCGAGGGCGAGCGGGATCTAGACGACTCCACCATGCAATCGCAGGCACCCTCGTCGCTGCCCGCCACCCCCAAACCCAGCACAACGAAAGCGGCTGGAGAGGAAAAACCGGTGACATCCCAGCTGAACCCCAACGCTTCCATGGCGGAGCCCACCTCAGACCGTCTGAGCACGCTCCTGGGCGACATCTCGTCCATCCTGAGTTTCGATTCGCTGACTGGCTGCGGGGACATCGTGGCCGATGTGGAGGCAGAGTGGGCCAAAGCCAGCAGCCGCGTCGGAGCGTCGGCCACCACCACCAAGGACCGCAGCGACGACACGGACAGTGGGGAGAAGAGTCTGTCGTCCTCTGCGACACCGTCAGGCAAGCTCTCCCCCGCCCCCACCCCTGCTCCCGCCACCACGACCCCGACTCCTCTGACCGTCTCTAAGCCCATCGCTGCTCCCGTCGCCTCGCCGCCTGCGTTCATCGCCGCTGCAACCAAACCGGCTTCTCCGGCGGCGCCCACCCCGTCATCTCCACCTTTCATGAATTCTAGAGCTCCAACTACTCCGGTTCCAGTTCTGACTCCATCTCCTGCTCCGTCTGCTTCTCCCCTCTCTGCTTCTCCCTCCATCTCTAAGCCTGAGCCCAAACCTGCTCCCACTGCTGCCCCTGTACCAACTCCTGCCCCTGCTCCTGTTCCTGCTCCAACCCCCGTCGCCACCCCCCAGACAATGCCAGCTGCACCCAAGCCATCTGCTGCGGCCGCGGCTGCCACCGCTGCTCCCAAGTCAGCCCCGCCTGCGGCCGCTGGCGCCAAGTTCACCACCGGTCAGATGAGCGGAGGCAAACAGACCACAGCGTCCGGGAAGCCTCCTCCCAAGATCGTCACCACCTTTGGACTGTCCTGCAACCGCATCCGGACATCTCCGCCGACCAAGCCTGCTTCAAGTGCCGATGCCAAACCTCCGACTCCAACAACCAAATCCGCTCCTGTCTCCACCTTCTCCGACTTCACCGTATCGGCCGCCGCTTCTGCCGTGACGGAACCAGCTCCGAGCGCCAAAGCCCCTGCCACTCCTGCTGTTGCCTTTACCATCTCGGCTGCCGCTCCTATCCCATCAGCCCCTGCTGCTTACAAACCGCCTCCATCTTACACCACCGCCCCGGTTCTCACGACCTCACACCTTGTCTCCGCTGGCCCCAAACCTGCACCTCCTTCCATCACCATTCCTCCAGCCGCAGTTCCCTCACCCAGGCCTCCGCCGGTGGCCTCCCCAGTCTCGCCTCCCTCTCCCCTGCCTCCGCTCTCCCCTCCTCCTGCTGTCTCTCCTCCTCTGGAGGAGGCACGTGTGGATGGTGGCGAGGATCTAGCCAGCCGGGAGGCCCTGCGAGAGACCCCCAACCAGAGAGCCACCCCTGCCCGCCGAGAGGAGCCACCGCTGGGGTTGCAAGAGCAGACACCTGCCCCTGCAGTTTCTGGAGGTCTAGGAGCCTTGGGGGCTAAGCGCAGTCCAGTGGTGAAGCCTGCCACCCTGAGCAAGATCCCCGTGAGTGGAGGAGGGCGACCACCAGGGGCAGCAATGAGGCAGCAACAGATACCCACGCGAGAGGCCCATTCTAACGGCGACACCGTGGCAGCCATGTCCTGGGGGCCCCCAACCCCTGTTGGGTCTGAGGAGGACATGCTCCACCCTCTCTCTCGAGACACTGGAAGCCGTGACACCCTCAGTGAGTTTGCGGGCCAGTCTCCCGCCACATCACCGCCGACCTCCCCACACGCTTTCGACGATGACCGAGTGCCACACACACCCTCTCCACCAGGTGCGTCCGCCTCTCGCCCCTCTTCCAAAATGGGGGCCCCGTCTGGGATCCCCCGAGATTCCAAGATTCCCATCAAGCGTGACACCCCCGTGGCTCCTGTCTATCACTCTTTGCAAGGAAAAGGGGATGCCCCACGCACCAAGATTCCTGTCTCAAAAGTCCCAGTCCGTCGCGGTGGCCACACCGCTGTCCGGAAGTAAACTCAGCATGACCCGACCCGATTCAACTCACCAGACCAGATCTGCCTGGATTGGTTTCATTTGGTCCCATTTGAGTGCTTCTGTCAGACTGGTTTTGTTTTCTGTCACTGGACTGTTTCAATCAGATGACAAGCTCTCTGGGGATGTTTTTTTGTTTTGTTTTGTTTTTTCTTTTTTTTTTTTTTGCTTTCGTTTGTGTATTTTTTTTTTATCAAACACAGATGCACCGATCTCAGCTTAGCGCTCCACAGATTCAGACTTCCTGAATAGTGTCTGGCTGAACTTGACCCCAGTTTGACCCCAATCAGGGCTGGCCGCTCTATGGGTTTGGAGGATTTTGACCACTGACTGGTCTGTCTTGCCAAGTTTGGCTCCAACTCCAAGTTTGGCTTCTATCACTGGAATATCAGGATTTATGTTATGCAGGACAGATTAGATTTTTTTTTTTTTGCTCTCTGGAGATGACGACTACTGTAACTCTCCATCACTCGCACTGATCCGTGTTCCAACCTTTAGACCGCTGTTAATCTGACAGACTGACTTCACAGACACACACGCACTCACACACACACACAGGTGCACCCATCCTGCTGAATGACTTGCACATGCACAAACACACACACACACACACACACACACACACACACACACAAATGCACCAACACACATGCACACACAGTTACACTCCGTTGAAGCTGCCCTGCAAAGGGAACACAGAGGCCGAAGCACAACACCTGTCACCTGGGCCGTGATGTCACAGCCATCTCTGAGGGACGAGAAGGATACACCTGTCGCTACAGACACCGCAATACCTGCTTAGCCTGTGTCAATGCACCCAGAAACCAACACACCTGGGTGCCTGGCGCACACACACGCACACCTGAAGGAGCACTGCCTTCAGACAAGCCCTTTTTAGGACACAGGTGTGTGTCCGATTCCCCCCCTCTGATCCCCCAGGTGGCATCGCCCCCCCTGAACCCCCGTCTCCAACTGGGACGTGCCAACCCTGTGCTCTGCCCTGCCACTGCCCTCTTGCCCAGGTTGGCACCTGCGGGCAGCCTTCGTCCAGCGCCTGTGCCCATGCACGGAAAGGGTGCTTTTTAAAACTCCTACTACAATATGCCATAGCCACAGTGTTTTTTAATCCAAGAGACTGTGAAAGCGTTTGTAGCCTTTGTTACTCTCTTTTTCTAAAAAAGCTCTTTTTTGTCTTTTTGATTCTTTTTCCCCCCCTGCCTTCCTTCTTCAACTCTACTTGTGGATCAACTCGCCCTGTTGTTTATTTGTTGGTTTGTTTGTTTACACTTGTTTTCTTTGTTTGTTTGATTGGATATTTCCGGAAAGAGGCAGCACCTCTTCTTACAGTAAAATGACACAAGATGCCAAACCAGGAAGTCCCACGGAACATTGAAATGCCCACAAAGCCCCCTCCCATTGCCCACCTTTCTAATATGATATGACCAGGCAACCCCACGCTATATCTGAATGTATGTAGCAAAACAGCATGCCATCCTATGAGCCAGACAGACACTGTAACCGGCCACGCCCACCATCAATTGTCTTCAGTTTCACTGTGCTCGACCTCACAGTGCCTGCTTTGTGGATTATTAACGCATACATCGGACTCGGAGAGGATTGTGGGAAGATCCCGGAGGACCCAGAGAGTATATGGACACGTGGGGCCCGCGGTGCGGTCACTCGGTAGAGAGTGGCTAGCCTCTGGGTAAGATGGCTTTGGACTGACTGTGGGAACACTGGATCTGTGAGAAAGTGAGATTTTGGTGAGATATCTAGATATCTGTGTGTTGGTTGTGTGTGTGTGTGTGTGTGAGAGAGAGAGAAAGAGAGTGAGAGTCATAGAGAGAAAGTGAGAGAGACAGAAAAAAGAGTGAGACAGTATGTGTTTTGGGGGTACGTGTGTAAGTGTGTCAGGGGCTGCATTTGAAATGGGTGATAATAAGGCTGTATGTTTCTGTAAGAGACAGGGAGAGTTTATTGTGTGTGTGTGTGTGTGTGTGTGTGTGTGTGTATGTGTGTGTGTGTGTGCGTGTGTGTGCTGAGGACATCAGGGTTGGATGGCTATTAGTCCCTTTGTCAATCACTCATCTTCATGCTCATGCGCTTAGATGAAGATTATTTTGTGAGTGTGTGTGTGTGTGTATGAGAGAGAGACAGAGAGAAAGAGAGAGAGAGTGTGTGCATGTGTGTGTGTGTTTGCGTGTGTGTGCGTATGTGCGAGAGAGTGTGTATATCGCTCAGTGTTGTCCTGTTTGCTATTTAACCAATAAAATCTCAAACGTGAGCGACTGTATCCATGCCTTTGTGTCACGCCCAGTCTGTGCTAACCAAGAGAGGCAGGACGACTGCTCTCTGTGTGTGAGCGTTTCCACAGATACCGCACCCCACAGGGATAAACACACACAAACACACACACACACACACACACACACAGCAGGCAGACCAAGGGGAGGTCAGATGGAAAACGGCTGACTTCATCTTTCTCTCCATCTACCTTTTTCTTCTCCCTTTCTCTTTCCTGCACTCACATATGCCAACGCACTTACAGAGGTCATACATTATCTTTGCACACACACACACACACACACACACACACACTCAAGTAACCTACATATTATGCGCACTGCACACACTCATGCATGTCTAGTTATCCCCCCACAAGGTGCAGGGTTTCTAGTTAATTTCCCTTCCCCCTTCCCTTTTGCACGATAATCAGTTGCAGTTAGTGGTTTGTGTGTGTGTGTGTGTGTGTGTGTGTGTGTATGTGTACATGTTTTGGGTTTGGTGACTCAACTAGGATGATGTCATTATGGATAACTGCAGAGAGGGAGATTTGCACAGATGTGTGTGTGTGTGTGTGTGTATTTGTGTGCTTGTATTAGTGTGTTCCCTGTGTGTGTTATGTTAGTGTGTATGTGTAAGTGTGTTATATTAGTGTGAGTGCATTAGTATGTTCTGTGCATGTGTGTGTGTGTGTTTGTGTGTGTGTGTATGTGTATTATATTAGTGAGTGTGTGTTGTGTTGCTGCACTCTGCAATACTCAGAGTTAGCAGATGGTGGCTGACGTGTCTCTGTCCCTGATGTGTCTGAATCATCTGCTCTGGAATGTGCATCTATGAGGGCTAAGCCCCCCAATGGACACTTCAGTGCCTGTGGACATAGACCACTCACTTGCTTATACATCAGGGGCAACGTGTATGTATGTGTGTGTGTGTGTGTGTGTGTGTGTGTAAGATAGAGAGCGACAGAATGGCCATCCAGAGCCAGAGGGATTGTGGGATTGATGGTGCAGGGGTCATTATCTATTTCAGTCCCAGTGCTCTCAGATCATCTCCCCTGCTGGGCAATTATGTAACCGCTAAGACAACCAGAGAAAACCACCCAAAGCCCAGAGGCCCAGCACAGAGACTAGCTTAACTGACCCTCTCACCAATAGGACAACCAGAGAAAAACAATCAATGACCAGAGGCTAGCTAGTGCAGAGACTAGCCTAGCCGACCATCTCACCAATAAGACAACCAGAGAAAACCACTTAATCACCAGAGGCTTGCTAGTGCAGAGACTAGCCTAGCCGACCAGCTCTGCTCACAACTAAGACAACCAGAGAAACAATACAGTGATTTACCCAAAGCTCATAGCACAGCACAGAGACTAGCCTAGCCCTGACTGCCCATTCTTAACTCCCCACTAAGACAATCAGAGAGCCATCCAGAGCTAAAAGCCCAGGACCTTGAGACTAGATTAGCCAAAAAATGTAGCTCTGCTAACCACAGTGGGGGTCAACCCTATGTTCCCACAGCCCTATGTTCCCACATTTTCTATGGTTAGGGTTATTGTTAGGGCTAGGGTTAGTGTTAACCCTAACTATAGAAAATGTGGGAACATCTAGGCATGCTCCCCCACAGTGACAACCAGAGTAGCCATACAGAGTCGCACAAAGCCCCAGAGCACTGTTCATTCCCTCTGGCACGTTGGTCTGGGACTACAGCAACACTGATATGACATTTACATGCCTTTATGTAACCGTTAACACAACAGACAAGGGATACAAGGGTCGTCCAATGCCCAAGCCAGCTAATATAAGCTTTTATTTGGTCTCCATTAAGGCACACAAAGAAGCAATGCACAGATAATACAGCAACCCAAAGAACATACCATAATTTACTGTAGTAACAAGACAGAAATGAATGCGCTGCATCTGCTTTACCACTGACCAGTGCCCACCTTGAAGCATGATGGCGTTGCTCTACTTACTGTATTGGCTGAGGAAGTGCTGAGGATGTGCTGGTTCAGCTGAAGCTGGGGCAAGGTTTGGTGGGGGGAGCTGGAGCCTTGTGGTTGGGACAAACTCTTCATAGACTATAGGGCAGGCATGTCAAACTCATTTTTATGACAGGCCACACGGGCATTATGTTTTTCCTCAGAGGGCCGTGATACCTTATCAGCTATTGTCTTCCTCACTACTTCATTTTGTCTACTTTTCCTATTGGTAAGCAGTTCCATGATGCTGCACCTCATAGTTCAGTTCAATCATGACATGCTGTTCATGCAGATCTGGCAGTACTGCGTTGAGGAAACGTGATAATTACTTTCTGCATCTTTAAAAAATTTCAAGCAGGCTACATAGATACAATTCTTTTCAAGCTTTCTGAATAGGGCCCCTGGATCCAGCCCCTGGGCCATACAGTATGTGTGCCCCTGGGCCACATGTTTGACACCCCTAATTTAGGGCCTCTGGGTCCCCATGACCCCTCGATGGAATGGGTCAGGCACTGCAAAGGGATGGTATGGAATGGGCCAGTCACTGCATAGGGATGGAATGGGCTAGTCACTGCATAGGGATGGAATCGGTCAGGCACTGCAAAGGGATGGTATAGGTCAGATGGAATGGGTCAGTCACTGCATAGGGATGGAATGGGTCAGTCACTGCATAGGATGGGCAGCTGGCGGTGGGTATGGTGGAATGCAGTGGGGCTGGGCTGGGCTGGCTGCGGGCTACAGGGCTCAGGGCTGCAGGCTGAAACCCAGTGACCTGGATAGGGCAGGCCGGGGTGCATGGACCAGACACACACACACACACACACACACACACACACACGCACGCGCCTGCGCGGGTCAGTGAGCTGCAAAGTGGAGCGCTGCAGATTGAGAGACAAAACCAGCAGTGTAATATAGCAATATATATATATTTTTTCTTTTTCTTTTTTTTGGGGGGGGCGGGGGGCTATCTCTTTATTCATCTTTTCATCCTATTTTGGTCTTTCTCTTCAGATAGCTCACTCCTCTGAGTACATCTCTCTTCATTTCCATCATTGCTTTCTTTCTCTTCTCAATTTCCTCTCTCTTTCTCCATCACTTCATTTCTCCTCATCCTCTCCCCCTTCCTTGCTGTTCATGGCTGTCACTCCTTCAGCATCTTTCTAACTCTAACTCACTTCATCCTCCCCTTCTTTCTTTCTTTCTTTCTTTCTTTCTTTCTTTCTTTCTTTCTTCCTTCTCTCCATCAGTTTACTATCCCTCTCTACCTCTATGTATCATTTCCTCTTCCTCTCCTCTCTCTCTCTTTCTCTGTCTAAGACTTTATCCATGTCCATCTCTCCATTGGCTGTATGTCTGCCAATGCTTCAGAGCAACTCCAGCCAAAACCCCACAGGATCTGTGAAAGGACTGGCTTAGCTTAGCTTAGCATTGCAACCAGGCTTAATGCAAGCTAGCTTAGCATGCCAGTAATTTTTAAGGGAGATTATTGCTCTCTACAGTGTGTTACTGTGGCACCAGGTCTCCATACAGTACATGTTCCATAAGGTTAATGTAGGTGAAAAGTGAAAATATAAGAGGACTACAAAGGATTTCTATTAATTTGGCCTGCTCAGTCCTCTTAGGTTGACATGTCCTAGAGCTATGACCTCCATTATATCAACAAAAGTATAGCATTACTCATTCTATTGCCTGTTAAAATCCAACTTTAATCAGAGATTAAAATCTATCAAACGTTAATCCATTGCTAACTGTTTTATCGCAAGCCACATAACACTGGAATGCTATTATGTGCTTACGCCAATAAGGACATAAGTGGACGGACGTGAGAGGCGGTGAAGGAAGCAAACAACAGGAAGTGATGTGGAACAGAGAGATGTGACGACTCCGACCTTTCATCCGCTCATTAGTCTGATGTGTTTCTAGTCACTGACTGGATGCAAATGAGCAGCGCATGATGACTCAGTGAGGTCGTTACCTTTGACATCATTTTGTCACAAGTATTGTGTGAGTCCTCTGTGACTAATTCAAGAAGTGTGCGAAGGATATTGAGACTTTTTAGGAAAACTCATCAAATAAATACTGTTATTAGTGGTCACCTAAAACTAATCTAGGGTGGCCAGACATCCCTGATTTCCAGGGGCAGTCGCTGTTTTTGATGGTTTAGTTCCTGGAAAAATACAAGAAAAAGAGTTTTGAAGTTAAAACATTACTTATTTTAATGATAATGACTGCAGAAACAGGGAAGTCAGAAAAAATGTGCCCTATTTTTATCTCAGAGGCGTGGTCATTACTGCATATCACATCTTGCCATGTTACTGTATGGAATACTACTACAGTCTCAGTGTGGGGAAGATTCTGTTATGTAGGGCATTCATACTGACTGGGGAAAAGAGTCTTGGGAAGGAGTAGAAATTAAAAATAGAGAGCTGACAAGATGGAATTGTGTGTGTGCGTGTGTGTGTGTTGCGGGGGGTGTTGGAGGATAAGGACAGGCAGAGAGGATTGTGGGATAGGAGTGTGTCATGCGCTGATTGTGTCATCAAGCGTCGTGTCACACTACTCGGGGGTCAAACTGCTCAGACGACCGAGCACTAGCTTTGGTCCATGCCACACGTGAGTCACATCCGCTTCTAATCCGGGCCTGATTTGGCCCAGATCCGGGAACAGTATGCGCTGATCCTGGCTGCCAAGACGCCTGATGATGGGAGACGGGAGATGATTGCGGATTGCGATGACAATCTTACACTAATAACATGTCTCTATCAGTCTGTATGCGCACCCCCAGATTGCTTGTCACATCAAGCAGACTATAATCCTAGTCTGGGTGGCTAAGTAAAATCTCGACTTCCGCTCAGATTCACCCCCATCATCCCATCTTAGGTTCTGGTTCCAGTAGTAGAATCTGCTGTTTGTTGGGTCTGGATGCAGGCTTCACTGGCTTGATGCACACTGATGTTTGAGCATCTTAACATGAGGTTGTTTGAAAGGACAGAGGAGGCTATTGAAATCAGTCACAGTAAGCCTGTGTGTGTGTGTGTGTGTGTGTGTGTGAGTGTGTGTGTGTTGGTTGAGTCATTATGCGATGGCACACCAGGACATCCTCTGTCCCCATAACCAGCCCCTAGTCCTAAACACAGCAGTTTTTGAGTCCCATGTTTAGCTAGTACACCAGAGAGAGAGAGCAAGGTTAGTCCTAGATATCAGATGTAGTAACAGACTACAAGAGTAAGGGACGGAATTACTGCTTAGAATTTTGCATTTACGTGTTACCATGATGTCAGAGATGTCTGGGACATGATATAACATGTGATAACTGGGGCATATGTTTCTTTTTTGTGTATATATGTGTCGTGCATGCATTTCTGTGTGTGTGTGTGTGTGGTGCATGCATGTGTGTGTGTGTGTGTGTGTGTGTGTGTGTGTGTGTGTGTGTGTGTGTGTGTGTGTGAGAGACTGTTCC
>JAUCNH010000390.1:3372990-3383784 GCA_032353275.1 Sardinella hualiensis | reverse complement strand
AATCATTAGTTTGATCGCCTTTGTTTGCTGCGGTAGGCAGGCCTATTCTGACGAATCTTCGATTTGGAATCTCCTCGCCCGCCCGCATCTGTTGTGGAGGCAGCTGTGGAAGTGTTAAAGCCAGTTGATCTGGAGGCCAGAAAATCCGAAACACCGGCATAACCAACGAAAAGTGTTTTGTCTTTGCCATGTCTGCACTACTTCGGGGACTATTTATAGGTGCTTCACCACAACGTTTGTTGATTATTATGCTGCGCCATCAGAGTATAGCTCTAGTTCAAAACAGCCAAAGAACTCATTTCGTTTCATTTTCTGTTAATGTTACACTTTCCAACATAGGAAGAGACAACTTTTAAATAGGAAAAATCGTTTTTAAGCATGATGCTAGCAGCAGGCGAGATGCTAACGGTCCAATCCGATTCAAGAATCCATGCTAACTTGGAGCTAGAACTTTAATCCCCAGGCTAGATGAACAGGAGAAAGGTAAAACGCAATAATTTAACTCGGGGGAGGTGGAAAATGAGCATACAGGTATTTCCACAAATAGTGGTGGTAGTGTTGGTTTAATACTCTTAACCTGTGTGCATTTGTACACTGCAAAAAATCGGGCTCCAAAAATAAGAAACAACTGCTCAAATCAAGGCTTATTTGCTTGTAATTAGCGAAAAAATCTGCCAATGGAACAAGTGAAAATCCACTTGGTAAGATTTCTTAAATTAAGACCTCATATAAGAGCTTTTGGAAGATGACATTATCTCAATACTAGTTCAGGAAGCTCATTATGAGTTTTTTTTCTCATCCATAACTAGAATTCTTGAATTATTTTAAGATAATACTGCTTAAAATAAGATTATAATCTAGTTGTCTTATTTTATTTTAAGACAATTCAATATGATCCAAGTTGGCTGGGAAAACTTATATCAAGGAAACATAGCTAATATTAGGGACAGCTTTCATGATTTTCTGAGCATGTAATTCTTATATTAAGCATTTTTAAGACCTAATTTGATTCAATTTAAGTGCCCTCAGCTCACTTGAAGATCTGTAGTCTAGATGCAAATTAAGAAATCTGCTTGAATTAAGATAAATTAAGAGGATAAAGAAATTACCTTCTGCATACTTTTATTGCGGGAACTTTTCCTCACAGCACACATTTGCAAGAATGACAATAGTACCACAGTACTCAATTTCTTATCAAAACATAACATTTTTAAAAGTAATTAAGATAAAAAAAACCTTGACCTTTGAATAAAAAACCCTTACTTTAAAGGAGTACAACATACTGAACAATGTTCTTGTCTGATCTTAGATGAAATGACACATTCCTCTCTCATTTCTGTGCGTGTACTCAATAGTCCTGCTGAACAATGTTAGTTTGTTAGCACTTAGTATGGCTCATTATATCACTCTAAGTTTTCCCTCATGATCATGTAACTACTCACATAACCGTATTTCAATAGGGAAAACCAGAGGAAATAATGACCATGCTTAATGCTAACAAACTACAAATAAGTGCCGTTCGCCAGGACAACTGAGTCCACGCAGAGAAATGAGAGGTATGAGAGGTAAGGCAAGGCTCGCATGAGTTCAACTGCTTGTTCAGCTATAAGAAAATATGATTGAATGCTGGGACACTGTTATTTTTGTTGATGTACTGATAAAATCACTGCAAACTATTCCAATTGGGTTTTGCAACACATTCAGCAATACGCAGACACAAGAAATGAGAGAGGTATGTGTCAACTCGTCTAAGATCGGGCAAAAACATAGTTCAGTATGGAAAGACAGTGGTGTGTTTAAGGCAGGTAGAAAAACACAAAAACATTTAACTTGCCAGGCTGAACTGACCCTGAGCATTATGGCAGGCTAAGAACATACCATACTGATTATTTAACTTGGATTATGGACGTTCTCAATGAAGACAGATTTGTCAGAAATGAAGGCATTTTTAGTTTCCAACAAATGCCTTCCACTCAGTTATTGCCTTTTTGTAGGCACTTGTTAGGTCTTGTTGGTGCAGAGAGTCAAGTAGGACCTCAGACTGAATGACTGACAACACAGTCGCAATGCATTTCGGATAAGTGAGATGGAGAGCATAGTAGTATGCCATGATGTACAGGAGTCCCTCACTGAGCAAATCCTTGCTGAATGTTGTGACTGGACAGCTCCCCACAGCCAGGACACAATTTGTGGGACTGATGATTAGAACTGGGCAGGAGAGCAGACGCTTCTTCAGCACAGAGCTGGGGTCTTCTTTTTCCTTAAGTAAAATATGAGAATAACAATCAGGGTAGGACATCTGACCTATGGTCTACTGAACACTCACTACATGATCTTCAGAGGCTTACTCATTTTGTCATTTAGGATCTATACCCAACCAAACTAGCCTAGCCGTGCTAGCCTACCAATCAAACTGATGTTGGAGTCTAGAGACTCATCATTGAAAGGGAAGGTGGGATAGGTCGTCATTCAAGCATTCATCAAATCAAATCACTCATTAGACTCTGCACTTCACGGGGATTCTTTGACCAGTTGTAGGATTAGCCCTATGAGGAGTAACTAGACGTCCCCGGCTTAGAATTACATTTGTTGCTGTTAGGGGCATATAGCGCAGCTAGGCTATAACCACACTTCCCTGATAATGCATTATGAGTATAAAATATATCACCTGAAGAACAAGAAACATTGCTTCGGTGACATCCCGCATTTTCTTCGGCGGCGCAGAAGGAGAGGGGAAGATTGCTGGCAAGGCTCGCATGAGTTCAACTGCTTGTTCAGCTATCAAAGCAAAGAAAATATGATTAATTGCTGAAACACTGTGTCTGTTATTTTTGGTGATATCCCGGCCCACAGCAAACTATATGGTTTCCCAACAGGGTCAGCAGCACACAAAAACAGGGGCAGAGGCATTCACCAAAATTTAAATCTTCACCACTGTTTTTCCTATTTAACCACTGTATTTCATCACAAACAATCTGAACACAAGGCTATTGGTGTAACAAAAAAAAAAAAACTAATTAAGTAACAATCATGAGTAACAAATCGGTGACTTGCCTTTCCCAATTCCTACAGGTGACTTCAACACTTTCTTGAAAACACCATAAAACTGGACCTTCTGACAGAACTCTGCCCATCTTGTCTTGACTTCAGTCACAAACTGCAAATTGTCTTTGTCCAAAACTCGTCTGAGCTCATCCATTACCTAAAAATTTACATAAACAAATTAAGGGAGGCATCCACAGGGAATCCCGCGTCTTTGCTATATAATATCTGAAATTAGTTGCTATTGTATTAGTATTGCATTTATTTTACTGAAGAAAACAGCAATTATAGTAAATTCTGACTTACATGCTCTATTTCTCGGAAACATGGATAAGCCTCCAATATTTTTCCGGGACGATCTTCTTCTTTAACTGCATCAGAGTCGATGAATGCCCTCCTGGCCTCCAACTCCAGGTCCAGAAGATGAGAGACCGACTCCTTGTTGGGGTTAGGGGATTTCTTCCAAAGAATCTGCAGGCTCCGGTAATGCTTTGCCTGGGTTGTTAGACTATCTCCGACGCTATTATCTGAACAAACAAACACACACACACACACACAAAAAAACATTTTAGAGCACATGCCAATGTCAGACTCCACATAGACAACAACCCTTAGCAGATCGCCTATTAATCAAAGTCAGGTATTATGCACAGTCATAAAGATAACATCATATATAGCTAGAACAACTGCATCTGCAGCACAAATATCAAGTCAACAGACAATTAGTTACACTAATGGTTAATGGTTCTGAAGGATTCAATGGAAAAAGTTTTTTGGGTGAAACCTCACCTCTGGTAACTATGTCAGAATCCTGGGTACCTTCCGAAGAGGAATCCAAAATCACAGTAGAGTCACTGGAACCAAAGTCGTCTTCAGGTGGTGATCTCTCCATGCGAAGTTTCTTCACAGAGCTCTTCCCTCGCACAGGGGACCTGACATTTTGCAGCCTTTTGTATAGTTGTGCATAAATTGGGACCTGAGACGACACAAAAACAAACCTCTGTGACTTCAACACAGCACATCTGGAGTCAATTGACTGCACGCTTGCACGATTGTCAAGCACCCACCCATGCATTATTTGGGTCCATATCTTGGTCCTTCAGCATTGGGTAGTACTGTACAATTCTTTTCGCCATGGCGGTGATTTCAGGCTTTGATGGATACATATGGGACTCCCCATCCCCTGTGGCTCGCAAAATGGATATCATGCCAGTCATAGTATTTCTGATCAATCGGCATCGCAAATCCTTGGACATTTTGCAGTCTTTCTCTTTGCCTATTCTTTCCAGATCAGAATACTGCTTTCTAACATGTTCGAGTTCGGTGTCTGTATAGAGCACATATTCTGGAGAATGTATTTTAACAGTTTTATCTGGGCTCTTGCTAACAGGCGTTGATCTAACAGGGGTTGATGTCAATGGCATGGATGGCCCAGGTGAAGAGGCACAACTACTATCTCTTATGTCCTGGTCCTGAAATAAACAAGTAGAACAGAAAAAAAATTACTTTATAACTTTATATCAACAATCATAGTCTGATATTCTGGCATACATATGCAGGTGCTGAAAATCATGCTTGCACTGTTCTGGTTATATATTAAGCAATATTTTCAATGCTAATTAATGCTATTTGATAGTGCTAATAAAAAAATGACTAACAAATCAACACTTCAATTTAATAACCCTGTCATGGGGAAATAACTAACCTCAGAATGGATTGTGTGCCAGATTGTTTTTCGTCTAGCAAAGTTTTCTGGGCCAGGGAAAAGATCCCGGAGATCATCCCGGGTCAAAGACTCCAGGTCAGTCACATTTGCAGCTGTTAACACATATGCATATGTATTTAACTGACACATTATCATTAACAGAACATGGCAGGCTATGAACAAATCCACTGTTTATTTTAATGTATGTAGATTATGACTTAGTGATCATAAATATATATATAAACATACAAAGGTAGAAAAATATTCAAATAGAAAATAAATCTGACATGTAGCATAAAATGCACTGCTTCATCCATTTTCAATAACAAACAACGCAACCAGCGCTCATTCAAAGGTAAAGACTCCCCTCTTGTGGCCGAAACTGGGACTGCACTTGAAAATGCAGTCATGCCGTTAGAGGCTAATCATATTCGACATCGCGAATGCTAGCGCAACCACGAGGCAAACTTAAAACGGTTAAGATAAAACCGGCCAAGATAAAACCCTCAATTCAAATTCTCTACAACTATTATTATATTTGGCAACATTTCACCTACCTCTAAAGATGGCTGATGTGGCCTCATCCAATTTCTCCATAATTTTCTGTTGTTACAACCTGCAAGACATTGAACCACATTAAAATGGCCACTAGTGTTACACGTAATTCATACATTAATAGTTCATTCAATGGCAGCAAAATATATAGGCTTGAGCTGAGCATAGTAATTTTGTTATTATTACATTACACACCACTGTCCGTTCATATCCAATCCAAGATGGTGGGAAAAAGATCGAAATTGCGTTCTGCTTCTCCTCTCTACCTCTTGGTACATACCATTTGAGTGGGGTGGGGGTGGGGGGGGGGGGGTGCTGGGTGATAAAACAAACCTTTAAACTTCAGGGCATAATTACCCATGCAAATGTGCTATAACATCCTAATGGTTTAAGGACTTTGTTTGTTAGGTGGTTTATTGATTTGGAGATTGAATATGTACGCAAATACAAATGTGTAGCATACACTGACTCCCCAATTACAAACTCATATCTCGCGATAATGTGACAGTTCTTTTTGGCGCACAATCTTTCACTTGCTGAGACCGTCCAAGCTGAACAGATGCGAAGATGATTTGGCGCTGTTTTATATGCTACGTTTTTGTGGCTTTATCGCTGAGGAAATTACTAAGTCACATTAACACTTTGCACAGTCGCAGGCCTGACTTTCGCGTGGTGTGTGGGATCGATGGATGTTCGAATGAGTATCGAGTGTACAATTCCTATTACTACCACATAAAACGAACACATGCAAACTATCTTCTCCAAGTCGAGGAAGCGCCTGCCGTAGAAGACCCGAGAACATTTGGTGATGCTCATGAAAGTCGACAATCTCCAGAACACATCCTGTCAACACACGAGCATAACGCAGAAGTGGGAGGATCGAGTACAGTCACTCCGCCAGTACCGGTAAGTTAATATTTTTGTTAAAATAGTTTAGGTGTTGGACAGTTAACCTTAGCAAACCTAGCATTTTACATCCAAAAGTTAAACACCGGTGTAACTTGCTAATACAACATTGTACAACTTGTTAGAGGTAAGAACTCACCTTGTTTAAATCTTGGTTTCTTTCTCAGACTGGATTCCAAGGAGATCAGGGCACAGTCAGCCGTTCCAAGCGTGCTACTGCATTTCTGCTGCAAGTTCGAGAGACTCATAGATTCAAACAGGTAGGCTAATAGAGGCTACTGTGCTTAATTACATATCTTATAAAAGTTGGCCATTATACCCTCTGTCATCCTCAAGTTGATCATGTATGGAAATATTGCTGTTTCCTCAGGAGATAGATTGCTTTGCTATGGCAATTATAAAACTTGAACCCTGCATGTAGACGTTTTTATATCATTGTTTTATTTAAAGTTTGTTTGCTTGTTTGTGTTTATAGAAAGCTGTTCAGGATGTGGTGAACGGTGTGCAGCAATACCAGGCATCATTGTTGGAGGACTTAAAACATGAGGTGAACAGCGAGTTCAATCGACATTCAGGGAACTTGGATGAACTGAGGAAAGGTGTAATTGGAATATTTGACAACTTCGTTGACCCTTTCAGGCAAATAGAAACAACACATTTGCAAGACAAGACCATCACAGAACTATTTCAACCAGTTAAGCCAGAGGCTATTACCATGAAACAGACTGTATGTTACGCTGGAAGTGGAGAGTCACGAGTCCTCAAGATAAAGAATATTTGTTTTTGGTATATACCATTGGTTGAAAGTTTGGAACAGCTACTTTGCCATCAAAGAATTTTTGAAATGATTGATGAAAGTCCACAGCCATGTAAAGATGTTTTTTTTCGTGATTTAATTGATGGGGAAATTTATAGGTCACACTCATTATTTTTGACAGTGCCAAGAGCATTACAGATAATTTTATACTCAGATGAAGTGGAACTATGCAACGCTCTTGGCTCTCATGCAACCAAGAACAAAATATTGTTCATTTATTACACTTTAGGTAACATCAGCCCTAAGTACAGATCAAAACTTGCTGCTATTCGTCTGCTTGCTATGGTAAAATCTAATGACATATCTCATTGTGACTTGGATAAGATATTAGAAAGGATTCGTCTTGATTTAAATGAATTGTACCAAGGTGTTAAAATTCTAACAAGTAAAGGTGAGAAGACCATTTATGGGGCTCTTGTTTGTATCTTAGGAGACACTCTGGGACAACATGAATTGGCTGGATTTAAAGAAGGGGTAGGGTTTGCATACAGTAAATGCAGACATTGCGAATGTAACTTTGAAGACATGCAGAGATATTTTGTTGAAGATTTATTTGTTAGAAGAACCATGGCTAGACATCTCAGACAATGCAGTGACATTGAAAAAGCAAGCACAGACGCCCTGAAAGCAAATTTGAAATCTACATATGGTATAAATAGAAGGAGTAAAATGACAGAATTTCCAGACTTCGATATAATTAATCAGACTCCACAAGATATTATGCATGTCATACTTGAAGGTGTTGCCCCATTCGAAATCAAATGTATTTTGAAACAGCTTGTGCTCTCAGGGCATTTAGAATTAGAGATGTTAAATAGTAGAATTCTTGGATTCCCCTACTCCTGCGTGGATGTGAGAGATAAGCCCTGCCCCATATCCATTAATACCTTGTCATCAAATGACAACAAACTCAAGCAATCGTCTGGGCAGATGTTGGTCTTGCTAAAGGTTCTTCCTTTTCTCATTGATTATACAGGAGAAAATGAGCACATTAAACTGTTGCTTGACTTGTTAGAAATAGTGAAAATATTGTTTTCACCAATTGTTGCTCTCTCCACTGTTGAAAGACTAAAGCTGTTAATAGAGCAACATTTGAAAACTTTTAAACAGCTGTTCCCTGATACTAATATCATTCCTAAACAACATTACCTTTTGCATCTTCCATCACAGATTAAACTCCTTGGTCCATCAGTGAGGCATATGTGTATGCGTTTTGAGTCAAAACACTGTTTTTTTAAGCAGTGGGCTTGGAAAAGTAATTTTAAGAACATCTGTAAATCTCTTGTAAAGCACAACCAGTTATATGAATGTAGCATGAATTCATATGATAGACATCCGATTGTTTCCAACGAGGTAGAAATGGGTCCAGTCTCAGAGGTGAAAAATATCACTTATGTTAAAGAAAAGATAGTTGATTTTCTTGGATTAAGTCATGTCCAACATGCAGTTTCTGTTAAGTGGATTTTGCTACATGGGAATAAGTATTCTCGTGGGCAATCTTTGGTTATTTCTGATGTTGTACATAATTCTCCAGAGTTTGCAATGGTAAAAAACATTTATGTTGTCAATTCGTCTCTGTATTGCTTTGAATGCCAGCCTCTTTTAACAGTTGAGTGGAGTGATCAATATTTGAGTTATGAGGTCGAAGTGCCTAACCAAGCTCAGGCCAATGTTTTTGTGGATGCTGAAAATCTTGTTGATTATACATCATATTACTGTCTGACCTTCAAAAACAGAAAGTATATTCCAGTGAAGTATGATCTATCTGATACCCTTGCATACTACTCACATAATAGAGATAAGTAGACTTTATCTTTTATTCAAAATGTATTGGTTTGTATCGCATACCATTTAAGAACTTTAAATAAAGTAAAAATTATTCAAATCAAGCAAAAATGTCTTTATTTCTTGAAACAAGATAAATGTTGTTTTTTTACCATCATGCCTTGTTCTTAAAACAAGACAAATTGCCTTTTGCCCAGATATAAAATATCTTGGCTCATCAAAAAGACTTGTTTTATTTCAAATTCCACTTAAAATAAGATTTTTTAAAGACAATCTCACTATCCAAGAAATCCAAGGCATGCTGTCTAAAAACTAGTCCTTTTAGCTCAAGTAAGTTTTGCTTTTTAGGTAACTTTGTCTTGAATTAAGAGTGACAAGATGTTTTCACCTTGCAATGTACAGTCCAGTTAAGCTTTGAGGCAGACTCTCAGGCCAGGACTGAGGCCTCGATAGGCTGAGGTGTGGGGGTGGACGTGACGCCTCTCACACACTCTCACACTCTTGCTTTGTGCGCTAGATGCTGCTTCCTGTTTTGGAGTGCAAGGCGGGCCCCCTCTCACCCTCTATCTAATTAATTAAAGTGGGTCCTGCTGGAGTGGAATATGGTGTATGTGTGTGGCCAGTGTGTGTGTGTGTCTGTGTGTGTGTATGTGTGCTAGCTTGTGACTGCACACCCTTAAGCTTTTCTATGTGTAGTTGGGTTGTGTAGTGTGTGCTTGTTGGTGAGTGTGTTTGTGCTTATGTATGTGAGCACAAGTGTGTGTGTGCGTGTGTGTATATGTGTGTGTGAGGTGTTAGCGGTG
Organism: Sardinella hualiensis; assembly: GCA_032353275.1. Lineage (NCBI taxonomy): Eukaryota > Metazoa > Chordata > Actinopteri > Clupeiformes > Clupeidae > Sardinella > Sardinella hualiensis. The sequence continues at coordinate 3,374,171 of JAUCNH010000390.1, read as the reverse complement.
CTCTGGTGCAGGTTTTGGCCAGGCCGGGCGCTGGCACCGGCCGGGGCACCAGATGCCCGAGCAGCACTGGCTCGGCAGGCCGCGCCACTCCTGCACGCTAAAATCGGAGCGCGGGCACCCGAAATAACCTCCCCGGGGATCTGACTCCGCTCGAAACTTACCCACGGATCACGGCCGACAGCAGCCAGAAATCTGCCCTCGCCTACCCCCCTCCTGAGCTCCAGCCCTGCCCTCTCCTCTCCTCCCCGCTCGGCCTGCTAATGTGCTCCGCTTATGGGCTTCCGCCCGCCTGCTACCCAAGTCTGACCAGTCCTCCATGCTCGCTCTCACAGAAGAGCTCAACAGAGATATTCTTAGGATATTCTCTTTCTCCCTTTTCATTCTCTGTCTGTCTTTTACTCTCTTTTTCTCTCTCTTTTTTTTAAAGTGATAACCACAAGACTTGAGTTACAACTTCTTGTTTTCTCTCTAGAGCAGGAGATCGATTGAGACCTTTTCACATGGAGGTGGTTCTGTACACAAAAACCAAAAGAAAACAAACACCTAAGCTAAACAGATGTGGGTTAAAATAAGCACCATATGCGAAATCCTTAAATGAGGTTTCGTTCGGAGGAAAGTGGGAGAATGTATAACTACAATTTTTTTTTAAAATTAATTATTACATTCTTGCTTGCTAGCTTCCCCGGGCCATAAATACAGAGTTGGTCTTGACAAACACATGCTGTTTGTTTTGTTTCTAATTTGTCTAAGTGCATTAAGAGCTGAGGGCACCTGAGCTGGACTGGCATGGCTACTGACGAATGATTTGTCATCTCACATCCCCCTGCGGTGAGAAAGGAGGACGAAGAGGAAGAGGAGGAGGAGGAGGAGGAGGAGGAAGAGGAGGAGGAAGAGGAGGTTAGGATGGAAGGCGTCATTGAGGACTGGGCCACCTTGTCCATGGAGGACACTGCCACCTTTGTGCTCCACGTTAACCCTGTACCACACACACACACACACACACACACACACACTCACGTACGCACGAACGCACCCACCCACCCACACCCACACGCACACACCCACACACGTATGCACGCACTCACGTACGCACGAACGCACCCACCCACCCACACACACACACACACACACACACACACACACACACACACACACACACACACACACACACACACACACAC
>JAUCNH010000390.1:2938835-2955078 GCA_032353275.1 Sardinella hualiensis | reverse complement strand
CCTGAATTGTCTTGCACAGAACAAATCATTCCCTTTTGTACTGGGTATAATCGGAAGATTTCAAAATGTAGTATGACTGTCAATGCTGTTGCTTATCCATCTATCGTAGATGCAAAGCCTACGGACATTGCAACTGTGTATAAGGGGAGGGCTCCACAGGGCATGTGATGCGCAAAACCATAATGAAGATGATTATGGTGATAAGCATTTAGAAGGTTAATGTTGAACGTGTGAAGTCATGTCAAACTCTAATGTAACGAGACTGGTGTTAGACTATGGCCAGACTGCCATTGGTACATTTGGTCCAAGTGTATTATCACTGATACTAGTAGCAAACCACTTTTCTTGTGGGTGTACTGCAATGAAAAAGAACAGAAAGGGTAGAACAATAAATATGGAAAAAATAACACAACACAATATTTCACACGCTTTTCCCTGGTATTCTTTTATCTACCTGCAGTGAGCTATTCATAGGATATTCAAAAATATGTTCTGAGACTAAAACAAAAAGAGTGAAGTTGCACAGACTCTCTGTATTCTATCTGCAAGCAATGTCCTGGCACTATGTGAAAAACCACCAACAAACAAGGACTCAGACCGTAACTGGGGCTTTCCCATTAGCCATGCTGAGAGAGGCCAAGCCGACCGAGGGCCCTGTACGTGAGTGGGCATCCAGAACAGGAAACATGCCCCGAGGTGAAAGATGTCAGACAGGGACGCAGTTAATCTATAGAGAGAAAAGCCCTTTGCCTTGCTATGACGGGTGTCATGAATGGCTTCGATCTCAATACTTATTCTCTCTATGCGTCGCCCTCTCCTACGGTGAATGCATACAAGCCAAGGCATTGTATATCTCTCCGCATGACAGGGAATCCATTGACTCCCCAAGCCATTTTAATCTGTGAGCTCTTCTGGGGATGCTGGGTCCAGGACTCTCTCTCAGTCTCTCTCTCTCTGGTGCCACTGCTCGTGCGCACGGTCCTTACGTGCTGCTCCACGCCCCCGTTATTTTGGCTTGGCTGGTGGAGATAGAGACTGGGCCTCATCCATCATTTTATTAGGCGTCCGTGTGGCGAGCCTGATAAAAAATCCACGACTCGCACAGTTCGGTTCCGCAGGCACAGACGTCGTAACGGGTTCAGAAGAAGGAAATGACTGCCTACTTGTGATATGATATACAGCAGAGGCAAGAGAAAGGAAGAACAAAGGGTAGCAAACGATGAAAATAACTTGAACCGGTGGTCCGTCACATATCAATAAATGCTTCCAGAGCACAAACCAGGCAGAACGGCGTTCTCCAAAATAATTTATGATTATTTATGAAGTTGAGCCTGAAATACTTTCAGAGGGACAAAAAAAAAAAACATGTAAATGATGAATTTGTGCATGTGAGCGAGTGGGAAAAGTTTGAATTTATCTAAGGCCCACTAACATTAAAAGCAACAAGAGAGACAATGACAAACTTGCAGTCGGCAGTCACTCACAGTCACTCACAGTCATTCACAGAGAGAAAACTGTTTTGAAAGTGGCGCTAACTAGGGAGACTTCAGAGAATTTACCATGATGCCGAGTCACAGCTATGCTGCTGATTGCTCTGCCGCTCTGCTGCTGACTCAATATGTTCAATCGGCTGCAAACGAGCCAAAGACATGCATGCATCCACTACCACACATCCGACCATCGGTCTGGGGTGCACCATCTTTTACCCAGCATGCTCCTGATCAGGAAAGATCCACAGCATGAGTTGTATGAAAAGAGCCAAGATCAGTCTTCAACCAAACAACAACCCAAAAAACAGCAGGAGAAGCAGGAGAAATTCATTCTGGCACCAACAACAAAACTCTTTGTCCAGCACCTCACGTCAACAAACAGCAGGGTAGGCCATCTGCACTGGGGTTCAGGAGTTCAAACAACAGCAATAAAAGCATCAGAGTCAGATTATGGAGGACAGAGTTCATGTGGTTCTGGATTATCGTAATCTACAACATGCGGTGACAACCACAATGGGACAAATTACAATCTTCATTAATCATCAATCAATTAATCAAGGGAGGGGGGCAATGATGGGAGCCGTTATGTTCAAAAATTAAACAAAGTTATAAAAAAAAAACAAAATCAGGAACACTGCACAAACATTATGGCATGCAGTTGAATTAGCCCATCATGTATTGTTTTGCTAGAACTGCTCTGGCTTTCATCATCCAAGAAGAGTTGTAAGAAATGAAAAGTCCTACCATGTAAGATTGTTACCTTTGCAAGTGTCTTCACTAATATGTTGCTCTGCTCAACCTGGTTTAGAGGCTGTTCTTATTTAAATCATCGGATTAAGTGAGTAGTTGAGATAAAAAAAAATGTATGTGGTAGGGTTAACAACTTTATGTATAACATGGTTATAATCTCAAAGTAAGTAGAGGGCAAGTACTGTAAAAACAACATCAGCAACAAACGGGATACACAAAAAATACACAATAATTCACGGGCACGTGATCTACAGTAAAGTGTTCCCAGCTTTTGCTTTCTGAAGCCAAACTGCCTTCAAGTCATCCATGAATGAAAGAGCAGGAAGCTTAATGTATGAGCACAAGTGAGGGATACCCGGGGAGCCAGTGTTGCATCTCTATAGGCTGGGAGCATTACCTGAGGGCAAGCCAACTCTGACTCTGTGACAAGGTTTCAGAGGAGGGCTTCAAAAGCATGCAGAGAGAGAGAGAGAGAGAGAGAGAGAGAGAGAGAGAGAGAGAGAGGGGCACAGAAGCACAGACTGACTCAAAGAAGGCAAAGGATCGTTCAAAGTGTTCAGTATGTATGGTTAGAGTACTCTCAGAGTGCCAAAGAACTCAAACCCTATCCACCTCAACAGCCACACTGGCCACTTCAGACGTGCTCCCTTTTCAGAAGGACATGAATAGGGGCAGGTGAGAGAAGCTCCAGGTGATTTGTGTTTGGCCTGGTTAAAGGAGGTTGTGTAAAATCTCTAGGCCACCTGTGGGCATATCTACTGTAGGCTTTGACTGTCCCACTGAGCCTTCATCAGTGAGACATGTTAGGCCCCTACATGTTTAGACAAGGCCTTTTTATTCACACAGACCCTGGGAAGTTCGGCTGACATATTCCACCCACCCAAAGGTCCAAGGCCTTTGCTGACAGACAGTTTTTTTATTTTATAAAGAGTGGGCTCAGCCATTGTGGAAGCCAGGGAGATGTGTTGATGGGCCACCCACACATAGCTAGAAAAGAGGCAAAGGGTGGCGAGGTTGAGTGAGAGCACGCTGAAAAGAATAATCTGCACACCAATGAATCGCGGCAGGACCCCAAGACGTGTGCGTGATGAAAATTTAATGGGTTCCTCAACACCTTTATCAATGTCCATGGGATGGGGGGTGAGAGGGGGGCTAAGCTTCATGCATAGTGCTCATGGATGCACCCACATAAAAAAAATTATAATTTTATCTTTTATATATTTTTTAAAAAAATACTGCCCCTGTCAGCGCTCCTTAGAGAGGGGCCAGAAAAAAGGGGACTGCTCTGTAAATGACAAGCTGTTGCTGATCGTACGGCAAAGCAGTTGAGACGGCTTGAGAAAATGTATGCAAAGCAAAGCAAACACTGAGGCCATGTCGCTGCTCCACATACCAATGCCAAACCTGCTAACCCAGATAAACTGACAAAATGCACACATGGAGGAAGGCCCTGCATAAGTAGGTACTGCAGATAGAGTAGGAGACATACTGTAGACAGAGGTTAAAATGCCAGACTGCTCCTCCTGTAAATTCAACCAGGGGAAGTGTGCACACTAACTGTGCATTCCACAGAACGGTTAAGCTACACTACAGTATAAACAGACTGCTGTTTTCTTGATTCAGAACTCCTTGAGAAAGAAAAAGCTGCATCTTCTTCTGCCCCATCCGTAATCCCACAATCAAAAAAAAAAAGGCAACTTATTAATATCTCCTTTCAAATGCAAATTTTTTGTCTTCATGCATAAATCATAACTCTAGAGGTTGCTGGTATTGCGGAGGCAAGTGAGTGCTTTTTCTGACACAAAGGGGGGTCTAACCGGCCTGTTCTCTGTGCTCTGTAATCTGAAATGAAAAGAGCCTATTAAAGCACTGGACAGCTCTGTAGGAATCTGTAACAACAAAGCATCCTGCCTGAATTGCGAAGAAACTGTCTATCTGTGGAGTTTGGGCTTAAAGGAAGCCTTTAGTATGTTGATGCAGTGAAATGCAAGGGCTGGTCATATATTTTTCCCATTCCGTATGAAGTACACATCAAACCAAGACTCTGATTTGAAGTAAGAATAATGTACAATTGGGAACTATAGCTGAAATCATAGCTTCATCTTGGAACAACTTGTGATTTCAAAACACAATCAGAATCCAATTCTATCCTATTAATAGTTTTAACGCTCTCTGATGACAATGATAAAAGATTTGTATTACAATACAACCTTCCTGTGCCAGGGCATTTATTTGCTCATAATTACAAAAGTACTTGTGATAATGTTAGCAAGTATGATTATGGGTGCTTGATTACTATCAGTCCATATTTAATGTGGCCAGCTGTGTAGATAAGGCCACAAAAAGTTGCTGATTAACTGTTGGCAAGCTTCAGAAACTTCAGAGCATGCACACAGGACAATACATTTCTAATGCTGCATCCAAAATACTGTGTAGGCCTGATATACAGTACAGTATCTTTCGAATCTGTTTCAGAAGTTTCATATTAAGCCTGCTCTGAATGACTTTGACTTCAGAGTGGGAAGGCATATGGATTTCTATCAGCTTTTTTATGATACAATGGGATATCTCTCTAGGTAGCCTACAGTAAATTTCTGCTTACAATACGCACAATGGGCAAGACAACACTGAAAAAGCACAAAATTCACAAGATTTCCTCTAATGGTTTCTGGCAGATACATTCATCCCTGTCAGTCAGAACACTTGTAAATGTGGTTGTGAAAATTTCCGGACTCCAGCACAGGTGACAGGCATGTAACACAGGTCTGTTTTTTTTTTTTTTTTTTTTTTTTACAGCTGCAGACTACACAATAAATTTAAGTATGAAAGTTATATGATGTGCAATGACAAAAACAGACCTTGGGGGTCCCAGATTTACATCAACCCACCTGGAACTATGGAGATTAATCTTAAAAACTGATTTGCATATACATCTTCAGAGGCACCTGCCACACACTGATTTACATAAATGCTCTTGCCCCATCACGACATTGCATCCTCTTCCTATCCTTTTTAATAATTCAGCTGCATACTGTATTATGACCATAGGGACTCGATTTGCACATCCTGATGCCATATTTAGGCTTCAGCCCAGAAGACTCAAAAATGTTTTTTTTTTCCGTTGCAAGATATGAAAAAGTAAAACTACCAAGTGTCTCTCAAGTTAAAACAACGCATGTTACAAAGTGGTAGGTCAAAACAATTTACCAGTAAATAGCTTTCAAGTGGTCATATTAAATAACATCATATTTTTTCACATCACTTTACCTGCCACGAACTGGACGGAATTTCGTCAAATCTTCCGAGGCCCCCGAAAGTGTAACATCTGTACATATGGTCCATAGACTCGGAGCAATGCCAAAGTAACCCGAAGCTCACAGAATCCTTGTTTTTCAGGTGGTCCTTCACAATCCATGCAGGTGAAATAAAACTGAAACTACAAACGGCAACAAGGGCAGAGGACAGGAGAACCCAAAAGCAACCCACACAGCTGAACATCCTCGCGGCTTGGGGAAACAGGCTCACGGAAAGATCAATCCCAACCCCAGGTTCTTTCTTCTTTCTATCCAGCAATGAATGCATTTGGAGTTCACTCGCCCAGGTAGACAAAAAGAACCTCTCCAGTAGTCTTACATCAGATAATCATCACTCGTATTGTCAAAATATTGTCCTTCTATCGACAAATGCATCAAAAAGGTAAATGAACGCCCCACGCATGGGTTCAATAAAACTACCACATCAGTTCACAAATTTAATTTCTAAACAACGATTAGTCCCATGTTGGCAGGATAAAGATTCTTCTGTAAAACATTTTCCATCTGATATAATATTCCAAATAGTAGTCATTAACAGGTGCAGACGGAAACGTTTGTCACACCCAAAACATAAATACCGTTCACGGAGCACGCGCAACTGTCATCCTGCGGCTGAGTAGTCTTCAAGCTCATAAAAATACATATGTTGCAAGCTCTTTCTTGGCATGTGTCAGGTTTAAAGATGGCTAGTCAAATTCAGTTCGATAGCTATGGTCCACTTGTCCCGGCAGCTGAGTTGTAGCTTCAGTTAAGGGAGAGCTTGAGCGTAAGCGTGGCCACCAGGAAGCTTGGTCAAGTTTAGAGTACATGGCCAGCGTCGCGCGCCGGAGTGGGCGTCTCCTCCTCAAGTGGGATGTTTTCGTGGCTCTCCTCACAGGACCACGACAACCCACCTGAGTTCACTGTTCTTTATCATTTTGTCTAGTTTCCAGTGATGGGCGCGTACCTCTCGAAAATATTACCTCGATGTGGCATTGGCTATGCGCAATGGTCTATAAACTCTATTACATGGGGGGGGATGACTCTGTTATATGATCAAAAACATTATTCTATTTGCCTGACAAGTTGTTTTATTCCTGCACCAGCCATTATCTTATCTATTTCAATTTACCATATCAACATCATCCATACGTCCTTACTTCCAACATGAGCGGACTCCTCAGACCCGGCGTGGATTAGAGCGCCATCATCTGGTTCCTTAATGGAACCCACCTCTGAGAGTGCCCTCTGCCTGGCCATTTGAGGTGGAAACTACTTAATATGCACTTGTATACAGTATCTTTTCATTTTAAACATCTAAACTTGTTAGTACACAGCCCCATTGCAAATAATGAGAAGATACAGCATTTCAATAATATATGTATTTAAATCAAACACAATTTAAATATATTATAGATTAGGTACACATATATATGTCAGAAAACATATTACAGGTACATAGTACCAAAAGTCTTTTTCTGGTTCTTTTCCACATCTCAATGAGGTCCAACGTAATCTTAACATTATATTCACTGAGTACACTTTGTAAATGAACAGTCATCAATGAGACTGGTTTTCAACATTGGCTTTTCATACCATACAAAAACAAAAAACAAAAAAGGACAACAACCACCATAAAAAGAACTAACATTAACACATGGGATAAACCAGAAATCTACATCTTTATAGCACACAGCCTGGAGTTTTACATTGCAACTAGCACTTCAGTCCATTGGAGTTTAACCTTTTTCATTACATATTTTTAAAACAATGGCCTATATCAGCGAGAGGGTGATAGGAAGTTGCTACAAGTAGCAGACAGAGCTTTCGTCAGACCTGTGGATCAGTGAGGTCTATTCCAGTTTTGTCTCTCGAGTCTCTGACGCTCTTTACACAACAGGAAATGACTGCACCTCTATGACCAGTACAACAAATAAAGTATTACTCCAGGCAAACAAAGAATTACATTTGTAAATAATTCTGGACATGGAGCCTATCCACAAAGTGTAACTCTTTCTTTAAAAAGAAATGCATCGCAATCTCAAAGATTTCTTTTAAAAGGAATGAATGATAAGGAGGAAGAGCAGAGATGACCAAGAGAGAGGAAAAGGATGGACAGAGAAGTGATGCAGAGGGATGGAGAGAGAAGAGGAGGAAGAGGGAGAGGAACTGAGAGACGGGGGAAAAGATGGTGAACGATCAGGTCTTCATCACTATGACTGGAAGTCTCCTTCACGTCCCTGCCTGTGCCCTTCCTTCCCGGTTGGCATGGTAACAGCAGAATATCAACACGAAGGCTTTTTGAAGTTCTGCAGCCTACAAGTTTTCCTCCCAGCACGCTTCCCTCGGGCCTTTGTTCAGTAACGTCTGATGCTGTTGTGCAACGTCTTTGTTATTCTTACTTGGCTGTGCACTGTGCGCTTTTGTCTTCATGTCCTTAAAAAGTCCTCTTAGTGCTTGATATGGAGACGGTGGATGATTTCTTTTTTTTTTCTTCTTCTTCTTCTTCTTCTGTTATTGTTGTACTCAGAAACATACATAGAAACATGCTCCTCTCCTTCCACACGACCTCCTTCCAAAAGTGCACAGCCAAATGCAGGAAGTCATGGAATGCCTTGATCACATCTTCATAAAGAAAAGTTGTTCTAGCGGTTTGCGTGGAGTGTGTAGGTCCGTCACGTGACACACATCAGCCACTCAGCTCCGGGCTACAGCGAGGGGGCAAGGGAAGGACAGCGACTTTGGTTGTTCGTGGCACAAGGGTCATAGCTGCGGACAGAAGCAGAACTGCCTGTTAGCACATGGAGGCACCATGCCACTACACAAGGGAAACATATGTTTCCTACAAAATAAAAGTGTCATGCAGTGACATCCATGGATGTGAGAGGGCGGTTCCTGTGCCATTAACACTAAGGCCATCACATATCCTTCTTTAACTATACCCTATATCCTTATTTTGTGCTGGCAATCCTGGAATCACCATGTTAAGTTAGTCTTTTCATATTATGCTAACTGAAACAATAAAAAACAACTCCTCAGTGTGTCAAACACCAACTCAAAACGTTCAGAACTATTCAACACCTGAAGAAGGCCATACATGTAATGACATTCTTACATCTATCCATCTACCATGGATACTATGGTGACAGGCATAAGATTGACATGACATGGGCATATACTTTAAGACTAAAAGACTTTGTTTAAGTGAATCAATGAACACACAAAGGCACCAAAACACTGTAAGGCCAGATTTCAATTCTCTTTTTGCACCATGGCCGCGGCGTGATTTGAGTAGATAAAGCGTAGTCAAATGACGCGCTGCCTGTTGTACCTTAGTGGATTTGACTCCGGGGCTGTCGTGCTGTGCCTGGTGCATGACGTCATTCACAATCATCTTTGCTATCTTCCAGGCCATCTCCTCTTGCGCCTATAATTGGCAACAACAACAGGATGCCACAATGCACAACACAACCATTTCAGCCCCTCTGAGATACCACCAACACATAGTGGTTATAGACATACAGGTATTGTTCATACTTAATTACAATATAATACATAACATTACATATTCATTATGAATTATTAGATATAATTAATTATAGATAATTATAGATTCACTTTCAATAAGAGTAAATGCAATGGTTTCAAAGTATTTGAAGTTTTTAGAACATAAAGAGCCAACCTACCTCATCCGAGTTTCCCTGCACCCATTTCTTCATTGCTTGAGAGAACATGGAACCTGTGAGAGAATAAAATACAAAGAGAAATGAGGAGAGACTGCATGAACACAAGTATTGTGTCCTGACAGCACAGCATTTTCACTGAAACTTCACAGCTTTCCTTCAGCCACGACCAAAACTATCAGTACTTCAAAAAAGCCAGGCTTGAGTGCATTCCAGGTCAAAAGAGGAGCTTCACAACCATGAAAGGCTACTTTTCTGACAAGAGACTTTCGGAGTGTTAACAAGTCAAGGCCCTGTCATTATGTTCATTCACAGGCAAGGGGACAATAGGCTGCTGGCAACAACAAACTCCTTCACAAGAAAGGTACACTTTTCTTTCTCTAATTCTCTGTGTGTGCTGCACTGTGTAAGACTTCTTGAATGTGTGGATGTGTGTGTGTGTGTGTCTATACATGTACATATGCCATGGTGTGTGTTGAACATGCTATGTAGATTTATGTCTGTGCGTGTGTGCATGTGTCTCACCTTTCGACTTCTTCACATCAGGTTCTGGTTCAGCCTCTCTAATGAATTGCCCAAGCTCGTTCACCTTCCCAAACGTCATTCTTCTACACAGAGGGGCAGACAGTATCGCTTAATGTATGTGAAACAGCTGATGGTGACAACGCCTGAAGCTACATATACCCTCTTAGACATCCAGGCTTTTACGTGAATTTAGAGCACAAGTTCTTTTGTGTTTGTGCATGTGTGTGCATGTGTGTGTACTGTATGTGTGTATACTCTTTGTGAGTGTCTGTGTATATGTGGGTCATGCTCTGAACTGAATGAGCTGTCTAAATGACAGTCCAGTTACAGTAACACATGGCACAGTGAAAACAAATCACACTGAAAAAAAAAAAAACCTCACAATATTGTTTTGAGCAGCTGACAAGCAGCAATGAGTATAGACCAGCAGCAATGAGTATAGACCATTTCAGGTTCTAATTCCATAGCTGGACAAAACAATGCTATCTATCACCAAAATGTCAATGAAAAATAACACGCTATACTCCATTGCTATTAAGTGGGGGAATTAATAACGTGCAAACAGAAGTCATGGGAGGGAGTTAACACTGACCCAGCGTAGGGTCTCTGGTACAGAGACTCTGGGTCCAGGCTTGCAATGTCGACAGTAATTGCTTCATCAAAGTTCTTCAGAATCTTAATGGCTGCTCTTTTGGTTCCCTGCACCCAGTGAGAAAAGACAGGCATTTAGAACAGATAGATTTTAAAGTACAACTCCATCAATACAAGATCTATCTTAGGGAACAGCTACATAGAAGACATGATTAAACCCGTGTCTTCTGTTGGGTCTAGGAGACCTGCTCTAAACCCAGGCATGTTTTTACAATGTAAACCAAAACAAACGTATGGCTGTCATTTGTAATTCAGGACAGTGGACATCTGTTCTCTCCACTACATGTGCCCTCTCCATCTCCTGCAAATCAGACTGTTCCACTAACATTTACACGGGTGGATTTCCCTAGCGAACCAAGCTAAAAGGTCACAAGAGAGCAGGCAACTCAAATGTCACAGACTTGGGGGTCAGCGAACGGGAGAGCGGGGAGCCGTCACCGGGACGGGGAGGTCGGCCTAAGGTCAGTTACCTGGGCTTGTGACCCCTCTGAGGCATTTGTGCTTCGGTCGTTGTCCGAGGGCACGCTGTTTGCAGGGGCACTGGGGTTCCCACCGACAAACTCATCCGCCCGCACCGAATTGATAAGGTCACTCAAATACTTGTAGTAAAGGTTACTAGACAAGAAGCCCGGCAGGTAGACCTGCAGGTGAGACCACAGCAAACATTACATGATAAAAGACTGGACACTAATCCATCTACATACAGTATATTATACAATTATTTCTGTATATATTTATACAATTCCTATACTGTATGCATTTCGCTGCAAAGGAAAAAGGGCTTGTTTCTAATGCATTTATTTTCCAAGTCCACAGACCGCCCATGTGGTTTCTGAATCCCATGTGCTAAGCTACCTTCTCCATGGTGGTCCAAGCCTGTCTGAGCGGAGTGGTGAAACAGTCAGGGAGAGGGCCGCCTTCCCGACAGATGTTGGACTCAATCTCCATTCGTACAGAGTCGCCAAACCCCAGGGGGTTGGTGGCTTGAAGAGAAAAATACCTGCAGATAAGACCAGCGGAGGGAGATGGAGAGGGAGAGGGAGAGTGAGATTGAGGGCGATGCCGACTCCAGCTTGGTCAGACCTGTTTCACAGAAAGACTGGGCAACAATAATACTGATACTGCCAACACACAAAATATGCTACCAAAAGTAAAAGGGAATAACTGCATGACTTAAGGCCTCCCCACTATCTCTAGGTCACATGTACCTACAGTATTTTTCTTTTTGCAAAGCCTTACTTGTCGTAGAGGATCATGGCATCATTCTGGGCCTCCTGACCGTCGTACTGGCCTTTTTTAGCAGCAAGCTGATCCTGGAAGTTGTCTGCGGCCAGCCAGAACTGCAACACGTTGACAGCTTCCTCCTTCTCCATGTACTGCAGACCGCAAGGGGAAACAAGAGCGTTTAGCTTTCCAGGAGCTTCCCTTTTTCTCATTTACCCCACACCCACCATTTAGCAAGACCTGATACCTTATCTGCCAACTCCAAATTACGGACCCACAGAAGCCCACACAGAAGAGCTGGGCAATGTCACATGAAATCATATCGTTCATATTCATTTTCATGGATGGAAATGAGTGAATTGCTATATCTGGCAAAAAACTAGACTAAACTAAAAGTTACTGTTTCGCAATAATCTTGAGTTTTAAGACAAATGACACACTTTTTTTTTTTCCAAAGACTTTTTTTGTTTTGTTTTACAAGCTGCGTTGGTCAAGGTTTGATGACATTGTGACTGAATAGGACAAAGTGTTTCCTTAAGGAGGCAGTTCATACATGCACATATTTGGAAAAGTACAACCACTGCATTGCCTGGAGCAAGTAAGTGAGAAGTTGTAAATGTAAGTATGTGTTATTGATTTCTGGTTAATTATCTTATTCTGCAACACATATGGGTAAAAAATAAAAGACTAAATAAACATAACCCCCAAACTGACAAATCCTTCTTGGAGGTGCTCTCAAGTTGCAGTTTTCAATTCTCAACCCAACGGCATCAGCTACTGTAGCAGGAGCCCCCTTTGTCTGGCAAGCACACCGTTCTCACCTCGGAGAAGTAGAAGAGGGCCGACTCGCTGAACAAGATGTCCGCCAGGAAGACGGATCCACTCGTCATACTTAATGAATCCTGGTCCAAAACCAAATCTCTCTAGCACATACATTAGAAACCCCCATTCCACTCTATCAAACGCCTTCTCTGCGTCTAAAGAGAAGGCAGCAACAGATTCATCAGACTCCCTGCTTTGCCACATCAGATGGAGTAGGCGTCTTAAGTTGTCAGAGGAAGACCTGCCTTTTACAAATCCCACCTGATCTGGATCTATAATATATGGAATAATGTTCTCAAGGCGCATAGACAAAACTTTAGTGAGAATTTTATAGTCTACGTTAGTCAGGCTAATAGGACGGTAACTGGCTGGGTCAACAGCATCTTTACCCTTCTTGAGAATGACTGAAATTACTGATTCATTAAGAGTGTTTGGCAAATTACCAACTTCTAAGGCTTCAGAATATACCTGTGTTAAGACAGGAGCCAGAATATCAATATACAGCTTGTAATACTCAACTGGAAAGCCGTCTAAACCAGGAGCTTTACCTGTCTGCATTGACTGTATGGCCTTCCTTACTTCCTCCTCTCTAACAGGGGTTTCCAAATGCTGCACTTGTTCTGAGGACAGATTTGGGAGTTTAATTTGGGAAAACCAGCCTTCAAGTTTTTCAGGGTCAGAAACTGTATCAGATGTATAAAGACATTTATAAAAGTCCATGAACACCTGGTTTATTTCTTTGGCTGAAGTAACTACTTTCCCATTACTATCTCTAAGACATGATATCACAGATGAAGTCTCCTGTTTTTTCAATTGTCTCGCTAATAATTTACCTGCTTTCTCTCCACTCTCATAGAAGCTGGATTTCGTTCTAAACATGGCATACTCTGCCTTTTTACTGTATATATAGTTAAGACTATATTTCAGTTCACACACCTGTTTCAATAAGTCCTCACTGTAATTCTCTGACAGTTCTCTCTCTTTCTGTTTTATCTTATCCTCCAGTCCTATCATTGTCTTTCTATCCTGTTTCTTCCTTTTTGATGCCTGAGCAATAACTTTCCCCCTTATAAATGCCTTACAAGCCTCCCACACTGTACCTATTTTGGGAGTAGAACCAATGTTAATCTCAAAAAAAGTTTTAAGGTCCTCTGAGAGTGTCTGCTTAAACAAGGCGTCTTGTAGAAGGGATGTATTCAGTCTCCACCTATTGCTCCTGATATTCTCAACACAAGTAGAAATACAGAGCTCCACAGTAGCATGGTCTGTTAATGCTATTACACCAATGGTAATATCCTGTACTGATTCAACCAGGTTTTTAGAAATTAGAAAGTAATCAATTCTGCTGTATGATTTATGATTGTGTGAATAAAAAGTATATTCCCTTTTAGCAGGATTTGTTAATCTCCAGATATCAACAATTCCAACATCTTCCTGGAGCTGATACAGTGCCAGTCTGCCTTTGGACGGCACAGGAGAATATCTAGATTTATCCAATACAGGGTCTAGAGTCTGATTAAAGTCCCCGCCCAATATCAAAGTTCCATCTTCAAATGATCCCAGAAGCTTATTAACCTTATGAAAAAAATCTGGATTGTCCTCATTAGGGGCATAAACATTACATAGATTTAGTCTCCTCCCATTAATTATAGTTTCAATGCAGACAATCCGTCCTTCATCATCTTTGTGTTCTTTAAGCAAAACAAACTTCAATTTTTTATGTACAAGTATTGCCACTCCTCTTTTACTACTATCAAATGAACTATGAAATACATAGCCTACCCATCCCCTTTGGAGCTTTTTTGCCTCTGAATTCCTCATATGAGTCTCTTGGAGAAGTACAATATCTGCCTGCCTTGCTTTAAGATATAGAAGGCATTTCTTCAGCTTGGTAATATTCTGTGTCCCATTTATGTTCCATGAAATTACTTTGATATAATCGTTACTGTTCCCTTGTGTACTCATCTATGTTGCATTTCAAAATGTAATGCCACCACTCAGTTAAAGGCAAAGAAAGAAAAGAAAAGAAAAACAAGCAATCTAACAAAAACAAACAACCTAACAGCCCATCTCTTACCAAAAACGGCACAAACATATCTGAACAGACCCCTGAAACTAGGGTAAATAACAGTACCAAACCCCCATTTTCATCCCCAATCCCCCACAAAATCTTTCCCCACCTCTTCATGGGGGAAACCCCACCCTTTACCTGGTCCATGAGGCGCCTAAGCAGTGGTTACCTATCAATCCTCCTTTAAAGTAAACTGTCAAGCTGTTAAAGCCCTACTGTTGTTAACAACAACAAAACAACAGGAAAAAAAACATGCTTGTAATGTCGTCTTAAACTAGGCTAGTCAAGGAAAATTATGACAGCTTCTTACTTGAAAATTATTTTTAAAGATTTTAGTGAATCATTTAAAGAAAGGGCTCTGGAGAATGTCTAGTGATAGATGATAAGAATGAAAACTCGCGTAGCCTCGACCATGTTATTTAACCATCTGTCACAGTTGGAAATAAACCTACCCACAGTCAATCTGAGCCCTCTGTCTCCTTCTCAAGGAATTGCAGTGCTTTCTTGTGGTCCTCAAAAATCATCTTCCTCCCTTTCCAAGTGAAGAAGAGCCTCGCCGGATACGCGAGCGTAAATCGAATGTCCATAGCATGAAGTTTCTTTCGAACGTCGGTAAATTTCCTCCTCCTCTCGGTCACAGCTTTTGTCGCGTCTGGAAAGAATGAGATCCTTGAGTCCTTCCACTCTAGCGCTGTCTTCTGCTTGTACTTTGTCTTTACAGCAGCCATCACCCGATCCCTCTCCAGCAGTGAATGGAATCTTAAAACGATCGGTCGTGGAGATGTCTGCGCCTCTGCCGGTGGTGGGCCAGGTCGATAAGCGCGCTGTATCTCGTTGTCAGCCAGCACTACCTCCAGAACGTCCTCAATACACTGACGAGACTGCACTTTCAGATTTTCACCTTGGCTCTCCTTTAGTCCAACTAATCGCAAATTCAGACGTCTCTCCCTATTTTCAGACTCTTGAATAGCCCTCTCCAACTCCTCACACTGTTTTGCTCTTTTCTGTAGTTCAGAGGCCAGCCTAGCATTCTCTGTCTCCAAATCCATGAAACGACCGTCTGCCTCATCCAGCCTTTCATTTATGTTGTTAATGTCCTTAGTAGTTTTAGC
This sequence comes from Sardinella hualiensis, assembly GCA_032353275.1. Taxonomy (NCBI): domain Eukaryota; kingdom Metazoa; phylum Chordata; class Actinopteri; order Clupeiformes; family Clupeidae; genus Sardinella; species Sardinella hualiensis. Next base: position 2,939,457 of record JAUCNH010000390.1, on the reverse strand, counting down.
TTGTGCCGTTTTAACACTGGAGACATCTTCTTGTAATTCTTTCAGTATACTGCTAACCTGAGCCATCTCCTGCATGGTTTTCTCCAATGTAGCCTGAAGTCCCGTCAGGGCATCTGTTGCAAGGCTGGCTGCTCCGGCTGTAGTCGGTGTCGTTCTGGATGTAGCACTAATAGCCACGTTAGCATTTTGCTTAGCTTGTCTATCTCTTGACGACGATGCCATGAATGAGAACGAAAACGCATAAAAGGCACATCAAACTTGCTGAATCATCGTCTTGCGACACTCAAACTTGTTGCTCTACACTTTACATGTCATTATCAGACATAGTAGGACTTGAACCGTCGAATTAACATGAAAATTAGGAGTTTTTGCTAAGAGGAAAGTTCTAGGCGACCATTTTCCTCAGCGGTCCCACGTCACCCCACCCCATCGCCCGTTTATTGACATGCCCTCGTGAGTGGCTCCCCAGCCGCTCATAGACGCGTCGGATGTGATTGTTTTCCGATAGAGAGGTGCTCCCATGGGAGAACCCTCTGTCATAAAGTGTGGGCGCTTCCAGGGTCTCAGGGCAGCGCAGCATGCCATTGAGACCGGGACGCGGCAATGACCGTGACGCGAGGGG
>JAUCNH010000390.1:2893691-2906396 GCA_032353275.1 Sardinella hualiensis | reverse complement strand
CCTTTCCCCCCCCCCCCCCCCCCCCCCCAACGTAATGCTTCCTCCACTTCGGTTTCAGCCTGCCCTAATTTGACGGAAATAAAAGCTCTTTCCCCATCCGAAGTGATCCCAGTGCACGGAGCCCAGCATCCGGGATCTGGTGAATGATTTCCAGGCTAGAAACGGGCAAAAAAAAAAAAAAAAAAGCACAGATAAAATCCCAAGGAGTTAAGGCCTCTCATTAGCCGACAGACAGCCACAGCGTCTGAGCTGGCGAAGGAGCGAAAAAGGGAGGAAATGGGAAGAGCCTCGGCCTCATTAGCACCCGAGTGCACCTGTGATCACTTTGCTATTCTCTTTGAGGGCACTGGGCCCCCGCAGCATGGGGCCGGGGTGGTGGCGAGGCGAGGCGAGGCGAGGAGTGGGTGGGTGGGTGAGCGAGCGAGCGAGCGAGCGTACGTATGGTAGGGTGGATTGGCTGGGTGATGGTGTGGAGCTGTTCACTCGTTCGCACTCACACATTCACCAAGCGCGCGTGCACGCGTCTCTCCACCCCCGTGACTGTACATTCTGTCTGATGGGTGCGATGAAAGGCGGCGATGGGATGTAGATCGGCGGGCTTTGTTGTTGGCTTGTTAAGGGCCTGGGCAAGAGATGGAACGAAAGAGAGAGAGAGAGAGAAAGAGAGAGAGAGAGAGAGTGTGTGTGTGTGTGTGTATTTGAGAGAAAAGCCAAGGGGGGAGAGCGCCTCTGAAGAGTGCCAGCTTTGACACACCCTCGGCATGCACTGGCACGGCGCCAGAGAGATCACAGAGGCTCTGGTCTGCCAACGGGGCCCGAGGGTGGACCCTGAGCAAGGAGTGTCTCATGGGACACGGAGCCACGGCACAGCGACGCGGGGGACCCTCTGAGTTCCATCACACACACACACAAACAGAGAGGCACTAGCCCATGCAATAAACATGATACGCTGCGAGTGTACATGCGGCTGACTAGCCTTTCCTTTGTGCTGAGACGGCTGATGTTTCTGCCACTGGAGGGGGGGGCTGCACGGCCACCCTCCACCCCTCCACCCCAGTCACCATCCACCCCATCCATCACTCTGGCGGGCGACCGCAGCGGGCTGCAGACAAGGGCCCCTTTTGTTAAGGGCGCTGTCATGGGAGCTGATGAGAAGCAGGCAGGCTTTTCATAGTGCTATAATAACAGCAGCGGAGTGTTTGATTTGCTGTAGGTTTGCGCCATAGGCCGCGTCTCCACTGACCTTCACTGGTTAATGTCAGGGAGGACTTTGCCGCTTCCACACCGTGCCGCGTGCGATGCCACATCCAGATTAGAATACACTTGTAAGTCCTTCTTTAAGGGCAAACACAACAGTCAGAGGACTGGTTTCACTTAACACTTTTTTTTTCTTCACCACTAACTGTATTCTATGGTTCCTTATGATATGGTTCTTAAAAACAGCTTTTCTGCTATTAGACATGTACTGTAGGTCTACTGTAAGAATAAAAGGAAATTGGGTGAAGTGAATTCCACTATTTCACTATCAGTTAATCAGTAAATGTTTTAATATTGACTTTAAATTCTTAGCCTATAAAATGCCTTCCCATTCATCACAAATAAGATTCAAACTATCCTTATGGTCTGTTCATGTTATCACCAGGCAACCAGATTATCATTAATAAATCCGGTGCATTAATAGTATTTCGTAGCAGGCAAAGCATCCTCAGTGGATTCCCTGAAACCCTTCAAGTCCATGAGAGGAACTGGAGATTCCACACGAGAGTGTCTTAAGATATACAAGTGTAAATAAAACATTAATTAACTTCTTCAAGGGGGGGATGAGCCAAAGGGGAAGATGGTGAAAAATTAATGCAGAGTCTTCAGATACGACCAAACCACTGGGGATAATTACAAGAGTCAATGGGACTGGGGTTTGTCAGCAGCTGAGTGTGGTAAATAGAAAATTATCCGGGAATTAAGATGGGACATTTTAATGAAGCGTTTTTTTTTTTTTTTAATGCACCATGCTGATGTATCATCAATTAAAATCATGTTGTTTCATTAACGACTGTGGCAGTGTGACAAAAGTGTACAAAGATGCAAACAGGAAAACAGTGCCTGCATAAAAGGACCATGTGTTATCTCTCTTTATGCACGCATGTTTTTAATGTGTGTGTTTTGTGTTTGTTTGCACATGCTTCTGTGTGCTTGCTGCTGTTTAAGTGGATGTGAATTCACCCATGCATGCAAGTGTGTGTGTGAGTGTGTGTGTGCGTGTGTGTGTGTGTGTGTGCATGCATGCATGTGTGTGAATGCACTGAAGGCTTGTGTGAATTTGGGGGACTTCTGTCTGAGACTTGTGATGGAGGCCCTTGCCCGGGCCCATGCTCACAGTGGTGGCTTTGAGGGATTTGCATGTTTGATGTTGACCCTCTATGGGAAAGAGCAAACTTTGCCTCCCGTGTGTGAAAGAGTGTCTGCGGAAGAAAAGGAAGGCCCTCCTCGGGGGGAGGATTTGTGCCAGTCCGCAGCTCCCAAAGACGAGAGTCGGGATCTGTGGGGTCAGAGGGGACTAATCTCCAGGCGGTGGGAGAATGTCTTTTCATCTGTACGCCTAAGTGTGAGATAAGCCCTGAGCGTTATATATCTCCTAATGTTTGTGTGATACAGACCTGTATGGTCATGTTTGTTGTTTTTGTGTATGTGTAGGTGTGTGAATGTGTGTGTGTGTGTGTGTGTGTGTGTGGGAGTGTGTCCCTGCCTGTGTGCGTCACTAATGCATGTTTGTTTGTGTGGGTTGCAAGTGTGTGTGTGTGTGTGTGTGTGTGTGTGTGTGTGTGTGTGTGGGAGGGGGTGCTTTAGGGAGGTGGTCTGCTGGGATCCTGGTGGCTTTGATCTCAGGTGCGTCCTGTGAGGCACCAGCCAGGTAATGCGGGAGATCAGTGCATTTCAAAGAGCAAGAGGGACCCACAATGCTGCCAGGCCATCACAGAGGTTTACACGCCGAGCCACCCAGCAGACGCCTAACCTTTCTCTTCCCCCGAGGCTCACAAATGCCACCAGAGTCACCTCTATAAAAGACACAGAATAAGAAAAGAGAGAAAGAAAAAAGGATGGAAGACAAATGGAGTGAAACTGGAAATAAGGATGAGCGATGTTTCAAAGAGATCTTTTCAGTGTGCCCTTATCCGAAGGATTGATAAACAGCAGCAGCCTATAGCGATTAGGAGGAGCCCATAGAGCTTAGGATAGATTTGGAATGGTAGGCCTCCAGATGTTCTTCTCATTACTGGGGCAAAAGTAGGCCTTGGTCTAACTCTAAAAAATAAAACCAAAATCTATTTTTCTATACTTCTAGGAGCAGTAGGAGAGGTGACCACAACGCCTGCTGCATTCAAATGTAACGTTTTTGGAGACAGACTCTCTTTTTGGAAGGCTTGCTTCCTGTAATTTCTGGCTGTTATTGTACAGTCTACATGGGTGGCACCAGGCAGTATGCTATAAGTGTGGTCTCTATCAAGAGACGCCATTGACAGCTCACGTATGCGAAGTGCCCGAAAAAATATATAGCCCTGGTGTGCTACCACCCTTTTTACTGGACACACTGAAACTTTGTTTGAATTCTTTTTTTCACGCTTTTAAGCTTGCTAATTGACTACGTCGTAAATTCAATGTTATTGCCCATAGAGCTCGGCTGGCATTGAAAGAAAGACAGACAGACAGACAGGCAGGCAGGCAGGGGTGAGGAGAAAGATGGAGCGCCTGTTTGTTTCAAGGCTCTCTGTTTTATTTACTCTATCAAAGACGTGGGAGTTCTGCGGGGAGGATGAGGAACAGCTGGAGATCTAATTGAACTCAGCTGGGGGAGAAACGGGAGCCGATACTCGCTTTGTTAGACCAATGTTGTGACTACGACACTTACAGGCCACTGCTTTCGTCTGGCTATTAGGGTCACAGTGACACACACTGCATACAGTACATACAGGCCTCTACAACCATTCTAGGGGTGTGTGTGTGTGTGTGTGTGTGTGTGTGTGTCCCATTGTTCTTCCTTTCTATTGTTTACCGCTGAAAAAAGACAGAAGAAGCCCGTTTTCTCCTTCTTTGAACAAAGCGTCTCTGACTTTATGCACACGCCGCTCCGGCGAGGAACAGAGCCAAGCTCTGAGGCTTTTCTCGCCATACTGCACGTCCCCCTCCCCTTAAGTACGTCGCTCTGTTTTCGAGGCGAGAGTGGTTTCAGGCAATTGGGGCTCCTCTGAACACTCTCTGTCAACACATTCAAATATCCTCCCAGAAGGTTTTCTAGGCCCGACAGAGACAGGAGGCGAGAGAGCGCGTGCGAGCCAAACGGAGGGCCCGTTAATAGAAGACATTGTGGCGACGTGACGCGCACCGGGCCTCAGGTATGCTGTTCTCTCGCTGCGCTCCGCGATAAGACCAGGACCATGCAGGCAGCTGCCTAGAAATCTCCTCATGACAAGATATTCTGTGCCAGCGCCGGGCTACTAATCGGATTAGCAGACGTCTTCCGAGCTCGGAAAGAACGGAGCGGCGGAGCTGTCTGTCATGTTGTTATGTTATGAGTTTTTTTTTTTGTTTTTTTTTAAGCGAGCCTGCATGGCCAGGCAGTCTGGAGATACAAGATGGCCTCAATCGCAAAACAGAACCAGTCATCAGACAAACCCTCCTTAAGCTCACGTTCAAGTTCAGTGCCATGGGTGGATATGGGGGTTTTGGGGGATGGGGGATGGGAGGGGAGGGGGGTCGAGGAGGGTGATGGGGCCCACACAAAGACACAACATGGGTCTACGTTGGCTGAGCAGGGGAGGGGAGCAGCCAGAAAAGAGGAGTGGAGGAGAAGAGGAAAGGAGATGGAGGAGGAGGAGGAGGAGGAGAAGGGAAGGAGGGGAAGGAGGAGGGACTCTCTCAGGTGTGGGGGCACAATGACACGGGTGTGAATGCTGCAGGCCAGCTGCGCGCGGGCCGGAGGCTTGGGGCCGGGGCCTCAGCGCTCACCGCACAGAGGGAGCCGACTGAAAGAAAAGGGCAGCGCAAATAGTTCCCGCGTCCAGACCACAATGAGTCAGGCTGTCGCCCGGTGCTGAGGACGGAGAAAAGAAGAGAGAGAGAGGAGAGGAAGGAGGGAGGGAGAGAGTGAGGGATGGAGGGAGGGAGTGAGGGAGGGAGGGGTCAGTCAGTGAAAGGCAGGCAGACGGACAATGGAGTGTGAAAGCTGAATAGAGCCAGCGGGATGTGACTGTGAGTTTAATAAGGCTGTGTGTGTGTGTGTGTGTGCGTGTGTGTCCGTGTGTCCAGGTAATGCTCACTGAAACACCCTCCCTATAGCTTGTTAAAAGGAGCTGGTTTTACTTATTGTGTACTGAGACATTCAGGGCAATAATTCATAAAAACAATTTACTAAGCAATGAAATGTCACGTAAAACATAAAAAAAAACATTTCACATTACACTGACAAAACAAAAAAGCGTGCAAACATGAGTCCAATTCAGTTCTTTCGAGCAGCAGGAAACGTATATGTTGTTACGAAGGTCATGAAAGGACAGGTCATTGTGTGCCATCCTCTGGCCTCCCCCTTTTCTGCCAGCCAAGGTTTCCTGTTCGCTTCCACACGGCTGCCGTGCCAACAACGTGGAAATCCCATAATAACAACCCGTTCCGACAGCACCCCACCTGTGGAATATTATTGATGTGTAGCTAGTCGTACACCCGCTGGCCTAATTCTTCGGTCAGAAAGAATGCAGCTCTTCTTGAAATATGACCATTTATTGTCAATCCAACATTTAATACTGTTCCATTGAAGATCTTTTATGTCTGTGTGTCTGCGTGTGTGTGGTATCTACAATGAGATAAAATAAAGAATACAATCAGCATAACGTGCAAACTGCATGACAAAGTATTATCAATATGCAGGGTAAATAATTAGCCACTAGGTGGCAGCACCAAAACGGGACACGTGCAGGTTATGTTACAATGGGACTTGCTACTAATGTTGTAACAATTTGCCCTTCGAAGTACAAAGTGCATTTACACTATATAAAGTACAAATAACATATTCTCGTGAATATAAGAGCTAATACTTATGAATCCAGTTGACAAATGATTAGACAATTCGGCTTGGATCATATGGGAATCATTTACCACGTGTGTAACTAGCTCACTACTTGCGGTAGTTTCGGTTCATGTATTAGACAAAATACAGCCATAAAACAACAAGCTGACTGCTAAATAACTTAAATAACAGCAAAGTATTATCAGTGCAAGGTAAACTTACATTGTCAGCAACTCACAACAGGACACAACAGGATATACAGTCGAAACTTGTAAGTTCACTCGGCCACTTCTGTAATAGAGTAACGTGCTTGTTCGCGTAGCGCAGCAAGAGAGAGAACATGCGCAGTGAGTCTCTTAAAGTGACAGCGTCACATTGGGGGAGGCAGGGAATTTTGTACAGCCGCCCCCAAATTTACTTGTTAAATTTGTAAACAGCATAAAGTCCCTGCCAAGGCATTAGTAAGGTGTACCTGGTACATCCTTGGGCATCTCAGGCAGTTCAATCAGTTTGGCAACTGGGCGTAGATACGTCTTGCCTTTAATGACCACTTCAGCAGTCCGTATCTTCCCATCATCACTGTGTATCACCTTACTCACCCGTCCGACAGGCCACATAGCCCGAGGAAGCTGATAGTCCATCACCAGAACTACCTGTCCAACGACGATATCTCCTGTAGATGTTGTCCATTTCCGACGTTGCTGAAGGCTGGGCAGATATCTCCTGATGAACTGGCTCCAGAAGTGGTCTGCGATGACCTGGCTGTGTCGATAACGTCGTCGTCCCAGCAGAGCTTCAGACCCATACAGGGCCTGTGGAAGGGAGGCGTCCCGCCGCCCCATTAGAAGCATGTTAGGTGTGACAGGGTCTGGGTCTGCCACATCCGACGAGACGTATCCAAGGGGCTTTGAGTTTAGAATGCCTTCTACCTCCACAAGCACAGTAGCTAGGACCTCTTCTGGCACGGATTGGTCTCGCAGTACAACTTGAAGCGCACCCTTTACAGATTTGATCTCCCTTTCCCATGCCCCTCCAAAGTGAGGTGCATGGGGTGGATTGTATCTGAAGGAGATACTCTGTCCAGCAAGCTGCTGTCGAAGGGAAGGCTCTAGTTGATCAAGAGCCTCTTTAAGCTCTTTGTCTCCTCCCCGGAAGTTAGTGCCCTGGTCACATAGGAGCTCAAAGGGTTTTCCTCGCCTGGCCACGAATCTCCGAAGTGCAAGGAGGAATGAATCTGTGTCCATGTGACATAGGAGGTCGAGATGCACACACCTAGTTGTAAGGCACTTAAATATGATGCCCCATCTCTTCTCCTGTCTTCTGCCTATTTTCACAGAGTAAGGGCCGAAACAGTCAACCCCTGTGGACCAAAAGGGGGGCTGATTCAGACGGAGCCTGGCATCAGGTAGGTCGGCCATTTGGGGAACCATGGGTCGCTTACGCCACTTGCAGCACTCTGCGCATTGTCTCTGATGCTTCCGGATGGCTTGACGTCCCCGTAGTACCCAATATGCCCTCCTAACCTCAGCAAAGACCCGCTCAGGTCCGGGGTGAAGGAGGCGCTCATCATAATCCTTTATCAGTAGGCGAGTGACTATGTGAGAAGGAGAGAGGAGAATAGGGTGAAGAGTGTCTTCTTCAAGGTCTTCGGCTTTACGAAGTCTGCCACCCACTCTTATAAGACCAAGGGTGTCATCTAGGGCAGGAGAGAGTGAATTCAAGGTACTACTTGGACGTATGGCCTTTCCAGCTTTGAGTGCAGTTACCTCTTCCGGAAAGCTCTCCAGTTGTGCTCTCTGCAAGAGCGCTACTTCAGCCTCAATGCGTTCTGAGGCAGTCATAGATGGCGAAGCCGCCCCATGGAGGGCCTGATGTGTGGCGATCAGTAGGTCATTCCATGTTTCACAAGTACTCAGATCGGGAAGTGATGGATCGGAGGTAGACACTGAGCCACAGAAGATGCCCTGTCGGAGCTCTACAGAATCGTCCACTACAGTAGAGGGGCAAATGGGCCATTGATCAGGAGGTTGTTGAAGAAAAGGAGGACCACAGTGCCAATGATTGGACTGGGAAAGCTGGGCTAGGCTCAGTCCCCTTGTAATGTCGTCCGCCGGATTATTCTTAGAGTCAACATACCTCCAAGTATCAACCCCCACCAACTCTTGTATTTCGGCAACGCGGGTTCCCACGAACACTTTGTATTGCTGAGACTCAGATGTGATCCACTTCAGCACAGTAGTGGAATCTGACCACATGATGGAGTGTCGAATAGGCAGTGTGAGCTCTGAAATGAGGACTTTGGAGAGCTGGGCACCACTTAGAGCGGCGCATAGCTCTAAGCGAGGGATTGACAGCTGTCGCTTGGGCGCAACTCGTGATCGAGCCATGACAAAGGAGACATGAGTTTGGCCAGATGCGTTCACCACCCGCATGTAAGCAACGGCTCCATATGCCTTCTCCGACGCGTCACAAAACACATGCAACTCCACTTCTTCTGAGGTGATGTTGAATGGAGTGTAACGTCGGGGAATGGTGATGTTTGGCAAGTCCGTCAGTTCAGCCTCCCATGCCTGCCATAGTGGCAGTAGATCATCTTGAATGGGCTCATCCCACTGTCGCTCAGTTCGCCACAGTGCCTGCACTAAGACTTTGGCCCTTGTGGTGTATGGAATTATAAAACCCAAGGGGTCGTACTGGCTTGCAAGTACACGATATACTGTTCTTAGCGTTGGCGCTCCTCTGGAGATGGGCCTGTGCTTGTAGCCAAGCACGTCAGAAAGACAGTGCCAGCGAAGACCAAGTGTGGACTCTTGGGGCTCTGTTTTATCGGCGGAGAGCCAAAGCTCACAGGCTTCTGATCTGGCCTCACTGGGGAGATGTGAAACTACATCCGGTATGTTGCTGGCCCACTGCCTGATATCAAAGCCACCTTCAGCTAACAGGCCTCTCAGTTTATCAATGAGGGCCCTGGCCTGCTGGGGGCATGGCACTGACTGGAGGCAGTTGTCCACATAGAATGCCTTCAAAACTGACTCCACCACCTCTTCATTACCTCCGACATGGTCCCTGACGTGCCGCTGGACAGCATAAGTAGCGCAACAAGGGCTACAGGTAGTCCCGAATGGTAACACACGCCACTCATATATGTCAGGTTTCCGGTCAGGTTCCATATCTCGCCACAAGAAGCGCAAGAAAGGCTGATCTTTGGGGAGGAGCCTCACTTGGTGAAACATTGCACGAATGTCACCACTGATGGCAACAGCATGCTCTCTAAACCGTAGTAGTACTCCCAATAACGATGGACCTAAGGTGGGACCAGGTAGCAAGTTGTTGTTCAGGTTGAGCTCACAATATGTAAAGGAGCAATTGAACACGACTCTTGCTTTGCCATTATGGTATACCAAGTGATGGGGGATATACCATGAGCCAGCTGTAGTCTCAGCCTCAGCAGGGTTGATTTTCACGGCGTATCCAGCCTGCTCCAACTTGTGGATCTCTTGGTTGTAAACAGCTGCCTGTTCGGGTTTGCTTGACAACCGTCGCTCAGTTCCTCGAAGGAGAGACATAACAGCTGAAGAGGGTGCACTTAGCACGACATCCTCTCTCTTCCAGAGAAGGGGTGTGGCATATCTTTCCACACCATCCACGTTGACCCTCACTGTGTCTTTCTCTAGCTGAGCCAGAGCAGTGTTGTCATGCTTTGAGCGTGTTATCTCTTTCTCATTATGGCGGGGGAGAGTGTCTAGCTGCCACAATTTCTCCACGTTTTGCCGTAGCTCTTGAGCGGGTGACAAGAAGGAGGCATGAAGGCAGGAACTCTGGTTGTCTGGCAGATGGAGGAAGGTTGCAGGCCCTTGGATGGCCCAGCCAAGCTGAGTGCATACGGCAACAGGACTGCCAGGAGAACCCATGCGGACTGGGCAGATGGCAGTGATCAAATGAGAGTGGTCTGATCCGATGAGAATCATAGGCTTTGTTCTACTGAAGGCCTTGACAGGAACATCTCTCAGATAGCTATACTTCCGCTTGAGGATGTCAGCAGGGCAGGACTGTTCAACTAGGTTTAGCTCTGCAGCAGTGAATGCTCTGGTAAGCTTGTGCCTGATTCCTAGGTTAGACATGGCAGATATTTCCAGTGTCACAGATGCACCTCGTAAATGGACAATGTCCTGTCTAACTGTCCTCAGAGAGAGAAATTCCTGCTCTTCTTTGAGACCTAGATGCTTAACAGCTGCGGGTAATATAACTGTCCTCTCTGAGCCGTCGTCAAGTAGGGCGTGAGTATCGAGAGTCTTCCTACCATGTCGTAGGCGAACTGGGACGACCTTGAGCATTACTCGACTTGAATGACTAGCCTTGTCCATGTACACAACTGGGGATGTAGTACAGACATTAGCCTCATTTGGCTGCTGAGCAGTTGCTACCTCATGAAGAGTTAACAGATGTTGATCTCCACATGTGGAGCATGGCTTCTTTAATGTGCAGCTGTCAGGCTTGTGCCCTCTACCGCATCTCCAACACCTGTTCTGCTGTTTGATCCAATCTGCTTTCTGAGCAGTATTCATTTTAGTGAAGTCTGAGCAAGCATTGAGATAGTGCTCTTGGCTCTTACAGTATGGACAGAAAGGTTTGAATCGCTCACGCTTCTTTGCTGGTGATGCAGAAGAGGTGTCAGATGATGGTGTCTGTGGACAAGCAGGCTTCGGTGGTGGCGGAGTATTCTGCTCAACATTTAGCAACACGGTGGTGGACTTTCCCTTTTGATTCTTGGCAGGCTTCTGGTTGCGATGCGACGACTCTCCATGTATACCTCCTGAGGCTCTACGGGAGATCTGGAGGGCATGTGATTTAACTTCCAGCCATGTAGCTAGGTCAACCAGTGTGTATGTGCTCGGTGACCCACTGGTGATGATGCCTCGCTTCAGACAGTGTTCCACAAAGGAATCTCTGTAGCTCACAGGGAGTTTGCTGAGCAGGATGTCAACATGTGAGCCACATTGCAGTTCGTACTTTGCAGGTCCCTCTGTTGAGCTTAGCATACCAACGAGTGAGTTGACCGCTGTGCTGAAGTCTTCAAAACCTTGAGCATCTCCCAGGCGGACAGCAGGGGCTTGTTGAAGAGCCTTCAGTTCACTCTGGATGAGTGATCGAGGTTGACCATATCTCTGTTCCAGTGCGTGCATTGCACTGCTGTAGGGCAGTGAGCTGTTAATGTACCTCTTTGCTATCTGATAGGCTGCAGGCAGCTTCAGCAGATCCAGGAGGACTTGGAATTTGTAGTCCTCAGACAGGTGGCGATGAGGGCCTAAAACAGTGTCCAAGCCTTTCTTTAGTACAATGAAATCACTCTCTTTGCCAGATGAGAATGCAGCTAGTTGTGGCTTTGGAATCCCATATGATGAAGCAATAGCCATCTCCATCAAACCTGGGGGTCCAGCATCAGCTGGCGGGTAGGCAAAGCGAGGAGGTGCTGGATAGTGATATGGGTACCACGAGTGAGGCCCAGGAGGTTGGATTGGTGGTGGTCCTGAATACCCTGGCATGTAGGGTACAGAGTACTGAGGATACTGTGACTGCGGCGGAGGCTGCAGGGGCACTGGTCGCACTGGCGGAGGACGAGCAGGCAGCGGTTGTTGCGTTGGTAAAGGTGGCACATGTGGCAACTGCACTGGCAAAGGCTGTGCAGGTGCAGGCAGAGGCTGCACCTGTGGGTGCAGTGCTGGCAAAGGCTGTGCAGGTGCTGGCAGAGGCTGCACCTGTGGGTGCAGTGCTGGCAAAGGCTGTGCAGGGGCAGGCAGAGGCTGCACCTGTGGGTGCAGTGCTGCTGGATAATGACCCAATGATGACTGAGCTGGTGTGCCAGGTGCAGGAGGTGATGATGGAGGGCTGGATGCCAAACCAGGGGACTGCAGGCTTGCCTCTCTCAGCTCCAGCTGAGGCTGGTGTGATTCCACTGCAGCTGGTGGAGACTCTGGTCTGGAGGGCGATGATGGCTGTAGCAGTGGAGTAGAGGTAAGCGGGTCTACCAGCTCCTGCATGTAAGTAAGAGGAGGTGGCTCAGTCCAGGAGTGTAGCACAGGGCCAAGGCCAGGTCTCTCTGGGTTGTGAACAGTTGTAGTTGGTGAACGAGCAAAGGGAGATGTGGGCAGGCTACTACTATACTGGCGGTGTGAGGACAATACTGGATCATCAGGGGAAATCCTAAGAGAGCTCAAGGGGTAAGACAGTCTCCTAGCATCCTCCATGACTGTTTGAAGCTCCCTAAGCTCAATACTTAAGTTTCTCCATCGTTCTTCTAGGCGGTGGAGTAGCCCAGGGTCTCCAGGAGGAGCTGCTGGAACATAGCTGTGGCTTGGTTCATGCCTTCTCTGTGTGACCACCATCTCTGGAGAGGCTACGTCACCTGGGACGGGAATGGATTGGCGTGGATGGCTGAGCACATAGTCCTCTAAGTAGGCTGGCGGATGCCGACTCCGAACAGGTCGAGGATCAGGCAGATGTGCTTCATCCTGGGCATCTCTAGAAGTAGCCATGACGCAGCGGATGTACCCTCCGGCTCGAAGGACCAAGTTTTGTGGAATATTATTGATGTGTAGCTAGTCGTACACCCGCTGGCCTAATTCTTCGGTCAGAAAGAATGCAGCTCTTCT
>JAUCNH010000390.1:2541870-2553350 GCA_032353275.1 Sardinella hualiensis | reverse complement strand
CTAGAGGGACGATCATTAATTGTATTACCAAGCGATATCTGTCTGTGGGAGTATTATTATTTTTTCCGCAGTTAGGTCTTTTGTTACATTTGGATATCCCAGAATTAAAATGGATAGTTGTGTGTGGTAATATTCTGCAGCCTTTGGATCTTCTGGAGTTCAACAGATCTCTGACAACTTGAGTTTAGGTGAAGGATTTCACCTGGAATGTCCTTTCAGATGATTTTACTGGTAGATAATTCACAGCACCACCATTAGCCCTTCTTGCAGAAATGGGTCTTCTTAGGTATATTTGAAAGGTATAGTGTAATGTATTGCATGTGGACATACTCTGTGTGAAGTTGAATACATCATGAATAAACGGTGTTTCTTCTTAAGTTAAAGGTGACCTACCATATATCTATATGGTATTTCAAATTGCTCTTTGAGGTCTCCAAAGATGGTAGGCTATGTAACTTAAGTTGGACTGAAAAGTGTGAAGCACCTCATTTTTCCACCTACAGTATGGGCTCTGCTTTTGTTCTCTGCTATAGGCCTAGAGTAACATGTTAGCATTGCAAGGCACGTGGAATACATTTTTACATTTGTTCGCTAATCAGAATTGCAAGGGAAGAAGAACGAAAAAAATTGGAATATACTAAAATGGACCTACTTTTCGAATTGACTTGATTTCTCTGTTTATTTCTCTTCATTGGGAGGGAGTGTAATCTCATTGCCCCCACTGGCAACGCTCCCACCTCTACAGCAAAATTAATGGAAATGTCTTTTTAAAAATTATATTTAAGTTAATATTCCAAAGTTAAGGCAGTGGCTTCCATATTATACTGTATGTATGTCTGGAAACTCTAATGATTCTGATTATCAGGTTATTTTGGTTCTGATTTTGATTTTTTTTTTTTTTTGACGCCATGTAGGGAACTACTGTACACCAGAAGCAGATAATGTGTGAAGTTGCGGTTTGAGTAGCTCCTCCACTTTTCCACAGTCAAAACATCGATTTGCCAGACTCACCAAACGTTTTTTGTAAAGAAAAAAAAAAAAGGCTACAATGTTTATTATGGGACTATAACCTTTAGGTTACAGCAATTGTTGTTTAGGTACAGTACTACTCAAAGAAAGAGTTGGTAGTGTGTGCCTTGGTCATAGGAACATGCATACTGTGTTTAGTTCACATCTGACTGGATAGGCACAATTTCATCTTTTTTTTAATTTCACCTGACACTTTCACAGTAAGTAAATCATCCCAATTTTACAAATGAAAAATATTTTTGCTCTACAAAGTCGATGTCATGTCTTAAATTTAAATTGTGTCTATGGGATTTTCAATAGGATGGCTCTCGCGTTAGGAATGCTATTGCTAGGGCTGCTGTGTTCCACTTTCCCTCCCTATTGCACACAGCGGAGATAGCATTACATTTTCACATGCACCATATACTGTAACTCAGACTCATATAGACTGAGGCTCATCATTGACTATCACTGTCTCTGGGAGACTACAGCAGCTCCCAACTGGAGATCAGGGGTCTGTTTCCCAAAAGCATAGTTGCTAACCAAGTAAGCAACTTTGTTGGTTGCAATGCATTTTCCCATTGCCAACCAACTTGGTTGCTAACTGGCGAGCAACTGCTTTTGTGAAACAGACCCCTGGTCCACCTCATGGTTTCTTCAGTCAACTTCTTAGTATTCTTAGTCAACTTATTTGGCCATTTGGCCGTTTTCCGGAGGCTGCCTTACCTCTTCCCTATTTGTTAGGATGACATGATTTTTTACTTTTTTTCTGGTTACTATGGTTTATTTCATCTAAGACTGGCTGTGTTTCATTGTAACCATAGTCTGCAGTCATATATTCAAGGCGGTAGCCTATACCTTGGTCATGATTACATAATGAATCAAGTCTTTTTTTTCCTAAATTCTCCATCAGAATATAGCTTGTAGGTGTAGCCCTCAGATCTTAGATTATAATTTTATTTGTACATGTCATGCCCTGCTGCATTTCTGTAAGCAGTAGCATATTGTACTGCGTGTTTAGACAATTCAATCTAGTATCCGGAATGGTAGTGACAATCATACCGTTATGTGCTACGCTTATCATACACAGTGGGCTATTGTTTGTAATTTCACACTGCCAGGCTTCCTCAAAGAGATTCGATCAAGAAATGCTGCACCATGAAATATGGTCCCAGTCATCACTGTTATGCATCTTTCAGGTGCCTTCTCCAGTTAAACTCATGGCTTAGAGAGGGAATGAAAAAAAAAAAAAAAAAACTACGCACACATTTCAAATGTTGTTCAAGCGCACTGCCAAAGAGGCAGGCCAAGCAGGTACCCCCACCCTTCAGAATGCAAAAAAGAAAACCTTTCCTGAGTCCTTTTGATGCGGTTTCCCATGAATAATTAAGGGACTCTTCCGCATCTTGGGACCTCATCAGTGGATCTTAACTGTAATTGCAACAAGCAGCCCTCCTTTTGTTCCAGGCTGTTGCAGGAGGCTTGAAATGTTAGGACCTTTATGCCGACAGTCTGTCATGTGGGAGAGAGTGGATCTGACACAAACAGATGTATATCAGCTTGTTCTGCTCGGTACTTCATGAGCACACCAGTCACACAGCATGTTAATATTAATTGAAGTCACTGGGTTGTGACAGGAAAACTTCCCTGTCATGGTGATTCAGATGTCTCCGGCAGACAGGCAGTGGAGGAGTGTGGTCCTTTCACAGTGACACACGACGACAACACACACAGTTACCGCCACCACTTGTTATTGTTGACAAACCATCAGGGTCGGGGTCAGTCATGTGGAACTTTTACAGGAATGATTACCAGAGAACTTTTGGGGCCTTCAATGGAAGGCTTTGCAAACTAAAACCACAATAGGTGAGCAGTTCTTGATGTCAAGGAGTCACTAGAGAAGAAGACCCTTATTCAATGTAACCTGTTGTGTTTGCAGATGTACTGTAGAATCTCCTCGTGGGGATCTTGGTTCAGGCGTTGCATTCCTTTCCCTGCAGTCGCTCACTGGAGGAGTGCGGGGGGGGGATTTGTGGCAGTTGGCACTTGACAGTTGACGTGTTTCCCAAGGTTTTAGCCCTTCCTTTCTTCTAAGCTTTCTGAAAGGGCAGAGCCAAGGTAAAGCTGTCACAGCTTGGGCCGTTAATCTCCCATTCACACCTCTTATCACCATGACAGGGAGGGAGATGTGATAGACTGCCTCACAACAAGCAGTGAAATCCTTTTGACAAAACTGCAAGCGCTGTTTATCCAGCGCCTGGCTCTCTCCTCAATGAGGCTGTCTCTCAATGAGGTTGGAACGCAGAGGCACACAATGGTAGGCAGTTCTGACAACCTAGCAATGTATGATTGAGTAAATCAGTTGCTTTTTGAGTAAAAAAAAGCATGCACAAGGAGTTTGTACCCTATTGAAATGAATACTCTCGTTTTTTTAACACTCTGTGTTCAGAAAAGGATTAGATGAATGAAACCATTTCGGTTGTTTTTTTCCTTTGGGGTTCTTATGCCGAGGGAGGAGTTAAAATGCAAAGCTCTGTATTTTATTCTCTCCAGCCCTTGCAGCAGGGCTTTGGCATATGATTTAATGAAGTGACCTCACTGCGGTGACATATAAGACAAACGGCAAGTGATCAGCACCATCAGACGGGCAGAGTTCTTCGGTTTGGTAAAGTACTAAGCAAACAGTCACGCGCATAGTCATTACCTAAGCTCGTGTCAAACACCCGTGTTATGGATGGATATGATATGACACAGCGGCACCCGTTTTGTCAAAGCACGGCGGTGCAGGATTGGATGCTCAGTACACCGTACAGTAGATGCCATTCACCACTACTGTATGCACCTTTTTATTCGCCGCTTCCAGCCCTTTCGGTTTTAGATTCCAGCTGTAGTACAGCAGCAAGTTGTTGCTTTTGTCTCTGCTGTAGGTGCTCCTATGGGCTTATCAAAATGTAATGGAGTAAAAAATATGAGCGCCGGCTCCTTCCCTTCTGTGGCCCATTAAAGATCAAAGCTTTGCATAGCATAAAACACCAGTTTTTATAAAGCACCCCGTGTCAGTGAGATCCTCAACATCAGGTATTCCCAGGCCTCCTGCTTCTTGATTCAGATACGCTGTCTCAGCGGTTCCCTCCTGTTCTCAACTCTTTCTCCATTCCTTTTTTTTTTCATCCGCGCAAAAATATCTTCTTGGTTTTAACATCTCCCCTGATGGTCCATTGTAAGCGAGTACTGACCTAGACACGCATGTAAGTGGGCTTGCCCATGCACTCTATTAGCCCCTGGGGTAAAGTGTTAACCTGCGGCTTTGTCGAGAAGCTGGGAAATGGCTCGAGAGTGATTCAGACCCAGCTCTTTCATATGTCCAGCGTATAAAAGTTCTGCCCTTTTGCTCTCGCCAGGGCTCTTAAAAAGTTGAAGCACTGGCCCTCTATTGTTTCCCATTTGCCAATCAATAAAACATTTGCTTTGCTTGTAAGAGTTTCGTGAATATTTAATCTCCCCCTTCTTGTTTCCTTTTATCTACAGCCTCCATAAAGATAGATCAAGAAATCTTCCCCGACCATTGACTTTGAATAGCTCCCTCTTATCCAGTCCATTTGAAACTTTGAAACGCTTACCATGAAAGCACTGGGGAGTCAGGTTGACACCCTCTTGTCCGATAAATATCCGAGCCTTTTTTCTTTTTTTGTTGGAAACAAAGCCCAGACATACAGTAGCTTCAAGGTCTTTGTCTGAAACATTTGTAGGGTGATCCAGATTGACTGAAAAAAAATATACAGTATATGACTGAGAGGTGACTGAGAAGTGTTTGTTGATGTTGAGTTGCACAGCTGTAATATCAGACAGTGTTGTTATACATTCACAAGGAAAAGGCCTCATCGCCAGTAACCACCTACAGATCAACCCCATGGGAAGATTATTTTTAAAGGGAGCGGTATGAGATGTGTGTCTGGCGAGGGAAGGGCAACAGATAACTGACGGGTGGTTCAGGTCCCCACTGAGAGGCCTATCAGGGGCTCCGCCATGTTCCTGCTTTATGTTCCCATCTAATGCAGGAACTCATTCCTTCCTCACGTGGGGTTCTGAAATTGAAAAAGGAGCATGACCGATTATGTCCCAGGGAGAGGGAGAAAGGGAAAAGTCTGAGCGCTGCCATGCCAACATGAACGGATGGTTTCCACATCACCTGTGGCTCTGTGCCTTGGCTTGTTTGTTTGTGCACCCCTGCGCTTTCACTGGCTTCCTCTTGTTTAAAGAGGACAGGTGCTAATCCACTTACAGAAACACCTCTTGAAGGATTAAATAGCACCCAAGGATCAGATCCTGCCAATCTTATTAGAGTCTGTGTCCGTGACAATGATCACACCATGCTTGGTCAGGTGTCAGTGAATGTTTAAGGTTACCTTGTGTGACACCGGAGTGTCATCATCAAGTCTGAAATAGCTGATGGATAACTTGTTGCTGTCGAATCAAGCAATTAACCTTTCACGTGCATTTCGTCATGTCACGCTAAAGCTCTTTAAAAATGTTATGCGTTGCAGCTTTGTTCATGATACACTTTGTTCATTATACACTGTCTGGCAAGAAAGTTGCACGTAATGTGAAGACTACAGTAGTTAGTTGTTGATTTTTTTTGAGTATGAAGTATTACTTCATAGGTAGTGTCGTTTGGGGAAGCCTGGTATAGCAATGGCGTAAATTGTCATTAGATCCCCAACAAGTCATTAAACGATGAAAGCGGTCTTGATATCCATTTCACAGAATAAGTCTGAAAAGGCTTTTTTTCTTTTTTTTCTCTCAGTGCATCTTTGATCATGGTTATAGCAGATGTTCCGAGATGAGTTTGGAAGTAGCAGAAGGATTCCATTGACACCTGCACATTGATTTTTTTTTCCTGCACACAAAAAGACAACTGAACTGAACTGTGATTCAGAATACAGAATTGTAGCCAGTCAGTTAATTTTCCAGAATTCCAGACAATTCCCTGATATCAACATAGATGTGCATTAAGTTGATGATCTCTTCAGTTCATTCAAACATGGTGACAACATTTTGTCAGCCAACTCATCTGTCAGACTTTATCTGCGTATCTGTATTTAGGGATCTGTATTTCTCTACCTGCCAGTGCACTGTGGTCATAGGCACTGTGTGAAGTAAATAATGTATGATCATTGATGATCGGGAATTTTGAAATGCTTTTGCAGCCCAGTAGACCCAGGTGGTGGGCCTAGACCTGTGCCCTCTGAGCCAGAACAGGGAATCGGGCCCTTTTTTATGCCTCACTTGTTCTCTGGCAAGTAGTGTGCTGGTGCTTCTTTTGAGCTGGTTGTTATGGTGATTTGGCGGAGAGTTTTAGGGCTCATCACCATGGGAACGGATGAAATAAAAGCAGTGTGTGAGACCCAAGTCATGTAAGACAAAGATACCTTTTTTCCTCCATGCCATGATCTCCTACCCTTACAATGTACATGACATAGTGACATACTGTGTGAGCATTACTCTCAAATGTATGCTTTGAAAAAAAAAATAGCCTAGGACTCCTTTACGGCCTGCACTGGATGGAATTAAAAGTCAGGAGTAAATCGTAAAAGTCATGTTCGGTTTGAGGTACATGGAGGTCACAATTAGTCTCAGGAGTCTCTGTATCGGAGATTCTACAGATTGTGTACCTTATGAAGGTGAAAGCAATAGGTTCTACTTGTAATCATTTATCACACGCAGCAGACGCCTTTTCAGTCAATGGACTCATTACAGTTCCCAAGGGGTGGAATTTATCCATATTGCTTTATTTTCCCATGGTCATTAAAAAGTCTTCAAAGTGAAATCAATCTTTTGAGTGTGAGGCTCTCTCTTTAGCGCTCTCTCTCGCTCTTTCCCTCCCTCTGTCTTGCACTCCGTCTTGAATAAGCAGGAATGTTGGATTTTATTATGTGTGGCTGCCATAATTATAGTGTGTCTAGTCATGTGTATGTCATGTTCTTCCTAGATGATGCAATGAGGGGGTTTGGTCACATAAACATGGAAAAGAAACTTTTTATATATATATACTGTATTTACTTTATCCTTTTATCCATCGATCCTTGATGCTAGCATCTGTTAGTGTTTATTTATTTTTAGAGAGTCGCCGCTCCAATCCCCTGCCTTGCATGAAAGTCAACATGACAGCACAAGAATGATAACAATAGTGTATTGCTTAACTCTATATCGGAAATCATTTGGGCAAGACATCAAAACACAGCTTTTGCTGAAATGTTGCTTTTACCGTGTAGCGCATGTGATTTGTACGTCTGACTGTGCCAATCATAGGTATCACACCAAAGATAATAGTGTTTCATCCAAAATGGTTCACAATATAAAAGCCACCCCAAGATGTGAAATGCTTTAGTGAGAAAGCTTAAACAGGATTATGTGTGTCTTCAAGACTAGAACACTACATTGTACAGCCAACACTTCAGTCACCACTTTCATTTAAGTGTGTTACAAATGATGCAGATTTTTCCATCAGAGGGGTAAACCGGTGCATTTCAACCCATAGCCTAGCTCTGTCGTGCTGTTGGTGGGAAAAAGAACTAGCCTAATTGACTAGCTGATAAGGTCAAGGACAATTAAACTGAAATAGTGTTTCCTTACCCCCACCGGATAGCTTCAGCTATCCTATTGGCCAGGTATAACTTTTCCAGATATCAGATTGGCCTTCATTAAGAAGGGAGTTCTTTGGCATTCTTGGATAAATTTGAAAACATAAAAAGACATTCAAGGAAGTAGTGTCTAAGAGTATCTTAGAGACCACTAAATTAATTTGACAATTAATTTCATTTCACAAATTAATGTTCCTCACTTAGCACTTTCAATGAAGGAGTCATAGTGAGACTACTGCACTGCAGTCATAATGGTCAGACTGTAATAAAAGGGAGCAGATACTAAAAACTTCAGCCCACCAAAGAGGAATAAATCTGAACTAAATAGAATGGTTAAAAATGTTACACTGTTCAGTGCACCTTTCCATTCAATTCGTAACCACCACCACTACCAACTACTGTACCTAACCCTCTGTGTAATATTTTCATGGTCTTGCGTTTTTGTTCTGCTTTGGAACAGTGGAGCAGTTATTGTGTATGGTATCTATACAAGTATGTGTTGGCCTAGGAACTTGTCTAAACAGTGTGACACAAGCACTGTTATGGTTGAAATAGAGGTTATAAATAAAGTAATGTAATTCTGTAGAGAAGTTGCAGATAAAGTTTATTCCTGACTGTAACTGTAATATGATGGCAATTTAAACGGTAGGTCAGTGCATTACTCTACATAAGTTCTTCCCGGAGGAATGCTGGCCCTGTGTCATATTGTTGTCAGAATATTGCTGACACAACCACATCAGGGAATGCACACTGAGCAGCACCAAGTCTCAGCCTTTGTGAGCTCAACTCTTGCTAAAAGGGGGCCATATTCTTATGGTGAAACGTCAGAAACCTCATGCATAGTCAGTGCTTGTGCAGCGCATGAATCGTGTTACTGGGCATGTGTGGGCAAGGCTGATATTCTTAGCCGTGTACCCTTTAAGGAGCGCACAATCAAATCAATATGGCAGGGCCAAAGGGTCATTCTCACTGTTATCAGGTTAGATGCAGAGGCACTACAGGCATTGATGT
Organism: Sardinella hualiensis; assembly: GCA_032353275.1. Classification (NCBI taxonomy): domain Eukaryota; kingdom Metazoa; phylum Chordata; class Actinopteri; order Clupeiformes; family Clupeidae; genus Sardinella; species Sardinella hualiensis. The sequence continues at coordinate 2,544,690 of JAUCNH010000390.1, read as the reverse complement.
GCGCCAAAGAAGTGTGCTATTAATATCACAGCACATTTTACATGACATGGTAGGATAATTTCCCTCAGCTGAGAAGCCTTTCATTCCCTTTGATTAATCAATATGTACATTACTGAATCGCTGAATTTATTTTAAACTCCCAGGGTGCATTTTCACTTACCCTTATGGTCTACATTTTTAAATGAAGTTCCTGATTTGTTCATTGGCCTTATTACAGTTTATTAGCCCATTTTTGCTCTCATCTGCAATGCCTGAAGACGTTTAATATGATATTCTGTAAAAGTCGCCAAACTTCCATTCAACTCATTGTGTGCCTTTTGGTTTTGGATTTCATGTAGTAGTAGAAGAGATCGGTTTCCAGCTCCTGCATACTCTGTGCCTGCAGCATGTTAGTCATTCTTGTGCTTGCTGCATGAGGCCATCCATTTGCAAGGGAAGGGAATCTGAAGAGCGGCTGTTGATGACAAGAGGCTGGTGGCAGCAAAGGAGCGAGGCATAAAAGAGTGGAATGGATAAACAAGAGGGCTCCATGGTGATAAGCCTGCGCAGAGATTGTTGAAGCACACTCTGCAAACCCAGTCGCAGCTCATAACACACAAGCTTGGTGACAAATATTCCATTATCTCATTGCACTAAAACAGCGTCCCTCCTTGAGCCTAACTCAGATTAATAACTAGCAGGTTAGAGAGTTGAGAAAGGGTTGGGGGGGGGGGGGGTGCAGTTGGGGAGGGGGGCGGTGTGAGGCTTCACTGTATCTCCAGAGATCTGTTTTGACTAGGCAGCTGGGGAGCCTGTGCTTTCATTGTCATGCTACAGTCCTTGATTCAGACTCAGCATTGTGGGGATTTATTTCCCTAACAGTCTGTAAAGGCACAGGGGCCTGAAGTTCCTCTGGTTCCCTTTGCAAGCCAAGGCTTTTGCTTCTTCTCATGCTAATCACCTCATTTGCAACTGTTGTTTGTCATGCTAAACCCAAATCCAACTTATTCAGAGGAGCCAGAAACAGAGCACCTCAGATAGCTTGTTAGCATAGTGCAGGCAAAAGGTCTTTTGGGAGCACTGAGCATATTCCGTTAATCTGTCCAATTGTACAGATGGCCTGAATCGCCTCTCTTATAAACTTAAAAGCATCACATGAAGTTATAAACACTGAGAAATATTCATGAAAGAAAGAAAGCCTGAGAGTTGGCTTCTGGCCATTTGCTCTTATATAATGATAATTATAGTGGTATTATATGCTGCAAATTGTACCACAACATAGGGCATTATAGAGGACATTATTAAGATTCTATATGCAGGTATGTAATTTAAGTTAATTCCAGTTTATTAGTCCACAATGAAAAGGGTTGTTAGCAGGAAATAAAGTAGGGGAGCTGTTTGGAGTTGAAAAAAAAGAAAGGAATCGAGAAGTTCAGTGCTATTGATGAGGTATGAATCATTTTAAAGTCGGTTTTCATAATTAATCCGGCCAAATGTTTTGTTCTTTGTTCAGGTGAACACTTTGTGCTTCACCCTGGGCAATAACAGAACGAACCCAACTCTGGCACAGTCCCACAGCAAACTTTTGAAACCAAGGAAACTTCTTGGCCTTGTAAACAGCAAGCATTTTTTCCCCTCCTTTTGTCCAAGGCTTTTGTGTAACCCACCACCGGAATTAAATGGCACAACCTCGACATGTCAGAAAGGAGATGTTTTCATTATTTCACGTGAGGCCAGGCCGCCCAATAGATGGAAAAAGCCCTGAGGAGCTGGCAGAGCCACATTCAAACCCTCAACAGATGTGTATCATGTAACTGAGTGCAGCAGGAAGAACAGACACTCCATTTCACCCAGAGGTCTAATAGGAAGCTAAAGGAAGGCTAAGGTTTCACGGCGACGTAATGCAATCCCGTCTGCCCCCTCACTTCTTGTAGCTGAACAATACGCAGGGAGAGCCTTGGCAGAGATGGGTGGTAAATCAGGCCTCTGTCTCATGAGGATTGCCCCCGAGGCTGGCTTATGGGAGGTTATGCACAGGCAATTGGATGTGTACATTACCTACGGTAGGCCGGGCATGTCAAATAGTGAGGGGAATTCTCAGATCGCTAATGCGTCTGTGCTGTAATAGCACTCAGAGGGAACCAGGGTTGTACTGTAGTGTTGCCGTGCCTACTGGGGTCTACTGTTTCTGTCTGCTGTAGCTCTTCTGGCACTGCCAAAAGTGTCCCAACTGAGGATTCACGTCCCAGTCCCCCATGCTTCAGTTCCAGGCGCGAGGAGACCGAGATTTGGAAGTCTTTGGCATAGTCAAGTGAAGGGGGTTATTGCTAAGAATTTAAATGCGGAGGACACCATTGTTGTTTTTATTTGTATGGAAGACAATACGGTAGAGTATTAGTCCGATTCATTATGGAGCATAATGGGCTCCGTCATTCATTTGTGGAGCTTTCTCCCCTCAATGTTGTTGTTATTTGGAGGCACATCTGAAGGCTTCCCCTTTTTCTTTTCTTGTAGAATTCCCTGTAAGCAGGGTGACTGGGGAGATTGTAAAGAAGAAGAAGAAGAAGGGGGGGAAAAAAAACACCTTCTCCTCCCCACCTCCACCCTCATTCAGATGTATTTGTCAGGGGCTCTGGGAAGAGGAAGGAGGAGAGGGAAGCTAATTCGTCAATGATCTTCCTCTAATCCCCCCCTCTCTCACTCCCGCTCTCTTTGCCTGAAGGCACTCTAAGTAATACAACCCTCCCCCATCCCACCCCTCTCTGTCTCTCTCTCTCTCTCTCACACACACACACACCCACACACACACACTCACTCTCCACACACACACACATACACACC
>JAUCNH010000390.1:2005111-2017492 GCA_032353275.1 Sardinella hualiensis | reverse complement strand
ACACACACACACACACACACACACACACACACACACACACACACACACACACACAAACACACAAACACACACACAAACACAAAAGAAAAGGTATCAGACATTTAAGTGAAAAGGTTGAGGCTTTCTATCAGCATTTTATTTCTATTTGGGCTTACATGTAACATGGTCTTAGAGTTGGAATCACTTAGGCTATTTCACTTTCTCAGAGTCTGAGAGGGCATATGGGGTCACCGCATATTTAAAAAACACAACAAGGAAAACACTTTTTGGAGTAGGTGCAGGCTGCAATGACTCATCCTCTGTTTCTATGCTAAATAGCCTCCCAGAAATAAAACAATCCATTTCAAACTATCAGGTGCAATGAAAACTCCCTCGCCACATAATATCAGCACAATTTGAGTAGTTACATGAGGCATTTATGCTGCCCTCCCAAAAAAAAAAAGAAAAACGAAATTGCATTATCTTCACAACAAAGCAGCAATAGCACAACAGCTTGGGAGACTGCCTCCAGCAATGGTAATATTAGACTGTTGTCTGTAGCGGTATTTAAAATTCAAAACTCACATTATGTGCCACTATTGTTATGCTACACTGGGAGAGGTTGTCACAGAGTGATCCTTTCAGGGGATGTGCACAGTGTCTGGAGTGTTAGGCTGTTACAGTAATGACTGAGCTGTAACATAATTGTCAAGGCTATTATATAGGAAACATATGGAAATATATTCCTATATGAAAGCCTGTTTTTGTCACTTGAAAAAAATAATGGCCATGAATTATTGTAGATGGCAGTTCATTTTGATTATTTTGACATAGTAAGGCTTAACGTATAGTAAGACTGTTTTGAGATGTTTTTCATCACAGTAGCCTATATCAACATTTGTATGTAGTATCTCAAAATATCCACATGGTGTCCAATATTGACTTGCAATAAACACACTGTTATGTGGCTTTAAATATAAACAAAATCATTGTTTTTTTTTTCATTGCTGCCAATTTAATGCTCATGTAATTAAATCATTTGATAATTAACTTGACATTAAAGGACACTGCTTCATGTCTACATAAAGTGCCCCTTGAGCGTCAAGGGAAAACTCTATAGTATCAACTGATGCCAAACTCCACTGAATTTACCCTTTTAATCTTTATGTTGTAGTGCCAAGGCCCATCATGCCTGACCTTTCCCATTATCCCCTGCCTCTCTGATGGCCACAGAGCACCCCCACACACCATGCGCCACGGCCCTTTGTGTGGAGCGGCAGTAGTCATGGCTCTCCTGACAACATGCTGATATGAAGCCTGGCGTGATAGGAAGTCTCCAGAGACAGGTTGGCATAGTTAAGTGGTGCGCAGCTCCTACAGCCTCAACACTGTAAACACAACTGGTCTCCTGGGGAACAGCTGTTTTCATACAGCCCTGCAGTTTAGGCTTGCCTCCACTAGGAGGCAGAACACATCCACCATTTTTATTTTTGGCAGTCATTTCATTTGCAAAGCTCAGTCTGGCAATACTCTGTATTTTGTCTTGTGCTAAGCATTTTGTAGCCTTGTGTACTTGGTTGCCCTTTTATCACTTTGTGCTGTTTTTGTTTTGCAGGTTTTCATGATGTCTCCACAGACACCCCACATTGTTATGGTCACAGTAGAGCAAATGAGCCATGCAATAAACAGAGATAATGTGGCTCCAAGGTCCAGCTCTCAATAGCACTCAGTGAATGAACGCATCCACATTAGCATTTAGTGAATAGTGTGCCACAGCATTTAATGACCAAACATCCTCTCGAAGTTCTCGCTCTGCGGAAAGACCATAATAATAGTTTTGTGCTCTGCCACACTTCTAATAAAGACATTTCTTCCTCTCGTGTGGGCTAATGATAATGACGTAAATATAACCATTGCCAGAAACTGAGGGTTGGGTCCAAAGATAAAGACTGTTATGAGGGAATATTGGATAGGCCGATAGTGGAGCTCCAGACTAACCTGTGTAGAGTTAACCCAAAAGCATCCGGGTTCTATCTAGTCCTGTGATGCCTGGCGTGACTTTGAGAAATGTGTCTCCAAGCAATCCAATGCACACAATTAGGTCATATTCAGCATGGTGTCTTAAATCATACCTGTCTGCCTTCTCTTGACTGCCCTAGAGTAAAGATGCGAACAGCTTGAAGGCGGCCATAAAGCATGTTTACTGTTCCATCTAAAAACATGTTATCAACAGTAGGATGTTTGCATGTATCCCAATGATTACACTGAGACATGCCATAACAGCAGTTGCCACACTGCCTCGTGGCTTGGACTTGCACTTAGCATGCGCACCAAACAAAACAGCTTTGTGATGAGTGGGTGGATGATGTCCTGAGCTGCACTCTCACATCTTTTCTTTCTTCACAGAGCACTGCATTTGTTCTGCTTCTGATGACACAAAATGGATCGAATGGTATGAGAGGCTAGCTCCACAGGAAACATCAGTAAAAACATCTTTAAGCAACCTACTCTGTACGTCATTGTAGTCTGTTACTTCATTGTTGCCAGGTTATAGGTCATATAGGTTATACATGTACGTATGTGTGTGTGTTTTTTTGTCACTAGACACACAAAAATTGTCAGCGTGTGGGATTGGAGGAGGCAGGCAATGATCACCACATCCATCTTCACACAGTCCATTTCACCTCGTCCAATAACGTGCTCTCGCCGACTCCTCTCACAATGATGTTGAGGATGTCTTTGTGTGAGTCACCTGATAACAAAAAGGGTTGTGAATAGCTTCGACAACATCTGCCTTGTTGATCTGAATTTGCCATGCGAGGATAACAAGGAAAATGGGGTCTATTGCTTAAATTTGCTTTAAATCACTTGTTTGTTTTGTTATTGTCTTTTTTGACACACTGAAAGATATTAATAATAAAGTAATAAAGTGAAGAAAAGCAGACAAGCAAAAAGTCTGGAGAGAGAGTGCACTTAAGAACTGAGCACCCAAGAGGATATGTCATATGCATATGTCATATGCTCTTTGTTAAATAATTGACCTGTGTACAGGATTAGTGAGCTTTTCTGTAACTAAGGTAGATCTGGATCAATCTGGGTGAATTTGTACCAGGGGGACACATTCATATTGAGCGCATTTCAATTAAGTGAACTGACTTGATGTACAGATTTACCTTGGGGAGTCAGCTGATGTGTCTGAGACGGTTCAGTTGATAATGACTAGATTGAGGTGAATAAGCAATAATCTTATGGCAGACACACTTCTACTGTGTAGAAGACCACAGCTTTAAATTCTGCTGATTTACCAACACTGTGATAGGTTTGTGACATACAGTATTTGAATATATGGTATATTTCTTTAATGGTGGTACCACATCACTGTGAGTGATGGTAGCTTCGGGCAATGTGGCCCTTAAACATACTGTATGCAAATCTACCTTTCGCACATTCATTAGCAGAGTGTTGGGAGAAGGAGGATAGAAAATGTCCACCTATTTAGCCTCAGGACTTTTCCATAACCATTACATACAGTGCACATAGGCTAGCTACAAACTAGGGCTGTCTGTTTCCTCCAGTGCGAAATGATGAGTAAACTGAACACTGAAATGAGCATTGCATGTCATGAAAGAAAAATAAAAACAATAGTGAGTGAATGACAAAATACTAAAGCCTTGTGAAAACATACGTAGGCTACATCTCTTTTATACAATGACACACCTGTGTTCAGAATCCATATAGAGTTTCAGGAGTGCTAAGCAATTTGAGGATATAAACAGGAGCATGTGCAAGGTTTAAAAAGAGATCAATGAAATCCTAAAATGTCAATTCTGACGAGAAAGGTAGAGGTAGTCAAAGTCTGACATGATTATCCCTTTCTAGACTGACTGAACCAAGGCTAAGAAATAACAAATCTGAATGGAAACCAAGGCGCCATAATTGCCCTACTCAAAAGAAAATGAAAGCATAATGTAAGCTTGTCCATAGAGAGTTGGCCAAACCTCAGCAATTTTCTTCGTAATAATTTGGAACCAGTTATGTTGTAGGAACAGGCAGTGCAAATTCTTATACAAAAGGAGCATAGCAGCCAGCTGTGATTCTTTGATGAGCCAGAAGGCTCGGGCTTCCATGTTCCACTGAATTAGAAGCCCTAGGATTTTTGAACAAGGTATAACATGGTATATACCACCATTCAGAAATATACCCCCATATTTCTGTGAAAAAAAATATTCCTATATTTTTCTGTTTTTCTACATTAATCAGCTTTGTTTTTTTTACTCTATTACAGGCGTCTTTATGATTGATTTGACATGCACTGGACTGTGCTTTAAACAATGCTTTATGCCCCTTCAGAAGCGGACATTATCTTTAATTAGATCATCTTCACTGAACCTCTGTCAATTTAATCCCTTAGATTCATTTCAAAGGCTTAGAGTGTCAAAAAAAAAACGAACTGTCAACATATCTCTCTTTGCCCTCATGAACAACGAAAATAGACATGCGATATTGTCTCTGATAGTCATACAATTCCCAGTGAGAACATCTTTTGATGCCCCCCAGCACACACACACACACACACACAGACACACGCACACACACACACACGCACACACACACGTAGTCTTTCCACATGTGCAAAGAGGTTGTAGCATTTCCTCTATAGCCTATGTGTCATCATGAGGTCATCTATCTTACATGGGTATACAGTATCCACTGTTTTTGTTAAAAAACAAAAAACAAAAAAACATATATGTTACATTATGGAATGCCTTCTAACTAACCTACTTACTAACATGAAATTAGGGTACCCACTGTCTTAGTGTCACTACTGTATATAACAATACCAAATACCATGTTTCTGTTCCACCAGCAAACACTGTAAAATCCACACATTCTGAGGTAACATGAATAATCAGCTGTGTGCTTTGAGTTGGACTCCTCTTCACAAGTAGCCTCTCCCTAAGAGTACAAGGAGACTGAACCGTAAATAGCCATTTCAGTCAATGTCACGCTGCACCTAGTGCACGAATGGCCACCGCTCTGCCCCAACCTTGCCATTGGCAAAATTGACAGAAGTCATTTGTGAATGTAAAAGTGTGTTTCCATGCCCAAACAATGAGAGGAGCACAGGGGGACAAGGTCAGAGCTCTAAATGTCAAAAACTATTATCCTTCACATGCAAGGACTTGTTCACTTTCATTGTGTGATGCAGATACAAAGCAGACTTTTGTTTGTCACTCACCACACCTCTGGATGAGGAAGAGGACATTATTACAGTAAATGGCCTGGTGGACCATGTAGAATTTCATCTTGACTATAACCTGATAGAACTATTGCCGATCCTTTTTTGGATGGGTTTATGTTGGTGGCATTTTAACTTTTTAAAGGAAAAAGTGTTAAGCAAAATGAATGCAAAAATGGATGCAAAATCCCTTTAATTTTCATTGTGCATTTCTGTGTCCAAATGTGGTTTGAGAGCCTGAGGGCAGCACTCTTGCCAGACAACACATCCTGCTGTGCCCTTTCAAAAGAGCAGTTTCTGGAGTAAACGGGAAGGTGGTTGTCAGTCCACTTGTGTCCGATTGAAAAACGTCCGTCACAGGACAGCAGCAGTGCCCCACTGAACGAATACGAGCGGCTCCAGCTTGGTCACCCTCCGGTTTGATGTGAAGGACTTTGAGTGCTGCTGCTGCTTCTGCTGCTGCTGCTGTTGTTTTTATGGCTGCTGCCCAGTGAGGTCTGTGCATATAGAGCGAAACCTTAAACAAAAAGAACATTAATGAGGCACCTCCTGAGACCACATGCAGTGGCCACAGCTCTAATTATGCATGTTGAGAAAGCCAAACGGTTTGGAGGGCCCTGTGACGCAGGGGCTATTGTTAAATAAATGAACACCTGGATATCTCCACTGCCGTGATCCCAAGGCACAGCAGCTCAAAAAAGGCAATGGCTCAAGTGGCGGGGGGAATAGCCATTTTGTCGACATGTTTAATCATACGTCCATCGACACAGCATGTGGTGTGTCTACAATAGCAGAAAAAGGACATTGTCTCATGCCACTGGTCGATGTTGTCGACAATTGATCATTGTTCCTTTCACAAAACATTGTTTGTTGTTTGTTGTATCATAGAGTACATATTTAATCTAATGGCAAATACTGTGAGGTGTTCCATGAATGACAATATTCCAGGACATCCCAACTCAGATTCTTCCACTTGTAATCAGTCCATGATGACCTACAGTACATTGTTTCAGTACATTGAGTTGTCATAATCAGTTTAAAAAATGGATCATTACTGCATGTAGCATGAGAATAGGCATTTACACCTTGGGGAGGCTGAGACAAACAAAATAATGTAAACAAATAATCAAAAAGTGAATTTGATGTCTGTCTGACTCAGGTGCTCACATCGGAATCACAGTCAAGGGTTCATCCTCAACCAACCTCACTTTCGCTTATGGCGTATTGATCGCTATACAACAGTTAGATCTGGTCGAACTGTTTATCAATATCTGATAAATGGCAATATCCCAGGACATCCCCACTGCCCTCTGATAACTAGGCAAGAAAGCCTTTCACCAAATGACATTGGCTGATTTATGCTGCTTCTCTCCCTCCCATGTATGATGTGACGGCTATTATACTCCATTGATTGGCACATCATTGCCTTGATTCATTAGGTCATAGAAACTACCTCATTATCAGTTGCAGATCTGAGGGTAATTATAGAGGCCATAGTAGTCTCTACTTAGGCTACAGTTTAAGACTTTGACAACTTTTAGGGTTCTTGCTGAAGAATGCTGCATGTTCCTAGAGTCAAGATATACAGCATTCTTTGCCTGCGTAAAAACAAACAAACAAACAAACAAATCCATTTGTAGCTTGTCTGGTCTATGTTGATCACTGAACTGTCAGACACATGTCAGTCTGTGCTCCAGACTGTAAAAAACTGGGAGGTAATTGTATGGCAACACCCCCTCATATTTGTGGCTAAGTGTTACAGCCCTGCACACAAGATGTCAGAAAATGCACTTGTCCCTAAGCTAAAAATAATTGAGAATGTGTCAAATCACAAAATATTGTGCTGAATTTTACTTAGTATAGTTGTGTTTTATGTTGTTTTGCTTTCCCTGTCCCTGGTTTAATATGTAACTTTTGTCATTTTAGTGTCCATAGATAATGGTGTTTGCAATGTGCAGAGGTACTTTCGCAATAAAAAAAAAAAAAAAAAGATGAAGGCTCCATAGCTTTGTACAGACATTTGTAGTTAGACATATTTAAATGAATTTCTATTCATTTAACCACATGAATAAATGCCGTTCATCATTTTCCCAGTGCAAGAAAATATTCCTTCCCACCACGTCTCTCGTACCCAGGAATAGCATCTCCGCTGCTGCCTTCTTGTCTGCATAATGTTGTTATACATTAGCATTGACAAATCAGGTGCATCACTTTGATGTGGGCCGGGCAGAGCTTTCTTCGCTCGTGACGTGACCACATTTGTTTGCCATATAATTCCATTTGTGCCCGGGCTTCCAACACTTCATGTTTATTTTACTGACAATTCAGCCACATTGGCTATGCGGAGGGAGAGTCATTAGATGAAAGAAGCCCTGTCATGCCATGCTTACCCATAGTCTTTGTTCTGAGAGCTTGATTGGCTTATAAACTGCCTCCGGTTAGAAGGGCCTCGAAAAACAGATCTTGGGAACCCCCTACTGTTAAAGTGGATTACAAGATTTTTTTTATCTAGGAAAATTTCAACGAGTCCTTTGTGCATATAAATAAGATCCTTTTCCAGATGGTTCTCATTGCCATAACAATTAAACACACTACAAAACTACTATCAGCACGTCTTTTCAAATTCTTGTCTCCAAAAATGGCTTATTATTCGAAATGAAAAAAAAAAAAAAAAAAAAAAAAAAAACAATGAACTTAATTGGTGGAGGTATGCAGTGTTACGCCCATAGTTGCATATAATGAATACTGACTCTCATGAAGAGGGGCTGATGGTTTGAGAATCTCACTGCGGCGGGCGCTTTGGTTATAGCCAGCTTGGCATTCCCTCAGGGCCTCACTGTCAGAGGGACCAGCCAGAGAGAGAGAGAGAAAGGCTTATCTCTGTTTCTAACAGAGTGAAAAATACAGCTATCTCCATGACATTCCCCTCACAGATAAACTCCATTGCAGCAATGCCACTGCACAGTGGTGCGAGAGGATTCTGTCGCGTCTCATGGAGAGTGTGCAGGTGACGAGGGAGGGGAGACATGATAAATCTATCAGCCAACTTGCTGTGCTGTGGTGGTTGTCTCGCTTGAGGGGATTCGCACCTTCTTAATCTGGGCCCTTACCTCCGTGATAACACAGGCCAGAATGCATTTGCCTCTCTCTGCAGCGTGAGAGATTCTTGGGAAAGTGTCTCTCATTTAGCCATGCGCAAAATACTGTGATTTCAGCATAACGGTGCTTCTCTAGGGAGGAGTTGGTCCATCAGCCATCTCAGTCATCCCATCAAAATGATTCTAGTATGCTACATATTGACAACTCAGGTGAACGTAATGGATGGTAAGACCTCTTGGCTTCTAGCCCTGAAACTCATATTGCAGAATAATTTAAAGGGAATTCACTACTGCTCTTGAAAGCCTAAAGAAAAATCGGTTTAAGCATTGGTCTCATTTAAAGGAGAAATGCGGTATGAATCAATCAATAGGCCTGTTGTTCAAGGTCATCCAGTGCTGTCTGTAGGACGAAGAACCAGAAATTTTGGTACAACATGGACTGAATTGCGAATCAGCAATTAATATCCACTGAATGGGGCATACCAAAAAGAAACTTTAAGTGAGCTTCTGTACACCAGTCGGTTAATGTTAGCTGCTGATTTGCTATTTGTATGTTGTATAAAATTGTTGTATTAAAATGTAATGACCTATAAAATTTTCGCATTCCTTTTTCTCCAGATAGCACTCAGAGACCTCGAACAACAGGGATGTGGGTTGATTTACACTTGATTTCTCCTTTAACTGAATCATGCATGCTATTGTTTCCTAGTGTGTCTCATACGCTGGGTCTTGAGTTAATGGAGCATTTCCACCTTGTTTCTGGAAACCTTCACTTTGATGTTACATTACATTCCCACTTGACCAAAATCAAACAAAATACATGGTGTAACCCTGTGGGAGGTTAAAAAGGTCAGTTGTCTATTTCAACTTACCCTAATGTGATTATTCTGACTGAGCATTACTTTGATGCATTTTAGCTCAGCTGTGTCGGCTTCTTTCAATCTACACATTGGAGACCAAATGCCTACACAGCTGAATCAGGTCTCGGGACACGGCGGCCACTCATCTGCCCCAAAGCGCTAGGTAATGAACTGTGTGACCCAGAGACCCTGTCAGTTCAACATTTCACAAAACACCATCTCACCCTGACCCCCTATACCACCATTGGGACTTCACAGTGCAACCCATAACAAACAAATAGAGCTTAAGAATAATACGCTGTTCTGCTTGGAATCAATTTTTATGGCGCAGCTGTTCTGTTTGTTTGAGTTTGTAACAGGTTCATAGGTAAGATGTGTCCACAATAGGTTGACATTACTGATCTACTGTAAGGGTACATTACGGTAAGTGCCTCATTCACATCTAACTGTGTATATAGCAAACACAGTTAGGCCTATGAGTCTTGCCGTAGGCAATATTTCTGAAAGAGAGCATTATGTCATTGAGAGTGTGCTTTTCAGTGACATGAAGGTGGACCACAGATACACCACAGATTAAGCGTCAAAAACATATAGGCTAGTAGTAAAGAGAAAGCCAACATCTCTTCTTACCAATAAATAAGATAGAATTAGCTGAATAAACACTGCTTACTCTGTTTATTGACAGGACCAGTCCAAGTAATAGTGTGAATTTTTTGATATAATGATCAAACAATCTAATCTCTGGATTGCTGTTGTCAGTGGCCAAATCCTCTTGAGACGGAAGCCCTTGTTTCCAATATAATCAGTGTTCTGAGAGCATTCTAATCCCTTAAGAGTGGGCTGCTTGCATGCTGATTATACAGTTAAGACTCAACACCTCAAGTACCATTATAATCCTATGATTTTGGTCTTATCCCATCTTTTTGCACAAAGCAATAATTCATCAGAAATTAGACATCAATTTAAGACTATTCAAGTTAAACAATCCAAATTTAATCTTAAAAACAAGGAAATTATTTTCATGGAGTTTCATGGAGACAAATAGTCATCAACAAAACCTGACTTCTATCAAACATCATTTGTTTGTATTCACTGAATCACATGCTCATTTGACAGATTTGGAAGGAATTATGAGGGGTTCAGCATCCTGATGTATCCTTTTTGACAGGTCACATTACCTAAGCTTTGGTAGCCATCATGCCATAGGCATATCTGTAATGTTTTTGTTTTTTAAGTCTCATTGGAACATCTAGAGATTTTTTACAAAAACCTACACAGCCATTATGAAACAGAGAAGATTGTTGTGTTTCAGATGATTTTGGTACACCAGACTTTGGTTGCAATATATTCTGAGTGAGACCAAGTCCACTTGAACTTCCTGTGAACTCCTACCCTGAATAAAACATGAATAAGAACCAGGCCAAATATAGGCTAGTCAACACTTCGCACAGCACAGTAATTCACAACTCATGCCCTGGAGAACACCTAGGTTTTCTCTCCACAGTGAATACCATACACTTGAAAGCAATGATGCAAATAGGAAATATTTTAGTTTATAAACGGAATAGGGTAGATCTGCGTTTATTGTCATGCGCATTGTCTATGTGGTGTGATCCCTTGTGTATGTGGTGTGATCTCTGTATTTCACTCTGTGCCAAGTTGTGGATCTGACCATGTTTGTGGTTTGTTTGACTGTGTCAGTGGAGACTCTGGTGAGCGAACAGCACAACACTTTACCATGTCATGGTTTCCTCATGGAACCCACCTACAGCCGAACAAGCCCTGGAGGTTGGGTCATTTTGTTTATTTGGTCGTCAGGTAGCTTTGGTGTAGTGAAGCTTCATCTGATGTGGAGTGACTGGTAGCTTAGTGTACTACATTTTCTGAATAGTTTGCCCAACGCTGTCTACGCCTGAGTTTGAACCAGGTGATGAGCGGGACAGCGGCCTCTGAGGTGCTTGCTGTTCAGAATTAATGAACTTGGAAGAAGCAAACCATACAACCATAGTAAACAGGCCTGTTCTACCACGTCCTCCTTCCTTTACAACACACTTGCTCCTTTCTGCAACAGACTTGCTCCTGCACACTACACACTATTTCATTCAAAAACACTTGAAATCTTAGGGTACCATTGAGAAAACACACCTATTTAAAATACAAAACACATTGAGTAATTTAAAATATTTACTTACAAAACTTCACACCAATCAGTCAGCTAAAAAAAGGCCTCAGTTACTGTCAGCCCTTTTGAGACCTTTGCAAACAGGAGGCAAAGGGGCCTATGGCAGAGGTAGAGGAATAGGAAGCCAGTGAAAGAGGAGGAGGATGTGGTCAAAGAGGCCATGCAAAGACCAGTAGTATTTCTGATGAGATATGAGCAACTTTGGTGGACCATGTCAGAAAGCATGGCCTCACAAATGTATTAGGCCTATACATAACGATAGAAGACATTGTTTGTGATGTTGATGAGATCCTATACCCAACAGAAGGCAACATCAGCTCTCTTACGCATACTTGTGTTTTTTTTTTGTTGACAGTTTACATTGTGTTGACATTGCATTGGATGAGTGACTCTACATTGCCTTGGTGGAGGTCTGTTCTGGTCTTAATGTGTGTTCAGATGCAAGTGGGTTTTATTTTGTTATTAGAGTGAGATTTGACAAAGGGTTGTTAGGTTTTGACAGCAGAGTTACAATTTGACATAGATGTGAATAGTTATTTACTTACTTGTAGAGATCTGACACAATGAATCAAGTTTTGCAAAGTGTGTTCAAGTAATGGGCAAAAACTGTATTTCATTATAATAGCACACCTCTTCAGATGTATCCCTTACTAATGAATGGATTATTATATGTTCCTTAACTACGCCGGAATGACAGTATAGTTCCATGTCATGACAACCGAGAAAATCACCACGTTTCATTTGCCATTGGTCTCATAGAGTTTGATACTGAGTTTGATAACCTACATTCCAGTGGAAGCAGTGGTCGAGAACAACGAGCTGACAAAAAATGAGCCAAAACGATGCCACCTGAACGGAGTAATGGTGATTTTAGCCAGGCAACAAAATAGCATATGGGGGCAGGCATCTAACGTAAAAGCTACGTAAACTGCCTGCCCCCATTGCCCCCTCTCCACTGCAGCACCATCGATGGTCAGTGGGTGGTGTTGAGTGTGGCCTCTCTGGAAGTTGACAACAATCTCT
>JAUCNH010000390.1:1854902-1866475 GCA_032353275.1 Sardinella hualiensis | reverse complement strand
CTCAGGTTTGTTTGTGCTTCAAGTCTTACCAAGTTTGAGAACACACTGCTTTCTCTCCAAAAACAGAGGATGCTGAGCGTGACACACAAAGGACTTGCCACTGTAGGTGGCACTGGATCGCAGTATGAGAATGTTAGCATTCTCCTCCGATTTGCCATGTGTTGTTCCCGCAGTGGAGGACCACCACAGCAGTGCTCTGGGAAACCCCCCTTCCCACGAGCACGACAGCATCAGGTACTCATTGTTGCGAGTGGCGTAAGCATAACATTGGGGTTCTCCTGGAGGATGCCCTGGTGATGCAAGGAACACAGGATGTAAAAAAATTAGCAAAATGTTATATATATAACATGTTTACAGTGAAAGCTCCAACACCAGCACCTTTAGACAAACTGCCTAGTCAAAAGATTTGATCAATACGTTGAGCATAACTCATCTCTGGGGGCTCACCAACATAGAGAAAGTGTTAAGAATCTTTACTAACTACAATTAGACATTGTATCAGTTATGGATTTCTTTACTCACATGTCCTGGTGCTGCAGCTTGTTGATTCATTCAGGGCAACATGAGAGCCATGACACTCAAACACAGAGTTGTTGGCAGTGCCAGGCCCTCTCTGGGTGAGGGTGGCATTAGCGTAACCCTGCCCATTGGCCCCTGGCAGGAATGGGCTCCAGTGTAGAGAGGCGTGGGGGTATCCCCCTTCCCATGAACACCAGAGGCTTAGGTCTGTGTAGTTGTTGGTTGGAAAGATGGTGCATGATGGGGTAGCAGCGGGTGGATCTGTGGTTGGGCGACATGGTATGAAGGATTAGATCAAACTATACTGATGTTTTTTTTTGTGAGGATTATCTTTGTTCTTTTCTTGCATTACAGTAATTAATAGTTAAAGACTACAAAGAGTAGAAAGGCATAGGAAAAGAATGGTGCATGGGGTTGAGAGAAATGATATCAGACGAGACTCCAGTCTGGGTTTTTATGGGCCATATACCCCAGAGACTGGGCATGGTGTGTCATAATCTGAAGGTGACACCCCTCGAGAGCAGGACAGACACTGCCATTTGTGCCATAGCTTCCCTGTAACTGATGTTTGACAGTCTCTGTCATTTTCTATAGAATATGAGCAAGCATGATATTATAGGTGAAGTATAAATGTGAAGCATTTCAACTCCTGACTCACAGTAAACAGAGAGAGAGATTGTTTTCTCAGAGCTGGTGTTGATATGTTTATTCTCAGAAAGGCAAGTGTAGAGGCCGGTATGCCCACGCAAGATCCTGGGGATGGTGAGCATTGGTCCACTCTCCACCTGAGAGTTGTTGTATAACCAAACATACTGGCTTAGAGGATGAGAGGATGCTTGACATGTGAGGGACACCGTTTCCCTCTCCAAGACAGAGTAACCATGTTCTGTGACAGAGTAAGGGCTGATGTCAATTTGAGGCAAATCTGGTCCAACTGTAGAGTAAAAAAAGAGGACAATGCATAAAAATATGCTACATTCAAAAAGAGTTTAGTGACAGAAACTATAAGTACTGCGAATGACAGCTGGTACTTACAGTATACATCCAGCCAAAAGCGTTCAGTGAGAACTTGGTTCACTTCATTGCGTGCCAAGCACCTGTACCACCCAGTGTGGTTGCGGGTAACGTAAGCAACATCAAGCACACTGTTGTTGCTCTGTGCCAAGATAGTAATGATGCCCTCCTTATTTTCATGCTCCCAGATGTAGTCGATGGGTTCAGTGCCATTTTCAAGACCACAACGCATCCATGTGGAGGAGCCCTCGGCTGGGGAGGAGTCGCTCGGGACAATGGATGGCCGTGTCACTGGAACTGCAGGGTAAAGACAACACATAAGACAGGGCAATTTCACAGATTTTTTTTTTGTCACTCATCCATAATGGCAATAATATGTAAGGGATAATGTATTGTTCGCAGGTCATTATAGGAAAATATTTCTCGACAGAATGAACCGGACACCGACGCCAAAGGCTATAAGCAATAGCATGATATAATGTGAATGATGATATGATATTTGATATTTTTGGCACTTACAATTTTTGAAAAATATACAAAATATTTCACGTAGTCATTCATATCATACAAATACCATGCCATTTTATTGCCATTATAGACATGGCAAAAAGTTTTCCTTTGGAATGGCCATATACCAGATACTTTGAGGAAACACAGGTAAACCCAGTCCCCCCTTTAAAGTTTGGGGCTTAGGGTGTGTGTGCATGTGTGGGTGGAGGGGGGTGGGGGGCTTGGATTTGCCCAGACTCTCTTTATCACTAACCTAATACACGTAGATAAATATAGTAATAATATAGCCTGGCTCCTTGGGCTGTGTCATAAAGTGCCTGGCATGTGTAAAGTCCCTGTGCAGCCAGGGGCAGCTTGGCAATGGAGATGGAGGCACTGCTGTCGTTGACACTCAGCTCTCCCAGTGTTTTGGTGAGCCGCTGTATCTTGGGGCCTCTGCCGAAGTTGTAGACCACTGCTCTGAGGGTGTCGGTGCCTGGCTTGGTGAAACCCCAGATGTAGACGTCTGGCAGGGAGGGACCACACTCTAGGATCACGTCCTTTTCCACAACACCACTTTTCTTGACCTCTGTGTACACCACTTCCCAAGGGTCGTGGACCTCCAGCCCTAAAGTTGGAGTGGAGATTTAACCATTGGTCTTAACACACCTGTTCAAACCTCATTTAGGCTAGTTCATTGGTGGTCATGGTTACCATAATTCTTTGCTTCCCTGTACACAGGTTCTTCACCAGGCTGTGAGTCATTCAACCCTGGATAAAGAGAACAGTTCAAGTTCCTTACTGTGTGCCAAAGAAAAGCATTTATTAATTGATGCTTATTATTCATTATTAATCTCTATTTGTGTTAAGTAAAACAGTACAAAGAAATATGATGATGTAAAAATGTAAACTTATTGTAGAACAAATATACAGAATTGCAAAAAGTATACATAATAAATTGTGGAGCGTTTGAACAAAGGCTTGAAGGTAGACAGACTAGAAGGAATAAGGGGCTTGCTTTAGTAGAAACGTGTGGCAGAGGTCAACAAGTCACACACCAACAAGTGGAGTAGTGTTGGTTACAGTATGTTTAATGCATGGAAAACACATAACTGTGTACAAACTGGCAGTGTAGTAGGCTGTGTTGTGCTGTGGTTTCCAATCTATCAAAATGTGCAAAAATTCCAATGAGCGCACTCATATCTAAACTAAATATGAATAATACATGTATTCATTTTAAATGTATTATTGGCTTGCAGTACCTTACCTACTTGGACTCCTAATTACAAGCACTAGATGACATAATTCAGATGATCAAAGCCATTAATCTGTCACAGAATCTTGAGTAAAACTCATCTCATAGCCTACTCTGTAAACTTTATTTTCTATTTCATTTGAACAGAATAGCAAAATAAAGACTTTGACACCCTTTCAATTTCCCACAACCTATAGATTTGAAATGGATTTTTCTTTACCTTGTTATAGTGGAAGGAGGGTCACAATGAGGCAGATGTGTATTTGCCCTGTGACACCCTTTCAATTTCCCACAACCCATAGATTTGAAATGGATTTTTCTTTACCTTGTAATAGTGGAAGGAGGGTCACAATGAGGCAGATGTGTATTTGCCCCATAGGTCTCCGCACCATTGTCCCATGACGCTCCAGTGTCCAATGCTCAGCCTACGAGAAACTGTACAAAGTAGGGATGACAGAAAGAAGTGACTTCCTCATTCAAATACACTTGCTAGTGTGTGCCTGTTGCCTTAGCGAGAGAAAGAGAGATAGAGAGAGAGAGAGAGAGAGAGAGAGAGAGAGAGAGAGAGAGAGAGAGAGAGAGAGAGAGAACATTAGACTGAGAGAGGGATGCTGGCATTGCTCACAATTTATCTGGCTTTAATAATTAATGCAAAGATGCACTGGAGCAGAATGGCCTGGTTTTGGATGACACTGTGATACCTGTACAGCATCTATTATTGAGCGCGTCGCGATAGCAGAGCTCTCTAACATTCCATCACACTAGCAGCAGGTAATGCATAATCACTCACACCTACAAACAGGACCAAGGATTTACAGCTTGCTTCAAATATTATTCCAAAACATTACACTCTAGGTAGCTATCTAAAAAAGGTGGCCTTAAAGTGATGTCATGGAGCAGACATTCTCATACGAAACAATTCCCGGTACCAATCACTGCCATGTGAGGCCATCTATGTAATCCTTCTACGCCACACTGCGCCATTTTGAAATTTCCCTCCAAAAATGAAATTGAAATTTAAAGCACATTTCATCTTTGTGTTGTCATTGAAGGGGTTCATAGAGGGTCACAGGAGCCTTGAGGGTATAGTATAACTAGGCGGATAAAAATGTAGAGAACATGCAGGATCGGGTAGCAGTTACTTTATGTACCGATAAGTGGTACATAATCTATATGCGAAATAACTTTTACATTTTGGTGGGAAAAAATGTGAAGTATTTCAGGTAATATTTGCTTTATTATACCTATGCAACATCATCAATTGCATGTAATGAAGATTTTTCACCTCCATGTACAGTAATTATACATCCCGTCTAGCATGACAACCATGACACCTGACCTTAAATGACCTTGAATGACCTGCCCTGACCCAAAGTTTAGAAATGAATGAGCAGCCAACATAAATGTTGCAGAACAGAATATATCTGTGCATTTCAAGTTCAAGAGTGCCATTTATTCACAATGCAGAGTAGACAATACAGAGAAAAAAAGAAAAACTTGCCCCACATACAATTTATGTACAATATACACAATCATCTAAGTATTTATTCACCTAAATATTTCAAATCAGTGGAGTAACAACAAAACCTCATTGCTCAACAATGCAACACAACAATTTCCTCCTTTGAGTAAACTCGCCTACCGTATAAACATAATATAAAGCATTAAGGTTACTAACCACAGTTTTCAGTAACAAATTCATAGTGCCATCATACAAACAAGTTGTAAAAAAAATCTGACTTTAAATCAAACCAAATACTTCTATGTATGAAATCTTCTACACAGTAAATAAACTTGCCTTGCCAAACAGAACATAATAGACTAAATGGACAATAGGCTACATACATGTACTTTAACTAACTCTGAAATAGTAACTTTGGTAGGCCCAACATGAAATAGATCTTCAGATGTTATAACACAACCTGCTATTGAGATATAATGTAACAGAGATGTGATTGATGATTGAATCAAATGGGTGATACTGAATAGGTTATGAAATGTTGTGTGTGCTGATCATAACAATGTTGTAAAGTAAGTTCTCAGTCCGGTCAAGAAGGATTAACACTCCTTGCAGTAACACTTTCTGAAATTGGCTTGCTGGTTTTATTTCCCCCTTCACAGACAACAAAGCACTATTTGTGCTGTTAACTGGTTGCCATGACTGTAATTGTTACATTAACGGGCTCGTTATCATCCCTCGGCGGAGCACTTGGTGTTGCGACAGTGGCCCTGGGGCTTGCCATGGCTGGGCCTGGGAAAGGAAAAATTTCCTCATTTTTAGCTAAAGCTCATAGCAGCTGTGGTTTAAGTGCTTGTGCACTTACAGTAAATCATAATGTTTAGAGAGAGTGTTGACATTCATATGTCCTACTTTATTTACAGTATTACAGTAGTCTAATATTTACAGTATGCTCTGGTAATCTCTTGGCTAGACAATATACTCATGCAAACATATAACACATACACATTATGCACTTCAGACTTTTTATTTATTTATTTATTTATTTATGGCATGTAATCTAGGACACAGTATCCTCAGGGTGTCTTTCCTTACCTGGACTGCTGTGTTCTCCTCCGCTGACGTCTCCCTCTGCTCCACCAACAGACTCGTCCTCGGGAAAGTTGATATTCTCCCTGGACTGACTGTTTCGACTGTAAAAGGACAATCCTCTTTGCATTTATACTGTGTATCACATGTAGCCCTTATACTCAATACAAGTACAAATTACTGTAAATAACCAATCAGTATTTTGAAAAGCATACTCACATGCCAAATATCAAGTCATGGAGGCCTATTGGAGTAAATCACAATAGATTTAGTAAAGGTAATACCTAAGCAGCTCACTAAATCTTCAAATCTTCATTTGACATCAGATATTATACATAAGAGACATTCCATGGACATCAATGAGAAAAAAGCATTATGCTACTTGCACCATTGCTTCACACTTACGTGGGTTGTTGTTACGATTCCTCACAATGTACATGAAGATCAGAACCGTTATTATCGCTGCTATAATCATGCCTCCAATGGCTGCACCAATCACAGCAGGATACGCATTGAATGGTGGCATAGCTGGAAGACATAACCAGCTTCATCAGCTAAACACAGAAAATCAAAAGCCTGAAACTCCTTAGAGAAAATATCCCCACCATCCCTAAAACTGGCTTCTGGCTATGATATACTCATACCACTGCTGAGGCGCTACTGCTCTCAACACTCTATTCATAATACATCTACTGTATCATGCATGCATGATGTTTCACTCATTTTCCAGCACAGTGACTGAGATCGGTTAGTGAGGAGACAAGTGCAGTCCGATACAAATGAATGTCCGTAGCCTATCATAGTTTATGGACAATGATACTGTAGGTTGAAAGCTGAGAAGCACACCAAGAATAGCTGAAAGGTCACTATAACATCAGGCAAGAGACAGAAAGATGAGGGAAGTGAGTGTTGGATAGAGAGCTGTGTGCAGAGGAGAGGGAGTGATAGGATGTGTGCTCATGGAAATGTGGTGCTCTTCACCTGAATTGAAGAAGAACAAACAGACATTACAGTACATTAGTATATCCAACAAAGTCATTTATTTAGGCTACTGTTGTTACCAACATTTCAGCATTTGTTTTTTATAAGAAGGCCTACTTAACAAGTTGAAATAAAATGCATGCAGTTGATCATGTGTCACCTGTCATCTGCCAAAGCTCACCTGGGCTCTTTCCTTCTGATGGATGTCCTATCGTTCTGTGATTGACGGCCATGATCCGAACCGCATAGACCCCAGCCGGATCGAACCCTCCCATCTTATAGGTGCGGATACTGGGGTCTAGGTTCACTGCCACTTTTTGCCAGGGGTGATCAATGTCAGTCTTGCCCTCGGAGGGTGGCATCCGACGGCGCTCAATGATAAAGCCAGTGATGTCCCCCGAGGACCTTATAAGCCATTCCATGTCCACCTCTGTCTGGTGATGGCTGCTATACACAATCTTGTTTATAGTCACATTGGGCGGCATGGGGTATCCTGATTCAGAATACCAGGAGAAAATGCAAACAACATAGAATAGTAAGATATCCTGATAATACAGCTTGGACTAAATAGGCTATAGTGTAAGAATCAATACTTTTCAGTACTATATCTCCACTCAAAATAGATACACATCCATGTCAGGTAATCCTTACTCTTGACCAGCAGTAGAATGGGAATCTCTGTTCCCCCGACTGCGTTGGTTGCTGAGCACCAGTACTGGCCGCTGTCTCTCAGGCCGTCGGTCTCCTTCACCGTGAGGTTGGACCAGGCCGCTGCCTGCTGCAGGACGTACTTGGAGGGGGATTGTATGACGTGCTGCTTCAGGTTGTTGTACCAGGTGATCTCTGTGGCTGGATAGTTGGCCTTCAGTATGCAGGTAAGCTGCACATCACTCCCTTCATACACAGAGACCATGCTACGCTGGGTTACCAGTACTGGAGCCTCTGGAAGATATTAAAAAAAATTTGGTCAAATAAAAACATTTGTCAGTGGTGTAATATAGAAAGCATAGCCTACAGTACATACACACAGTGAAAATAATAAACAATGCCACACTGTTTATTGCTAAAGATGTTTCAGAGATTACCTAGTTTGAGAACACACTGCTTTCTCTCCAAGAATAGTGGATGCTGAGCGTGACACACAAAGGACTTGCCACTGTAGGTGGCACTGGAGCGCAGCACTAGAATATTAGCGTTCTCCTCCGATTTCCCCTGAGTTTCTCCACCGCTGGAGGACCACCACAGCAGTGCTCTGGGAAACCCCCCTTCCCATGAGCAGGACAGCATCAGGTACTCATTGTTGCGAGTGGCGTAGGCATAACATTGGGGTTCTCCTGACGGATGCCCTTAGAACCAGAGGGAATGTATGATGTACACGTCACTAATAAATCACTCACATGTCAATCATGTAAATCACGTCACTAATAAATCACTCACATGTCCTGGTGCTGCAGGTCGTTGAAGTGTTCAGGGCAACATGAGATCCATGACACACAAACACAGAGTTGTTGGCAGTGCCAGGCCCTCTCTGTACAAAGCTGACATTTGCATAACCCTGCCCATTGGCGCCTTGTAGGAATGGACTCCAGCGCAGAAAGGCTTGAGGGTGTCCGCCTTCCCACAAACACCAGAGACTCAGGTCTGTGTAGTTGTTGGTAGGAAGGATGGTACATGTTGGAGTTCCATCAGGCGGATCTGTTCGAATGGCATAATTGAATGAAATGAAAAGTGCTTGTTCTTTGCTAGTTGTTAACCTATTTTGTTGCATCCAGGTCACAGACATTGAAAAAATATGAATGGGACAGAGGGCAAAACATTGGTGTATATTTAAGACTACAATTAAAAATAGGAGGTAGGCCTAAAACTGCACTGATTTAAGGACTGAGAATGGGAAGGGCACAATGTTCTTTTTTTTGTCAGCTGAACGGACATGAGACTCAGAGGTGGTTTCATAACCTACTGGGTTATGAAACAGCAGCCTGGGAGCGAAATGTCTCTGCAGGTATTAAAACACAGGTGATTTCACAGCCCAGTTCCAGTTCTCGTAATAGAACAAATTAGACCTGGCCTATACACCGGCCCCTTATGGGACGCTGAAGTCATGATGGTGGACCCTGACAACATGCCCAGTCCTTCTTCACTGAGGTGAGGTCAGCCCTGGTTTACAATGTATATATATGTTTATATATCAATAAAACATCATTGTAAAGATGCATATAACCAATAATTCCATCCACCAAAAATGAAAATAACTCACAATGCATAAGGTCACAAGGTATCAGACATGTCCACAAATGTCCACAATTTCATGTCCACATGTTCACAATTTTTTTTTTTTTACACCAAATATGGTATCCTAGTATTTAAATCCTGCTTTTCCTCAAAAATGGTCTTGGGCCTTGTTAATCCTCAGATAAAGAATCCAAGAAGATAGAAACTGTCGAGAGACTCACAGTAAACGGCGAGAGTGATGCTCCTCTTGGAGCGAGTGTTGAGGTTTGTGTTCTGAGCCAGACAGGTATAGTGTCCTGAGCGGGTTCTGGGGATCTTGGTGATGGTCAGCATTTGTCCCACATGGACCTGGGAGTTGTTGTAGAACCAGACATACTGACTAGGAGGGTTGGAGGGCGCTTGACACACGAGGGAGACTGTTTCCCTCTCCAAAGCTGAGTAGCCTTGTTCTGTGACGGAGTGCGGGGTGACCTCAATGTGAGGCACATCTGGCCCAACTATAGAGTAAAAATGAAATCAGTCTGTCTGGACCCCAATTTTCACACAGATAAAAACATTAGATACAACTATGGTTTCAAAATATCAACTGCCTCTCTCTCGGATTTTCACACTAGACACTCTAAATGTATGAAAATGTACGAACTTAATGAATGTAAGAATTGCTATGATCACACTTACAGAGGACATTGAGCAAAACACGTGTACTTTGTTCTTGGTTGACCTCATTTCTCACAATGCACCTGTGCCAGCCTGCATGGTTACGGGTAACCCAGGTAACATTGACCAGGTTGTTGTTGTTGCCCTGTGCCAGGACACTAGTGGTGCCCTCTTTATTTTCCTGCTGCCAGATGTAGTTAATGGGTTCGGTGCCATTTTCTAGGTCGCAGCGCATCCATATGGATGAGCCCTCGGCTGGCAAGCGATCGCTCAGGACGATGGACGGCCGTGTCACTGGCACAGGTTCAGGCACTTTTTCCTCAGAGGGATTCCCTGGGGTGCGATAATTTACAGCTCTTATTCGGACCGCATAGAGTCTGGTCGGGTCAAGGCCTCTCAACCTGTAGCTTCGAGTGCCAGGCGCCAGGTTAGATGCCACCTCTTGCCAGGGAGGCTCAGCGTTTGTGTTCCCACTGGGCGGAGGGAGCTGGCGCCGCTCGATGATGAACTCTGTGAATTCACCCTGGGCATTTGTGTCCCATCTGAGATCAGCCTCTGTCCGCTGATGGCCACTGAAGATGATCTTGCTGATGGTCACATTGGGTGGAATTGGATGTCCTAAGAAAAAAAGTTTAGAGGGCATTACTGCTTCTCAATCAGGGACTTGCAACCATTCATCAATGAATTACGATGAATTGCACTATACTTTGTCCAATCCAAACTCTCAGTCATTACTAGAATGAACTGGTTAGTCTGTGGTAGCACACAATACATAACCCCTCTTTCTTAATAAGTAGCATGATTGATAATTGGTTATAAGTGACATGCATAAATATATATTATTACAGGTAATGATGTATGCAGATATTAAATAATAATATTCTTACTGTTCACCAACAGCAGAATAGGAATCTTGGTTATTCCCACTATGTTGGTTGCGGAGCACCAGTACTGACCGCTGTCAGTCTCACTGTCAGTTAACCTCACGGTAAGATTAGTCCAGCTTCCTGCCTGTTTCATTACATACTTTGTGGCTGACTCTGTCACATGTTGTTTCAGGTGGTTGTACCAGGTGATGTTTGAGGGGAAATAGTTGTCCTTTGCTATGCAGGTGATCTCAACATCACCCCCCTCATAGACTGACACTGTGCTGCGTTCTGTGTCAAGAACAGGAGTCTCTAAGGATGAGGAATGAGATGAAATGAGAGGAATGAAATACATTGTGACAAGAAACATCATCCAAGCAATATGGTGAACACTGTACAGTGGTCCTACAGATCCATTCGTTCTATCCATTGTGGCTTTGCAAGACTTCATCAGTTGAACTGGTGCAATATAATATACTATAGTAGTATATTAGTCCTATATATAAGTCCTGCATATTATGCTCACCCATCATATTATGTTCACACACACACACACACACACACACACACACACACACACACACACAGTATCAGCTCCTCTCTGCAGGCATTCTTTACCTAGTTTCACAACACATGTTTTCTGCTCTGCAAGTAATGGGTGCTGAGCGTGACACACAAAGGACCTGCCACTGTAGTTGCCATTGGAGGGCAGCACCAGAGTACTGCTGCTCTCCTCAGGTTTCCCCCCCGTTCCTCCATTACTGGGTGACCACCAGAGCAACGCTCTAGGAAATCCTCCCTCCCAGGAACATGATAATACAAGCTCCTCATTGTTTTGTGTGGCCTTTGCAAAACAACCAGGTTCCCCTGGTGGATACCCTAAAAGTCAAAGGTGTAATATGACGGTCAAAAATTCTTTCAGTGACGCTTCTGGAAATATTCAATACGTGTGATATTTTAAGGTCAGCATCTCATTTTCAGTGACATCACTTGATATTTCGGAGCAGTTTAA
>JAUCNH010000390.1:1830281-1840349 GCA_032353275.1 Sardinella hualiensis | reverse complement strand
TCAGGCGTGTAATTTAGGACATGTTATGTGAACTGGCATTGCGAGTGTATTTTGCTGTCAGTGACGGAGGAGGGAGGAGGGAGGAGGTAGGTGCATGAAGAGCGGTGACTGTGAATTGATGAGATTACGGCCTAGGGAATCACTCGCCTATTTTAGACGTACCACTCCTCTTTTGAGATGACAGAACCATCCATTTGCGGCACCATGTCAACAGACATTTCCAGTTCGTTTTCATCGTAGAAGGCAAAACATTGTTCCCCATACCCACAGCCCTCGACCTCGCTCTCTACGCTGAACGACCGGTTCATTTGTTCGTCGTTGTCTTGCCGATCGTTGATGTTTTCAGTGAGACTTATCGGACTTCCATACATCTCTGCCTTTTTCTCCTCGTCAAAGTCATCAGGGCAAATGAGGACCTGGGGTATGGGGGGATAGGGTTGCAAGCTGCCACCCTTGCGGTAGCTGCTCCCTAGCACGTGCTTCTTGGTGCTGTAATCGCCCTTGAAGGTGCGCTGCCGTCGATGGAACAAAACTCCGAGGAGAGTGATGGCCACCACCAGCAGTGAGCCACCCAGTGCCACCATTCCGATGGCAGTGCCCAGTCCCTGCTGCCCTTGGGTGATCTCATGGGGGAGTACAGGGAATTCTGGGTAGGAAACACATATGGATGGGGAGCAGGGTGTCAGTGTTCAACTATGTGAAGAATTTTCTTTAAAAAAAATGAAAATGGGATATCTGGGAAAAATGGGATACAAGGTGGAGACTTTGCGATCTCAGCAACTACTGTACTTCAACACATTTTCTATATTGTAGAGGTTTACATATTACCACAGAAAACCAAGCATGCAATGTCAACAGCAGCCAAGCATGCAACACGTTCACAAGCCATGCATCATACACAATGGCATCCACAAAAATGTTAAGAAGCAGCTACGACAAAACACAAAGCTAGGACTGGAAGTGGCCGTCTAGACCCAGCTAAGAACGGACACCTCTGCGACAGCTCATCACAATGTCATGTCACTATGTTGTGATGTTCTTATTACTGTGCATCCATCCATCAAGTGACAAACTAGCAGCTCCTCAAGAGGTCACAAATCTGCAAATACGTGTGTAACCTTCAGGGTTTTTTTTTTTTTTTTTTTTTGCACTGTTGTCCCCCAATTGTCCAAGCAGGGCATATCGAGCTCATACCACATTGGCATGATGCTGTAAGCATAACAGCAACTAATGGTAATGTGATAGGGGATACAATCCCTGCCTTAGTCTCATTAGACTGTCCTAAAGGAAAAAATATAACTGCTTACAACAGTCCTGCCTTTGCCGCAAAGACATAAGGGACAGAACATGATAATTAGCTTATGGGTGCAGTTCTTCAATGTCTTTGTCGCTACAGTAAATAATGTATTACAGCAGCCTAAAAAATACTGGAAACTAGTTTCAGTTTCATTTCTATTTCAAAATTTGACAAGCATCATATCATGTGAATGGGTCCAAACTTTTAGCCCCTAGTGTAACGCAATACACTTTTCATGACATTAAGCTCATCTACCACTCCTCTAACAAAAAGGTATAAAAATGGTAATGTCCTTGCACTAGAAAGAAAAGTTCCTTTGTCTGAAATCAAACCATATCAAAGAGAATATGTATCATCATAATACGCACACTCTGAGAAGTTTGGAAAAACTGCAGAAAGTCACCGCGTTTTAGCAAAGGACGAGGCGTTATGGCTCATTTCCCCTCTGGGTCTGTTAACTTGCACTGTGGTGTGTGACAGTGAGAATAGTGCCTGTGACAATGACACTTCATCGCTTCGGACAGGATCTGTCCTGCAGACATATAAGTGAAAGCAAACAAATCCAAAGCAAAATTGATAGATCTGGTCGGGCTGCTACTTGTGAATCCTGCAGGCCGTGTGCAAACTCTAGGGGGCTTACTGCCAAAGCATGTATTGTGCTTACATGTCCTGCAAATATTGTAAGCAAAGAGCTGTTTTCAGAGTCTGTTAATCTCAGCTTTTCACAGGATCTCAAATGGCTGCATACAGAGGTCTGTAGCATGTACACACACTACCATGTGACAACCATGTTGCGAGAAGTGTTATAATCCAGTCTATGACTGTCTGTTTTATTTTCTGATTTATTTGCAAATATTTCAGGGGATGGATGATAAATTAAACTGTGAATGGTGCAAATTAATCATTACATACCTAACCGAACCTACTGTATGCTTTAAATGTATAGATTGTTAATCCTCTTTTCTAAGTCGCTTTGGACAAAAGCGTCTGCTAAATGCATAAATGTAAATGTAAATGTTTAATTGTATAAAGTGTCAACAGGATGCTTATAGGGCCCTAGTTTGACAGCGAGAAATGCTGGTGGAAACAATAGCACATGCACACAGTTGCACTGAAATAGTGGCTTCAGAGAGAGGGAGGCGCAGACAAAGCTACTGTATGGTGAGGAGCCGAACCAGCAATACTATTCATCTGAACTCAATGCATCAGATAGGATCAGAATGTTGGCAATATCATCTTCTGAATATTTCAATATCATCTTCAGAAAAGAATAAATCTTTGCATAACACGCTTGCATAATGCAAGGATACTAGTGACTGCATGTCTAGATATAGCCTAGACTTATGAAGAATATCCAAGAGACAATGGAAAGAAACAGATGCATTAAATAGATTATACAGCACTGATAGCTGTGTAACCATGTGAAGGAGGGTGCGTAAGATGTGATCTATGGTAAAGTTGATGAATTTGAACACCTGGACCGATCTGAATGTAATCTTCTTCTGCACTATGCTGCAGATAGGA
Organism: Sardinella hualiensis; assembly: GCA_032353275.1. Lineage (NCBI taxonomy): Eukaryota > Metazoa > Chordata > Actinopteri > Clupeiformes > Clupeidae > Sardinella > Sardinella hualiensis. Next base: position 1,837,528 of record JAUCNH010000390.1, on the reverse strand, counting down.
AAAGATCTTTTGTAGAAAATTCACTTGTGTGGTATGAAAATTTCTTTTCTGCCTAAGTCTAATTACATTATCCAAGAGGGAAAATATCACTGCGTACAACAGTCTTGTCTTTGCCTCAAAGACAAAAATACTGTCAGCTCTAACTGAATTCTAATTCAAAAGGACCACAGAGGAGCATTTTAAGATCTTAAAGTTGAATTTAAATTGGAGTTAACAGGGCTTGGGCAATAGTCTACTTCTTAAGAGTTTAAAAAATTAACATGTAGGAGACATTGGCTGAATCTCTGTGTCCCCCCCGAGGCCTAGGCCCTGAACCGTCAAAGACTTAATTGGCATGAATCTGCTTCATTATATACCCTAACCCCAACCCTGATTGATACCAAGCTGGGTCTTTGAAGGTTCAGAGCTTAAAGGAGAAATCAAGAGTGAATTAATCAATAGCCCAGTTGTTCAAGGTCAACGAGTGCTGTGTGTAGGAAAAAGAATCCGAAAATTTGATAAACATTCACCGAATGGGGCATAGGATAAGATGTCAGGCCTCAGCAGCAGGCATTTAGGCAACTTGTGTTATAGCTTGCTTGCATATAAATCTGTGACTAAATGCAACACTCTTTACATGGCTTAAGTTATAGGCAAACCGGCTATTAAGATATAGGCAAATCTGACCTGATCTGAACACCTTTGTAAGACTTGCAAGCCATGCCAGACAAGCAAAATCAAACAAAACAGTCTTAAGAAAATCCATCAAGCAAGTACACTATTAAGACATAAATCACTCAACAATAGCGATGTGAATGCCAGAGACAGTGGTGAGCTGGGATAAAATCCAAATATTTATGCTCTGGAGTTTGACAGTTTGTGTTGGCACAGAGTACTGTCGAATGGGTCAGAGAGGCTAAAGTTATATTTAGGCAGCAAAGGCAGAGGAAGCAAAGCGAATGCCAAAACCCCTTACTGGTGCACGATTGATCAGCGAGGGCTTGATTACTTAACAATGTGATCTTCTCTCTTTGCACATACTCTTCTTCTTTGGTCTTATTTTCGGTAAAGCATACACAACACAAGCTGCCTGCCCTTCTCCGAATGCCAGAATTTCAGCAGCTGGCATTTCTTTATGCAGCAGTCCAGTATATTCTGCTCTTTGTTTAAAACAAAAATGGCATATACCACCAGAAAAAGAAAGTGCTAGAAAGCGTCAGGCTATGGCAGGGTAGAGATAAGGCAACGCTGGGAGAGCGAACCGAGTAAAAGAGTCTCTCCAGGACCCCCAGAGTAACACCAGGGCCGTGCTGATAATGCATGCATCTCGCCTCTGCTCCCCCTCAGAGGGCTTAGGGAGCGGCGGAAGAGAGAGCTACTCGCGCAACACACACTTGAGCGCCTGGCAAAAAAGATCTCCCCGCTGTCAGCAGACTCGACAGAACTTCAAAGACAGATCATTGTGCTGAGACAAGACCTTTATCTGCGCGTCGTTCGGACATAATGATTTCCCAACGATTTGCACTACACATGAGAATGTTGGCAGATTCCTGGAGGGCCGATAATGAGCTCCTCCTCTGTATCTGCCAGAGATGTAAACAGCTTTAATGACAGGAGATGGGCATCTGCCACAGCTATAAAACACAGCCGATCCCAAGCAGTTGTGCTGACTTTGAGCGGCCGCGGATATTGATATGAGACAATAGATGGTGTTGTCTGAGCTTATTGCTGCCGTTCAGTGACTGTCTGGGGGCTTGGAATTCAGTCAGGCATTTCAAGAGTAGGGCGTACAGTACAGTGTGTGAGCCAGAAGACAATTGACACACGGGGGCATATCAGACTCCCAGAAAAGAGAGCGACTCTGCTAAAAGAAAAAAAAAGAAAAGAAAGCAGAGCTTTTTCTAGAAAAAAAAGGAAAAAAAAGCCACTTCAGTTCTTGTGAAACTTAAGACCGGTCCATTGCCGGGAACAAAGGGAATGAGATGTATAGCCCTGCGCAATCATCGAACAGGAGCCAGTCATTCCGATCGGGCAAGATGCAAATACTGTACTGCAATGCAGAAAATGTGTGATGCTATGAAGAGTAGAGCAGTGAGACTCTGAGGCTGGGATTCTGCAGAGGTCAACCACTGCAGACTTCCCATCGTGGAGAGCACCCAGAAGTGGCTGAAATAACTGCTGTGTCTCGTTAAGGGGGGGAAACCTTCAGGGCGAACAGAGAGGAATACTGCTAATGCTTTATTTATTTACTTATTTATATTTAACCAGGAAGGTCTCCCATCGAGCTGCAACACTTTTGTATCAGAGAGTCTTGGCTAAGATGGAAAACTAAAATGAAGTATAATCACAATTATATACAATATAGGCCTACTGAAAATAATAAAGGTTTCACATACAGTACAAATACATAAGGGGACTACAGTACAAACAGATAAAAAGAAAATATACCAAAACAATTCTTAAATGTGTTGGTGTGGGAGGGATGCGCCAGCCATCATGAACAGAGACAAGAGGGCGAGAAGCAGATGTGACATTTACACTGGGCTATACCCTCTAACCCAAGTGACACGGTCGTACAGTGACAGCATTAGTTTACCAGTCTGTGACAAGCGGGACTAGACGGCCCTGTCCAGTTTATGCAGAGCCCAGCCCAGCCCAGCCCAGCCCTGGCAGCACCAAGACAGAGACACAGAACAAGGAGACCCTGACCCGACGACGGACCCAGTAAAATGACATCTTCACAGTGAACATCTTTACAGTCAACATACACTTCATGCAAGTGAAAAGCATCTAGCAGCATGTGATACAGAAAAACAAACAAAAACAAAACAAACAAGAAGAGCACAGAAGAGTGGGTAATGTGAAAAGCACATGCATGCCACATGCAAAACAAAGGAGCAAAACACCTGAAACACATTCTTTATTTTCTTGTGCACAGTATTGGTAATTTATCACTTTAAATGATGTAATACTTTTATATACTTTTTTAAAACACATTAATGTGACGTCCCAAACCAATATTTTTTTTAAAGCAGTAAGATAGGGTTACTCCATTTAGCATAAAAGAGCAAACAGATTCACTCTTTGTTAGTTACAGGGTAACAACAAAGATTTTTGAATAAATGATCCGCTTTTACCCTCTCTGGTAACAATACAAGCAATGTGTTCAGTTGCAATAATCTACCATGTCAGCAACATTTACTGAGCATGCAGTATAGACCTCCTGATAGTCAGGACACAGCAGCAGCAAGCAGCTGGACATGCATACACCCTCAGCAGTAGATACAGTGCATGCTCTCTCTGCAGTAGATACAGTACACACTCTCTCTGCAGTACATATTGTACATACTCTCTCTGCAGCACATGCATACTCTCTCAGCAGTGCATGCATACTCTCTCAACAGCACATGCATACTCTCTCTGCAGTACACACTGTGCATACTCTCTCAGCAGTGCATGCATGCTCTCTCTGCAGCACGTACTCTCTCAATAGCACACACAAACGTTCTCAATAGCATCTGCATACTCAGCATCACATACAGTACATACTGCTTCAGCAGCACCAGGCGGGCACACAGCACATTTACGAGCAAAACTCAAAGGCGGGGTCCTACCAGTGACGTTGACGTCCACAGAGGCCGAGCGGGTCCCGATGCTGTTGGTGGCGTCACACATATAAATGCCAGCCAGGTCGTAGGTGACAGGCCCTTTGAAAAGCAGGATGTTGTCACGGATCTCCACTTTATCAGGAATGGAGCCATTTAAGCTGCATGGGAGGTGAGAGAGATACAAGTCAGGGGAAATTATAAAAAAAATGTGGAGGTGGAGAATAAGGTGGTGGTTTTAATATGTAGTTTTAAAAAATGCAAAGCTTAGACTGTCTAAAATTAAAATGCAGCATTTCATCTCCAGGGGAGCAGTGAAATATACTTACAATCTCCACTGATACAAAGAGACAGGGGGGTTAGCATCAGCTTGGCATATTAGTTGCACACTTTCTCTGTTCAGATACCAGTTGCCATCATATCCTTCAATAGATACCTCTGGCTCATCTGCAAAACAAATGACACTGAATTGAATAAATATCAAATGCCTTCAAAGCATACATTTCCCTTTCAATGTCCTTCAAAAAAGGACATCAATAATCTCCATCTTAATTTTTTAATATCGTTTTTTTATGATCTTCGTATATCTTTTTATATTTTATTAATATTTCTTATGCTTACACTGAATGTTGAGGATCACACTGTCAGTGTATCGCTCGGTGTGGTAAGTTGTGATGCACGTGAGCTTCTGCTTGTGTGTCTGCCGCGTGGGAACCATCATGTAGTCGCTGCGCACTGTGAACGTGCCATCGGGGTTCCGGGTCTCCTGGTTGTTGGCCTCGCCGTCCAGCGTTGTGTCCCATGTGATCACGCCGGGAGGTTTTCCGTTGGCAGACAAACAAGTCGCCACTGTCATCTTCAGATTGGCTGGCCCAGCCACAATGCTTGGAGTAGACAGACTCATTTGGATCATGGGGCGAGCTTTTATAAACAACCAACCGACCAAACAAACAAACAAACAAACAAACAAATAATTATATAAAATTTATTTAAAACATGATAGACCAGCTCATTTAGTTTTAAATGATGCAAGCCTTTAATGTATTTATCATATCTACATATTCAGAGGAGGAAAAAGTTGTATCTAGGCCATACTAAATATTATGCAAAATATTAAAACCTAGGGGCTAAAACAAGTACATGGCTGATGTTCCATGTTGATGTGAGGTTAAAATTGAGGTAAAATGTGGGAAACAGCCACTGAAAGCTAACAGCCCGAGCAAGGTGCTAACAACGCCCACGTCTCGCTGGAGAAAAGTGTTCGCTGCATGCGTAAGTGTGAGGGTGTTTTTTTTTTTTTTTTTTTTTTAAATACTCAAACTCACCATAAACGGTGAGGTTGACTGTGTTCTCGCGGTTGCCAGCTGGGAAGGTGGTGTACTCGCAGATGTAGGCGGCCTCATCCGACAGCCGCAGGTTGGAGAAGGTGATGGTGGTGTCCTCCAGGGAGGGCGTTGGGCGCCGCACGGCCGGGTTCTTGAAGCGCACGCGCTCCTTGAAGGGAGGCAACACGGACACGCCGAGAGCCGGGTTGGCGATGGCCACATTCTGCTTGGTGCCGTTGGCGAATTTCTGCCAGGTGACCTGGGAGATCTTCACTGGGGGGTCACTGTTCACAAACTGGCAGCTGAGGTCAACCTGAGAACCAGCATAACCTGAGCGAACGTCATCCACCTGGACCATCTGAGAATAACCTGAGAGAGACAGTAGAAGAGAGTGAGCATAAAGCTGGAATATAAGACCTCATAATAATACATTACACAAAATAAGGTTGGCATATCATACATACATACAGCACAGGTGCAAATACAGAATGTGCAACTTTGGTAGATGAAATGGAATTGAGCAATTATGGGGTTGGCAAATGGACCACATTGTACTACATGGACTACATTGTAAGTCGCTTTGGATAAAAGCGTCAGCCAAATGCATAAATGTAAATGTAACTGGACCACAGTCTAGGAGAAACTGGATGTCTGCACATTGTATGCAGCAAATTGGTTTCATTGTCTACATTTTTTGATGAAAATGTTCCTTGCAATGCACATATTCAGCATGGGTTAATACAGTCATTGTCATGTGTTTGCTCAAGGGGATTCCAGGCTTTTCCCTTTGTAAAATCCTTGGTGACCAAATAGTTAGCAATAATGCTGCCTTTATACATAAATAAAATCAATCCTAAATTATAAATCTACGTCATTGTAAAAAAAGTCTATTTACTACAGGAACAGTCTGACAATGTGCCAACATTGATCATGATTGTGTTAATATCACCAGTACAGTGTCTGTATTGATGGTGTTAACACAATGATGATCAATGTGTTTGGTGCGTTTGCCACAACGTTCTCGTAGTAATCAATGTCTTCACACTCTGCTCTGACTTATATGAGTGAGTGGCCCCAACAGTACATAACCTTAGTCAAAGCACCTATTACAGACTCACTGAATCATTCAACTGCAACAGTGTCAACAGTACGGGCCTCCACTACAACAGAGTCTGCCACGCTATACGCTTTAGTACACACGTCATGACACCACAGTTCAGAGAACAATATGAAGTGATGCCTATTCTTCTCCGAGAGGGCTGTTTGAGATGGCAACGCCAGAACAATTACGAAGACGACGGCTGGCCTGAAACTGTCTTCCCGTCTGTGTCTTGTGAAGTGCACACCCGGAGAAACTCACGTTATCTTTTCATCTGCACTGTCGGAGAAATGAAGGCTTCACGTCGTGCGGCTGAGGATAACATACTGTGATGTTCTTAGATGTTGCTTTGTTTTTCCCTCTGGGTGCATGTTAAGTGTACTACTCACAGTCTTTAAACAAGACACTGTCTCACTTGTATCTACCGTACAATTTACCAGCCCCACTAATAATCACTTAGCCTACTTTTTTTTCAGTAATGAAGACTTAATTCTATAGCAATTTAAACATCATTATACTCAGCCATCAGCTCAGTGCTTAGCATTGGAACAATTAGCTTTGGAAAAAGCCATGTTTTGACTATGAGAACAGGTACAACACACTCCTCGAGCATCACACCCTGTGCAAACATAGTTTATTAATAGGAACGCTCATCCAATTAGAGAACAGCAAGTCTTTTAACATGCCACATAAGTGGCAATAAGTGTGATGCAAGGGGGAGAGAGAGAGAGAGAGAGAGAGAGAGGGGAAAAAAAAGAAAAAAATCCAAATATAACTCCAGAGGAAGAGCCCCCCGAACCTCACGAATGAATATTTATAGCCGAACAGGTTGAGAGTCGCTGGCTGCTCATCTCTAGGCAACTGCGGAGCCCTGCACCGCACTGTATCTGAAAGACTGCAGCTTAAGGAGCCGGAGCTATAAATAGGAGGTCTTAAGAGCTCTGGCTGCGGTAGGCCACTGACTGGGAGTAGAATTGGGCCCTCAAAGCCAATCAGGGACATCAGATCTGACTGAGGGGCTATTATGGTAAACACAGATTCCTCCTCTTTCAGGGAGATGCACTGAGACTGCACACACACACACACACACACACACACACACACACACACACACACACACACACGAAAACATACACCAAGACTGTATATACACACTCCAGGCTACAGGGCAACAGAGATGCTCACATGGGTGCAGGCAGATGGTGCAATAACAAACACAATATTGAGGTTTTTGCGGAG
>JAUCNH010000390.1:1435937-1451277 GCA_032353275.1 Sardinella hualiensis | reverse complement strand
GATCCCTGACCTTCACATGGGGAGAACATAGGCCTCCATGCCCGCACTGAGAATTCTCCAGCTCAGGCATCTGCCACTGTCACCCCCACCACAAACACAGAGAGAGAGAGAGAGAGAGAGAGAGAGAGAGAGAGAGAGAGAGAGACAAACACACACACACACACCTCCTTCCCTTCATTTTCTGCTATCGAGCGCTGTCACTTTCTGCACGTTGAAATATCGCCAGTGTTACCGGCACGATCTGACCTCAAGACTCAGTCACCGCACCAGACATCTGCGCTGCAGGCAGAATGCATCTGCTCGACAACACCGGCGTGACACAAAGCAGCAAGCGTGACAGGCACAGGGGCCGACAGACGTCACACTCACACACAGCTCGACACAAACGGCTCTCCCCAACTGCTCTGCCTGCCTATGCTATTTTCCCGGGTCTACTCTGTATTCAATATCGCAAGGAAACATTATTTAAAATCAATGAAATAATATGTCCTCCCCAGTATACTGGAGCACTAGAATGAACATTTTTGTGTCCCCCTTCATAACCACCACCACCACATCAGCACCTTTCCAAATTCCCCATTATCTGATTCATCTACTCCCACAATTAGTTTTACTTAGACAAAGGCTCTTTTCCCAGCAGGAGAGGGTTCTGGGAGAGCGGCTCAGTCACTGGCTCGTTACATGGTGAGTGAGGATGAGTAACCGCCTGGTCTGACCGCAGCACTGCAGAGAGGCAAGCACAGGCACTGCAGGTGGGGCTGACTGGAGACACCCATCACTTTGGATGATCTCTCTTTCCAATCCTTTTTTTTCGGCTCCATTCTCTCTCTCTCTCTCTCTCTCTCTCTCTCTCTCTCTCTCTTTCTCTCTTTCACAAATGCACACGATGTGTCACATACACACACAGAGATACAGACAAACCTACACACACATATACGCATACATCCCTACAAACATACACAGGCAGACACACACACACACACACACAAACACACACTCACACACAGGTGCAGTACACACACACACACACACACACACACACACACATACGCACGCTCACTGAAATAGTACTCATTCCTCAAACAGGTTTTTGATAACGTACAATGCCAGAGAGAAGCTCAGAGAAAATGAAACCGATCCCACTGTTTACATTCCTCCTAGCCTCCTGTCTTCAGTTCTGGTGAGTTGCACACCTGATATTAAGCACACCATTCAAAGTGCTGTGTAAGCAGCAGGGGGTGGAAAACAAATATTAACAGAGCGCCAAACTGATTACAAAAAAGGGAACCACACACAACTCTCCAATGCTCCAGTGAAGCCAAACATTGCCACCAAGACTGAGTTGAATTATCTGGTTTTACGCAGCTAGATAATGTCATTATGTGGATGAACTGCGGGAGGTGCATCCGAGACAAGAGACCTAGTTTGAATAAACATCTATTGCGGACAAAAAAAAGCCTTTGTGTAAATATATCCATGTGAAACTTTTGCTCAGCTAAAAAGGGAAAACTCTTTTTGACATGTCACCACCAGATGGTCGGCTCCGTAGATGCTACCCAGTGAAAAAAAAAAGATTGAAAAAGATTTCTCTATAAAGCTAAAAGCAGATTGACCTCTATGGCATTCTAAGTAATATGCCATAACCAACTCCCCTCCCCTCTCTCCCCTCTCTCCCCTCTCTCCCTGCTCAGATTGAATCCAGGTATTTATCATTAGTTGGCCTGTTGCACCTAAGTGCTCCATCATCTTCAATCAGTTCAGGCTGTTGTTTATTTCCAGCAGATTCAGACCCATTTGCGCCAATCAAGGGAAATGGCGTTTTCCCCCCAGGCTAGAGTGCTGATGCACCCTTGCTCCCTGCACCCAGGCTGGGCTCAGCCAGTCCACAGAGCCCCGTCATTATCTGCCTCTGTGTTTATGAAGACATCCCCTTAAAAACAGCCTCTCAGATCGGCAGAGAAAATTACATTACGCCTGGCCAGGGAATGGCTACATATTCACGGCTGCAGTTATGAGGAAAATTGTTGGAATAGCAACAGAAATCTCAATGCATTCTCCTCAGTGCTTGACACATGAACTACAGGTGGACTGTGATTTATCTAATCTGTAAATGGCATCTGTAGCTTCAACTGAACTCACAGGTCACTAAGATACACTCATATGAGGTCCGAATGTCAAAAAAAGACTTATTGCGAACATATTGACCTAAGTACAGTATTCATAAGAAAAAGACTGTTATTGTAAGTACAAGTACCAAATGTTATCTGCATATAGGAGTTAAACTTTAGTATAAATGTATGTGCAGTATTATTTACAATATTAGTGTGAATATACAGTAGTTTTCACTCACTGTTACACATTGTACACTGTTATACAATACAGCATTTCTCTATAGGCTACAGTATCCAGAGACGCTTGATGACCTAATTTTTATAAGTTGCGATATTAGAGGCGGTTGATGAGCTAAAGTTTCAAAAATATGGTTGATGTTCTAAAGTATCTTTGCTGTATCTTTCAATGTACTCTGGCCAGGCGGATCTGCCTCTGACCATTTTGCTGCAACTTCAGAGGGAAATCTTCCAAACACAGAAAAAGGGTAAACTTTAGCATATAAATCCGTCCTTCTCTTACTCAACCGAGAACACCATTTGAAGGTTCTCCTTTGACCACCTATGCTTGTCTGACACCCTGAAGTTGCATGAGCTCACTTAAAATTCAACAATGCGTTCACATCTCTTCTCTGGCTCATAAAGCCCTGCTACCACAGAATCCCCACATCAGGACTTGAAATATTCAAATCCTTTTGAGTGTGTTTATGTGTACTCTCTTTTGCACCGTCCTTTGTACTTTTTACGTCTCTTTTGTAATACAACAAACAGCTTAAGACAAATAACACTTTTTTTTAGCAGAAGTCATGTGAAGACTTAGCTGACAACTTGCAGTGTATGCACTTGTTCTAAAGAAACCGCCAATCATTCAGCACAGACTAAATCCAGCTGACTGCTAAGTGACAAACTTCACTTCTGTCTGTCTATTGTGTGGAGGGTGAGCTAAGCAGCGTGCTTTGCATAACAGAAGCTTTGGTGGCATCAAAAATAACACCAGGTGTCGTTTTCTGAACTATACAGCAAAGTTTTGTCTCCAGGCATATTTTCCTTCACATTAAAGCTGAAGTTCACGAAGTTTTAAGGCCTGTGGTGGCAAACAAATCAGCAAGAAATTAGCAAGGCAAATATTGTAACAAGTTTCTTACATTTCTGTATATCCTGGATAAGAAAGGAGCAATATCGCCAACCTTTTGTCATGATATTTAATATTTGCATTTGTTCAGGTGGAAATGGTTTATGGAAATCTCATTAAGTCTATTTGTACAATCTATTTTATTGGAAACATGGAGCTCTTTGAATGTCCATTTCTCTGTGTTAAGTGACCACATCAGTTCCTGCTTTCTGAACTCACTGTGAACTCGTCAGAGACATTAGACTTCACACAAGGCTGACCATGCCCACATAGCAGAACAGCATGAGGTTGTTCTAAATATAAAAGATCATACGCCACACCCAACCACCGAGTCAAGACACAATGAAGCTACCAGTAACATCTGTTTGGATTTCTGTGTGTAGACAAGAGTTTTTGTAAATATCACCGAGGGGAATAGAGACAGTGAGATATCTGCTAAATGATCACGTTCCATACTTGGCTGTGCACAAGAAAATAATGGAGACAGGAAACGAGTGATTCCATGCGAACCCATGCAGATGACAAATGCTATGCCATCATCTGCCTGAGTCCCCATGTCTGGAGAAAATCTTTAAAATATTAATGCTTCAAAGGAAAAAATGACGTGCGTGAATCATGCGAGATAGCGCGTCCAGATAACTCAACATATCTCATATGCTCCTGACTAAATAATATTGATATATAATATTAATTATACATGCGTCCCATTAAGCTTGGGATATTCATCAATGTAATAAAGCAAAATGGTTGACGCAAAAGGGAAGGAGTCATCAGTATCACCCTTAGAGCCAGGAGTAACTTATTCAATGAAACATTATCATTGCAAAGCAACATTATAATAACTACCTTGATATTAGAGATGATTAAAACAGCATAATGTACTTCATTTCTCGAGCCTCCTGCACGTTTTATCCTCTTCAGAGAGAGGAATTAGACTGAAGCATTCAAAGTCTTTTCAGCCTTAGATTAAACCTTAAAGCATACAGTATAAGAATTAAATTGAAAGGCGCCACTGTGTGTTTAGATGTAAAAGACACTACAATTGATATTGATATATAAAAGGAGAAGCAGAAGAGGCTAGCAGCTAAGGGTGCAGTATGACTGATATGAAACAGGCATGGTGTGTGTGTGTGTGTGTGTATACTGCATGCCCCAGTAAATGGGCCACGTCCCATCAAAACCAATATGGCAAGAAGACATTTACCGCTGGCATGGCTGTGGTAAGCACCGCATGAAACGGCCAAATGAACATTGAGGACAAAGAAGCATTGAAATATGCAAGAGTCTGAGGATCACATGATCCTAGATGCCCTCCCACCCGCACCAAACACACACGCACACACACACACACACACTTTCAATACATCCCTCACTGGGACCATTTCATTCTTGTGAGGCACATTTAACAATGTTAATGTGTGTTTCATCGATTAAATCCTCTCTTTCTTTCTCTCTCTCTCTCACTCTCTCTTAACACACACACTCTCACAGAAAAAAAAAAAAACACACCGCCACACCTCACACAGAATATTTCTCTCATGCTTTACTAGTGCATCTCCGAGTGTGTAAGGGGCCGAAGCCACTGCAACAGAGCTAACTCCGGTCTTAAAATATTCAAAGACACTGCCATTAATATTTAATGTTATACTAAATCTGCTTTTATTGTTACCAAGCTAAGCAGTGCATAAATCAGGTGCTCTCGGCAGCCAGAGAAAATGACCTAGAGAGGAGCTGGGTCCGCAAACAGCAGCTAGCTCGTTTATAAGTGCATGTGTCGCTATCGCTGTCACACGCATAAACAGCTATTAAAGCACAGGGAGCTGCGTATCCTCCTCTCCACAAACCCAGGAGGACTGTAAACATTCGACAGCCATCACTTTGTCTAGCCTTTAATCACTTTGTTTAAATGGAGACATTACTTTTTTTTTCCCCAAGTCTCTTGCCGAACCCCAACCCCTCCCCGCATCTCTTTTTTAGTTCAGTGGAAATGCGTGTTTTCCTTGAGGATGCAATAACGTCTCCGGATGAACAACTGTGTCATTCAACTGCATGAACATTAACATAGACATCCAGAAAAAAAGAAAAAAAAAACTGAATGCCAAAAATGACATCAAAAAGCACAGACAGCTTGTCATGAAGGGAGGGGGGGCCTCAACAAGCAAAGTGTATCATAACTGTGGGTTCAAATCCTCAGCACTGCCTAAAATCTCACTGTGCAAAAATTAAATACAAATTCTTTGTGGGAAACAAGGTCAAATTGTGTATGTATGGAATCCATACATACACCAAACACAATTATAACTGAAATAGCAAGATAAGGGAGATTCCCTGTGAAATGTTACTGTAGCAGAAGCAAGATCAAACCCCCTTTTAATGTTCACTTCATAATTTACAACTTAATGAGAATATTACATATTTAAAGACAAGAAGGAGAAGAAGAGGAAGAAGAGAGAATCAGAATAGGATGATCCGTGTATAATATATGTAAAAAACCTGCTTCCACAGACTGCCCTTATTTGGAGACAGGCACCCCTAATTCATGCCCCGACCCACTTCCTCTGCAAGATCGTTAAGTGATGCAGAAAAGATGGGGAGACTCTCTCTCTCTCTCTCTCTGGTGTCCAGCACCGGTCCCACACCTGCCGACCAGCCCACCGTCACACATGCTGTTCGCCCCATTTGTGTTTGAATATGAAACTCATTTGGAAGAGAAGGGACTTGAGGTACTCCCCGATGACTTAAAGCCAGGTGAGTCCACCCCCCCCTTCCTCTTCTGCTTTTCTTTAATCTCTTAGACAAGCTGCCTCCAGTCGCTAGCCTCAATAAAAACAATCATCTTCTTTGTCTTCACTTGTGCTCCATTGCCTTAAAATGGGACACGTCTACAGTAGCATGTGCAACGGCAGAATGCCAAAGGGGAATACGTATAGAGATAGGGAAGCTCTGATAGCGCACATTAAGTTCTGCACAAAGACTGATCCAACAGTCATGAAATAGATTTTTATGACTCCAGCACTGTGGCATGGGAGTGATGGCTTGGGCAATTGAAGCGGGGAAGATTGGCCTAACCTTAAGGGAACTATCCAAAGGCAGCCTGTTGTGTCGAATGGAGCTATTTCTTTATCATCCCCGACAGTATGCTACCCCAACTGACGAGCGATGGCAGCCTTGGGAATAGATGTCCTTAACAGAACTGTTTAAAGTGCAAATAAACTAGAAAAAAAGTAGCTGTTTTAACCTAATATGGCTGAATATAAAATACAGAGGGAAAAAAAAACGATCAAAAGAAGGCGCTATTGTTGGCGTCTGTGAAAAGCAGAGGCCCGAGCGAGATAAATATCCTCTAACTCGTCAGGCTAAGAGATGCAGAGGATGGGCTCAGTGACAACACATGTGAGTAGGAGGAGAGTAGGGATGGAGTGCTTAACCGAGGGAGTGGGCAGAGAATCTCGTTCTAACATCTATAAAACCTTTGACCGCCGAAGACACAGATTGGCCACATGGTTCTCATCTTTTAGACAGCTCATCCCACACACCTTAGTTTGAGCCCTGGTGCAAAATTGAGAGTCCACGGAAAGAGTGAAAAATTGGATGGTGCTGTACATTGTGTGTGTGCTATATATATATATATATATATATATATATATATACGTATATGCCGTAAATACACTTTTTTTATTACAGTGTACATCAGACAGACAAGAATCAGGTGTGCCTATTACAGGCAAAACCATGCACCACACACTTTTATATCATTGCTGGATCCTGAAGGCACAAAACCACAATCAATAAAAGCAATAGTTTTACAGAAATAGAGTGTAGTATAAACACTATTCATAAGCCTGCTGCTGCATCTAAACGGAAACATTTTGTGGAAAGCATTCATCAAAATGTTTGTCTATGTTTCCCGTGCACAAGGAACATCACGACCACAAAGGAAGTGGGCAGGCTAAAAGTGCCTCATAAATGAACAAACTGCAGATTGGATTTTAAAAGACTACCTTCAAAGCCTGAGTTTTGGCAGGGCCGTTCTGTTCGTGGTGCCAGAAGAAGTGTGACTAGTAATTGCCTGTCAAATGTAAAAATGATGCCGGAAATGCAAATACCACATTAAAAGCTCTGTAAAGCTGAGCTGTATTTTATACAAATAACTCGTCTGGACTGGAGAGGTGCTGTGTGCATTCTGCAGACATCCTTATTTTCTGAATATTTACAACCTTGTACGTGCACATATCCATATGAATAGGAATACATTAACACAGCATTTCACACAAACCAAATGAATAAATAAATAAATAAATGTGGTAGAGTATAGGATTCATATTCCCAAACCTTTCCTCATGAGGATTTTGCTATCATTTACCTGCCATCAACAATACTGAGTATCCACCCATATGAATGATTTTTTTTTTTATTTTGGACTAAGCATGCTGCTGTTAACAACAGGGTGCACGCCTGTTTCCATGCAAAACTACAATGCTGCTGAGGCAAGATCCCATTTGGTCATTTTCCTTTTGGAAAGCACTCAGGAACCAATATTTCATTCTGAATAATCAATGTAGAGCACTAATTAATAATAAAAGGAAAGCCCGGTAGTCATGTACAGCTAAACCCCTACTCACCCCGTTCTGGGCCCACTGCCAGAATACAGTACCAGCAAGCAGGTCAGCTATCTATTCTGTTCTATTGCAACCGTAGCATTATGGTCTAGTGCGTTAACACTCCTCTGTCCATATCCAAAATCAAAGTTGTCTTCCAGGGAATTCTATGCATCATCATGATGAGCGCAGAAATATAAAATGCACATTGGGCATACCTTAAAGGACAGCTTGGACTGTTTTACTGTACAGACACAAGTGTTATTTGCACGACCCCTGAGTGTGTGTTACATGAACGACCATTTTGTTTGTGTACAATGTATCAGCAAAATAAAACACAGCTGTGTTCAATATCCTTCTAGAAGATATAATCTATCCAAAGGTGTTCCTGCTTTCAGCACAAACTCTACCAGTTTCAACAGCATTGTGTCTCTGTCTGACACATATGGCATATGCAGGAATTTCTCCGGTTGTGTTTACTGAGTCATGTAACCTGGCCTGACAGCATCTGATGAATATTTCCACTTCCCTGGAGATATGCAAATACACTTTGTCCTTTACGGAGTGACAAAGTGCCGCAGAGGACCTCACCAGATGAGATTCCCATCTCACTAACTTATTTTCAAACTCCGGCTGGCGAGAGAAAGGAACACATCATATGAATTCAGCACTATCGTTTATTTTTTCACCCCATAAACCTGCGCCCTACTGATGCAAGGTAATAAAGGTTCCTGATGTAGATAGAGTGGATCTGGAGGTGAACACTACCCTGTCAAGAGCATACAGTCTGGATCGTAGCATGAAGGCTACGTACCGTATGGTCATTCTTCCCAAACACCACAGGAGTAGCACGTCTGGTCTATAAAATAAATAGATGTTCATTCATACGTGGGAACATTATCCAGTGATAACAAGCTTTACAGGTGATATTTTAAGCCAAGATCATTATATCTTAGCATGACAACATTAAAACAGCACAGGCAAAGATAACAATGGATTTGTGGATTTAGTATGATGTGCTTAACAGACATATGAAGAGTTGAGACCATTGACGCACATAATATTTTGCCATTCAAATCTAATGTGAAACTATGGACCAAATGTGACTTAAATGACTGCTGCACACTTTACAGGTACAAAATGCCTTTTAAAGCCCTGTCACATCACACCACCCTAAACAAAATGCCTTGTTGACTGCAAATAAGCAGGCTGTCTCTCTAGGGTAAAAAAAATAATAATAATTTCATACTAACTATTGTATCTATTTTCACGACAGCCGTGGTTCTTTGCTAGGTTATGAAGTGTGTGCAGTGCAGTACAGTTTAAAAAATATATATATTGGAAAATACAGTGGAAGTGCTGTATCATGCAATAGAGTTTGTTTCATATTTTGCTTGCTTTCATGCAGCTGAGAGTTGATTCCCCAAGCTGGAGAGACCTATGCACCTCCCTCAGTCAGAGGCAAGTGCTATTCATCGTGTGAGAGTAAGGTTCCGGAAGTCTCTGGAGAATACCATGTGCCCTCTTTAAGTCCTTCAACTGCATCTCTGAGCACGCTCAATATGGGGCTTAAGTTTTGGCACAACTCCCCTTCTGCTATGACTTTGGTCTCTAACCCCAGATACTCCCGGGTGCAAATCAAAGCCTGGAAAGCAGAAATCCTTTGATAATAAGGAAGCTCGTCCACATGGTTTCCGTCGTGAGTTTTTCTCCCGACGGAGGTTTATGATGCAAAGAATCCACTATCCCCGTCTCCAGTTAATCTGAGGGCATCTGCTCCAGTGTGCAATTTTCTATGACATGGGAGCGCACGTGTCTGAAGAAGACGGCTGTGGCTCAGTGACATTTTGCATATCTTTTACGGGTGTTAGGCTGGGGCAACCTTTAATGTTGTACATCTTAATTAAATACAGTGTCAGCAGACATCACCACACTACAGTACCACCCAAGAGCGGCCTACAACCAGTTCCAGGGTAGGTCTTAATTACTCTGAATGACTTCTCTTTCATCTGAAGCAGCCTGGTGGGATAACTGCCAGATCTTACCAAGTTAACGACATGACGCTTTCAAGTACTGCACACAGCATCACTGTTTTCATCATACACAGTCAAACACACACACACACACACACACACACACACACACACACAAACACTGGCAGAAATGCATGAGCGGGGCTTGTTTGGTTATGTCTAAATCTATATGGGTTGATGCATTAAAGTATGGAATTCTTCCTGTGTTTACACTGAGTCAGCGATCTACATGTACGGTTGAGAGTACATTGGTAAGGTGGGGCTGGTTAGTACGCGTTTTGAATTACACGCTCCTAGCGGTTTAGAAACCTGGAGGTAATTCAAGGCTGGTGCCAACTGCCTACCTGAGGAACTAAAAGCCAAAAAGATAGCTCAGTGGGGACATATGCTAGGCTCGGCTCACACAGACCCATTTTGCATGAGCTCCAGGGCACTGCCGCGAGTAACACCTGTTTTTATATTTCCTGAGATGTACTGACCAGAATACCCATTGATTTCTCTGCTGCTGTTTTTCTTTCTTTCTTTCATTAGACTGATCCTCTTTTTGGCTAAGATTTTGCGGTTATTTCACTTTCCGTAATTAAAAGCATTGTAAGCTCTCACTCAATTGAATTGCATTGTATGAAACTAAATTGAATTTCGAATCAGATCTGAAATATTTTTGGTCTTTTTAACCTCTGAGTCTGTGTTTCCGGACTCTATCCTGTAATCTCTCCAGGTGAAGGCTTGAAGGCTCTGACATGAGTGCTGTCGAAGGTATTGCATTTGCAGCTTGAGAGGGATTGTGAAACGGGGCCAACCGAGTATTTGGAGAGAGAGAGAGAAAGAAAGAGAGAGAGAGAGAAAGGGAGGGAAAAAACCCTGCCACACACTCTGAAGTGCTTGCAAATGAGGTGAGAATTCCTCTTTGTTCAAAGTGATGATGCATGTCATTTACACCTGTTCACAACACTTCCTCTTTTGACTGCTGACACAAATGTCTGACATTTCAGCACTGCCAGATGATGCTCCTCAACTTCTTTTGCCTTATTCATTGTTCGATTCTTAGAGTCAGCGTGTAGCATGTTTTAGTTGCTTGGATTGTCTTCCTACAGTATGTCTGTGTTTTGAGTGTTGTGAGTATGCCCTGTTCATTGTTCAATTCTTTGAGCCAGCATGTGGTTTGTGTAACTTGGATTGTCTGCCCTATGAGGTACAAATAATATTAAACTTGGCTAGGTTAGAGAACAGTTTTATGTACAGTAGGCTCAAATCAACCCTGATGTCACGTCTTATCTGCCTTTACAGGCCAATAGTGCAAGCTTATCTAATTGAATTTTATTGTGTATTGATAATCATCATTGGAGCACCAATTCAGTATTCTCTATGGACCCTGCCCTGCAACTATGAAGAATTAAACAATAATAACAATTCCTCTCATTGCCAACATGATATCATATCCAAACTATAACCCGAGCAGGACTATCCCATTGTCCTTGCATTATACAACAGCACACTTTCATTTTACCTCCACTCACAGACTCTCTCTCTCTCTAACACCATTCAATTCAAGTCAGTAGTATTGATATGGCACCAAAACAATAGAAAAGCATCTCCATCAGCATTACAGAGCTCAGAACGTGAATCCCCTTTCTCCTCATCTTCTTCGGTCCGCCCTCCTTCACTCCCCCCCCCCCCCCTCCCCCCACACTCGTGCTAATGCTGCTCCAGCCACTTAGCGATGGTTAAAGGGTTCCTCAGTCTGTGTTACCCTGTCTAATTCCCACGCAATTACTGCCTAAATGAACCACGGGCCTGGTTAACTGGGTCTGCCTCTGCTCATTGTTTAATTTGAGACAGTAACGAACCCTGATTAAAGCCCCGCGCGGGCTCATAAATTAAGCACTCACGGCCATATTAATAGTTTCTTTTCAGAAGATAATCAAATCTATTCAATTGTGTTTTTTTGAGAGAAGAAAGTGAAAGAGAAAGAACAAAAATATGGTATTCTTTCCGACGTTTCGGAGCTGATCACTTATTTATCGTTCATGTGACCTTTGCAACTACATGTGGTGTGCCGCCCGTGAGGTATCATTTATTTATGACTTCTGTCTGAGCCGGTCGAGTGGTGCCATGGCACGCCTGCAACGCGGTGGCTTCAGCAGGTAGCACTGTGTCTCTCAAGTGAAAACTGGGGCATTTTGATTAATGCTGGCGTCTGGAAGTGAGGCAGTAAGACACTACAATACCATCCCTTCCATATCACAGAAAGAGAGAGAGAGAGAGAGAGAGAGAGAGGGAGAGAGAGAGAGAAAGAGAGAGAGAACTATAGGGGCATCCGTAGGCTGTAACATGACACTGATAAACACTGGCAATTGCTTCAATTTACATGCAAAAAAACACAAAACAAAACAAGAATTAAATATCAGGAGAGACAACTGCAGGAGGGAATTCAGAATGCAACAAAATAAGTGAATATTGTAATTAGTCCCTGGAGAGAAACCAAGAGCAGAAAATATTCAATCCAAACTTACCTGTTCTGCCAACCAATCTAAAATTCCCTCGGCCCACCTCCCCCCAATACAGCATGTGATTTTTCCCCTCTCGCTCTAAAATGAGGACTAAGTGCTTTGACATTGGTGATTTTCTCTTTTCTGAAGGAAATTAGAAGACTCCATGTTAGTGCAGATAAGTGGCCATAATTTGTCTTATCATGGTGCATGCCAAAAATTTAGAGCTACAAAACAAACTCAAAAAAGTGTTTTTTTCCCCTAAATAACTAGCTTGTCTGGAAATACATTAGAAACATAACCACCTGCACCAGTGTCTGTATATTTAGTCACTGGCCTGCACCATCACTGCATCATAGTTGTTACCTTGGAGACAAGTCATGAGAGATTGGTGATGTGAATTTCAAATTTCAAAAAAGTCTTTTTGGCAACAACAAAATGAGAGACAAAATTGAAAAAGTACTCAAATCTTTGTCGCATGCCATGTCAGGCTAATCTTGAAGGCCATGTAAACAAGTCAAACTCTTTAAATCACTCTTAAATACATGTGACAATATTTTTTCCGATATTGGTAACACTGTAATACAATAAAGTCCATCCCTACAAGTCAGATCTTCCCCACATACAGTAACAATATAAAAACTTCCCATGCGGTTCACTGGCTGAAAGATTCAAGTGTCAGGATAAAGGTTCTGCAAATCCCTATGCAGTGCTCCTTTAGCTGGTACAGCCTAATGTATGACAAACAAAGCTGTCTCACGATACACACCCACACACATCCACGTGTCAACTGAATCATTTTCATGTCTCTCGGGTTGATGGCTTCCATGTAGTAAGTGCTGACAACAGCCATTTGACCACATCAGGTACAGTAAGTGCTTCAAGCGCAATATCAAAGCCACTGGAACTAACTGGAACATCTAAGCTGGAAAATACTTAAACTAGAGATGTTACACAATGCAGGTAAAGGTATTGCTAGCTAACACAACACTAAGCTACAACTTTGAATCAGATTAAAAGTGAACTGAAACCACCTAAAACACAAACCCTGCGGGAACAGCTATGACGCTATTGATTAAACTCTCTTGAAATGGTCTATTGGTCACTGTGTTGGCTACATTGGTGAATATTTTTATTCCAAATGATAACACAGTTATTGTTAGGGAGAGAGAGAGAGAGACACAAGCAGGGTAACTTGAGAACCAGTAGAGTGAATCACACAGTAAATCAGCGCAGTAAGTCTTTACATGACATCCTGAAGAAAGAGGTAGTGTAGGTGTACTCACCCTCAGCATCCTTGCCTTCAGCCTCACTCTTCTGTAGGGGGAGAAAAACACACAAGACAGAATTAACACCTGGACTGTGTTTGAGTTTCATTTCCACCTAAAACAAGGTGCAATGCAAACAGTGGATTTCAGCTCAC
This sequence comes from Sardinella hualiensis, assembly GCA_032353275.1. Classification (NCBI taxonomy): domain Eukaryota; kingdom Metazoa; phylum Chordata; class Actinopteri; order Clupeiformes; family Clupeidae; genus Sardinella; species Sardinella hualiensis. The sequence goes on along the minus strand of JAUCNH010000390.1, from coordinate 1,437,494 downwards.
TGGCGGTCTTAGAAATATCACCTCATCACATCGTCCAAATAGAAAAGGAGGAAATCTATTTTAAAAATCATTATCTGCAAATGATGACAGGCTCGACAAAAAAAGACAGTAACATTTCACGTCTTTATGTGTCAGACATGGATGGAGTCTGCTCATAATGCTCTTTAAAATAATTGTTTTCAAAACATAGAGTTGCTCACATGTCCTCTCTGGAATTGCATAGCCTACAGCTCAGCACTCATCCCCTAACTCAATATTACATATGAAATTGACAGAAATTGCCTGAAAGTTGACAGCTTGTGTGTGACACTGTGACAGAGTGTGTGACAAAACAAATTGATGATGGTGGTCTATCTAACTGTTGACGATGGTGATGATCAGACTAGTAGACTAGTCTACTCTTAATTCTTGTGCACTGACTCACATGACCAAATACAGTACAATACACATCATTCTGATTCTGATATTCTCCACAAAGCTAATGAGTAAACCATCACTAATCAAAAGGGTTGTGAAACAGATGCAACCTATGATTTGTGCTAGGGCCTATATTACAATTTTCTGCATTCCGACATACAACATATACATGTACATTGCATTCTACTGCATTAGAGTGCACAGCATGTCCTACAGATGTCTCAGTTTGCTTCAAACCTTTTCAAATAGTCAAGCACAACATGCGATCCTGACTGCATCCCTAACCACCTGGCAGTCCAGTGGTGCCAGCGAAGTCCATGGGAGAGCGTTCACCATACAAAGCAGTCTTTTTGATCTGCCACTTTTTAATGGTCCTTCTGGCTCTCCGAGTTTACAAGTGGTATCTTTGATTGTCCGGGTATAACAAGTAGCAGGCAGCAGTCTCTGTGTTAGACTTGGCCACTGAAGTGGTTCAGTGGGAAAAAAAAGCATATGTGTGCGGTAGCCTTTGGCAGTCAGTTCACAGAGCGGCTTCATCCTCAGGGGCTTTAAAATCACATTGAGGCTTCTGTGTGATTACAGTCATTGCTCAGGCCAAGTTGAAATCCTCCATTCTCCTGCCATCTGTCCATCTTAATTGCTGGGGTATGGCTTTCATATTTCTCCTGTCTAAAATCCCCTGGTCCTTCCTTCCACATTTTGCCTGTCACTTAGCAAAGACAGTTTCATCTGCATTTTAGTTTTATCTAAAAATAATTAGACTAATACTAAGAGGAAGAGGTATCTGATAAACCAGTTTCTATCTGTGAGGCCCAGATGTTAGAGTAGACTCTAGATGTCTAACACTATGCCTTTAATTACCTTTGGGCCTAAAAAAAAACACACAAATGGTGGTCTCCTTAAGATTATTAGCTGCTTCAAATGCCTGATAGTATTTCAAATGAAAAATCTTTGTAGTTACCAGTGAAATGTTTCAGCATTATTTCCTCTTGAAATAATCTTACCATTGATTAAAAACCTTCATTCTTTTGTAGAGTCTGTTGTTAATTCCAATAACTGTGCATGGTCACTCAGAGTAAAAAATCAATTCAAACTGAATCAATTGACAACTCTAACCAGCGTGACATTTAAAAGGCCACT
>JAUCNH010000390.1:1390798-1401777 GCA_032353275.1 Sardinella hualiensis | reverse complement strand
TGTTCTGTTTGTTTTTGTTTTTATTTGTTTGTTATTGCAGTACCAGTTTTTGGCCACAATCTTACATATGGCTCCTTTAAATGTGTTGACAACAAATTAACTTTAATTATCATTTTTTTTTCCCCATGGGGGTCTTGAAATCCTATTCAAAATAAAAGTAGAAACTCTTTTGGTGTCCCCTTTATTTGTTTGAGCAGTGTATACTTCCCCATTTCCTCTTGCAGCCAATTAGTGAGTAAGAGTCTGGCGGATGCAGTGGAGCAGTTCCAGGCCCTGACAAAGCTGTCTGCCGATCGCCGCACTGGCCTACAGGACCAGCTGCACCTCTATGTGTTTGAGAGGGAGGCCCGGGAAATGCAGGATTGGCTCCACACGCGCATCGCCCAGGCCCAGTCACAGGACTACGGACAAGACCTTGAGGATGTGGAGGTAGGCTATGCTTTCTTTAGGTATTTCTGAAACATAAAAGAAACACGCTGTTCACTTTTAAAAGGAGCTAATAGCCTGTTCAGTTGTTGTACTATTTTACAGTATAGTATAGTATTCATATATTTTGAGCTACACGCACCAACTTCAATAGGTGTGTAGGGCTCCTCAAGAGGAACATTTTGCGCAGGAGGCTCTAAGGGGCCACGCCCAACAGGAAGCGAGATAATTGCGATTTTGTGTGCGCTTGGGCATTTTAACGATGCCAAGATGTTGCTGATGTTAAATTGTGAAGGGATTTTTGATATGTCGTAATATGGCGAATTGGCAAATTCACAGACTTTCAATAGTTTTACTATCGCGCCACAAAAACAGGACGTGTGTCATAAAATCTCAATGCCTTGACTGAGTGCTCTGAAATTTCACAGGTTAGGAGATATTATGATTACCATGATGTCCACACACCCAATGTCCCTGTCCGCTATAGCGCCACCACCTGGCCAGCAGCACCAAAGCACCAAAGATGTTGCTGATGTTAAATTACAAAGGGATTTTTGATATGTCGTAATATGGCGAATTGGCAAATTCACAAACTTTTAATAGTTTTACTAGCCTGGCTTTCATGACCATCAAAACTCATACGAGCTTAGTCTGGCCTATCTCACATACTAGCCACCTTCTCAAAGGCAGAATCAATGTTAAACTTGTTTAACCCGCCTCCTTCACCTTGGAGTAAAAGCTCGCTTCTCATTGGTGCCAGAAATTCTGGGACAGGAAATGCAGTAAAAAGGCAGCTTGGCCATACTGACTTGAACACAAAATTTTGTGCAGTGTCACAGGAAGTATTGGCAAGCCCAGGCTATATGTAGTACTGTATAAAAGGTTTCCTGAAAACTCTACAATGAAACCAAGCATGATAGTTTGTTTATTTTTTATTAATTAAATAATTATTTCATTCATTCATTCATTCAGTCATTCACACTATTGCACCTTACTGTCAACAAGTAAAGTATAGATATTATTATCTGTTCCTCAGATCTCTTGTCAGCAATAGAGAATCTCACCCATCAGGAAGTGCTGAATTTAGTCAGGAAGTTCATGTATCTCACCTGTTCCTGGCCTGTGTTCACCCAATCAATTTCACACAGGGCTGAAGGCTCATTCATTATTTACATATCCATTATAAATTACGGCGCAGTGTGTTATCCTTATTTAAACTAATGGCCCTTCCAGAGTAATAGACTGCATTCCGTTTCTGTTTCACAACTCAAACATGGGGGAGATAAAGTGGAGAGCAAACTGAAGAATTGCTCACGTCTCTTTGCCTCCTCACTATGAAGTATCGTTCCATTTCAGCTCACTTTTTGTAAAGTGTACCTATTACTTTATAAAACATGAATTTATAAAAAAACATGAGTAGGCCTATTATAAAACACGCTGTACGTTTATTATCTAATTTCAGAAATACACTTTAATGGGCTTTGCAGTCATATGAAGAGATGGGAGGTCATGAAACTCAATATGACATGGTAGCAAAGACTTGTGAACAAAGGGCATCTAATGGGTTGTGGGCTGTTCTCCAATTCATATTCAGTACAACAGGGAGCTGTTTCGACCTTATCTCCTGAAACGATGTGCCCTTTAGCTTCCTCTTAATAATGGACCCATTGTCTGATCATTGTTATAGCATGGTCTATGGCATCTGATCCATAAAATGGACACGACGGCTTGATGGGTTTTAGGGCACGTAAAATACACATTCAGCGCCAAAGTGACTCATTAAGTTGCTATCGATTGTCCTTTTTTCCTGCGAGGGCTCAGGAGCATGTAGTGCTGTCGGAAATCAGCGAGATAAGGCAGGAAATGGAAACATGGCCGCCTCCCCTGCTCCTCTGAGAGCTCATTGCCGTCTTGTTAACAAGTGCGGAGTCACCTGGGATGTCAAAATCGAAACAGCTGCAGCAGTCTGGTTTGTGCTCATCCCCAAATCTCTTGGTATGCCACATAAATAAATGATCTCATCGACAGACGCAAGGAGTAACACGTGTAAGCTAACGGGAGTGTCAATGCAAAGACATTTGTAGAATTGTGTGCGCATGGCTCAGTGAGTGTGGAATATGCCATGTAAAAGAATCAATGCCCACAGTACAGAAAATGTGTACAACAAGAGTCAAGCCATTCACACCTGAGTGAATGTAAACTTAACGGAAGACCTGTGCACACTGGATATTACCATTCTACTAGACTTGTTGTTACACCTGACCAGTTAACTTAATTTTTACTCTCCGGTTCACCTTCATTGTCCCTCTCTCTCACTCTGTCTGTCTCTCTCTCTATCTCTTTCTCTCTCTCTCTCTCTCTCTCTCTCTCTCTCTCTTCATCCTCCAAATTCTGTCTCTCCTAAGCTGAAAGGACGAATGATTCTGTTTGCTGCTGCAACCTTATTGCCTTGTTACCACACCTTTGAGCTTGAGTGGCGGAGAGATATTTTGGATTGGATCCAGCCTTTAATCGTCCAAGCACAGACCCTCCATGCATGATTGAGTAGGGCAGGTCTTATCTGCACCAGTCAATATCATATACCCGCTGGTGGTAAGTGATTGCCATTTTCCCTTGTAGATGCTTGTCAAACTGAATGAGGGCTGGATTATTGATTGGGTGATAACACTGGTGGTGAATGGAGGGAGTGGCTGAATTAGGCAGGAGCTTTACAGGGGAGACAAGGTCCATGGCAAATGTGTCACCAACAGGTCACTCGTCGCAACAGCAAAGTCAACAGGGGCGTAATCTGCGCTGTCCTCAATAGACACTGACACATAGATCACTGAATACTGCAATGGTATTTTTCTTCATTCTGTAACATGTGTGAGACGAGTAACATAATAATGTATCTCTATATTGTGTTATGTGTTGAATAACTGCACAGCATTGGCTCCAGTATTCAGTATTATAATGATTGAATATGAAAAAGCTTGCTTTGATATGAAGCTAACTCTGCACAACAGTCCAGTTCAGTGTTTTCCTTTGAAGCTGTCCTTCCCTATAGAACAACATAAATGTTCTATATTCCATTTGGTATTCATATTACACTGTGAAGTTGATTGATTTTCTGTCCTACTTTCTGAGCTTCAGCACCACTTTGCAATTGCTCATAAGAGGAATCTGTTACTTTGACCATTCCTCCCTCTGTCTCTCTCCTTCTATTATTTGTGCCTCATAAACTCTTTTGCCCTAAGGGGGGAGCCTCCTGCTTTTTGTTTTACCACCTCTCGATTACCTGCTTGGGGCCCCCTCAGATATTGTCACTTGGAGAGAGACAGAGAAGGAAGGGCCCCATTAGGGTTAATGGAGGAGCAAAGGGGCTGAATGAGAAACTTGGCCCAGTACAGAAAAAGAAATATATATATAAATATATATATATAGGCATGAGGGTCCAGGAACTGAAGAACAAACAAGGTGAAGGTCGGGGACACATGCTATTAATGAGGCCCACACCCCCAATTTTCTTTGATAGGAGGAATGAGAGAGAAAGAGGGAGAGAGAGAGAGGAGGGAGAGAGAGATAGAGGTCAGCGAATCGGAGAGGCCGGTGCTGAAGAACACGCAGACTCCTGATGGAGTGCCTGATGAGAAGGAGGCTCTGCCAGACAGGCCTCAGGCACACCAGCACCGCATTAGGAAATTATACGGAGCGTAGACGCGCTGCGAGCAAGCAGGCAGCCAATGAAGACGTCAGAAACGACACATCCAAATGTGGGAAGGCTCCTTCTCTGACATGAAAGAGAGGTTGCCCAAATGCCCCGGCTGTGTCTTTAAAAGCTCCGAGACTGTGAATGTGGGCCTGCTAAGAGGGGCATGGCACAGATGATAAAATGAAAAGCATTAGCTACTGTATAATGTCACACGCATACAGCCAGCCTCCTGAAATGTTGCCATGCAGATGTTGCAATTGCCTGCAAAGCAACAAAGGTTAAAATAAACCTGTTTTTCAAATGGATTATGAAGATTGTTTTTTGGGGGTCTTTCTAGAGGGAAAAAAAATATCCATATAATTTGGTAAAACTTGAAAGTCGAAGGAATACTGCATGTATGTCAGCCAATAATGTTGCATAGACACTGCAGGCATCTGATGTCTGAAATTATTATGGAGTTTTCTCATTACTATGACAACTCTTGTTTCTTCAAGGAAAAAAAGATTGGAGGGCATTCCAAAATAGCCCTTGTTTATTGATCTCTGCAAGTTGTGACATATCAATTAAACACAAGGCTGTGAATTAATTTAAAATTCAAATCAATATCCTTAATTTTCCATGATTGATTACATTTTCATTGGCTCTAACATTTCCTGTATAAACAAACATATTTTATGTGGGGAATGAATCCAATTGGATTACTTTTCAATATATTGTCAGGTAATTTATCAACAACAAACCAGTTTTTTTTTTCTCACCTCCATCTGTCAGGCATGAATTAAAAGATAGCTTCCTCATGTTCAAGCAATCAAAATCAATTGTTTGTTTCTTTTTGCATCTGTTTAAGCATAATATTTATTTATTTGGTTATTTTTTTTACTTATTTATTCATTTATTTATTATATGGCTCTTTAGAATGCAGCGGGAGCTCCCATTCACTCTGAATGGGCCTTCCCAACGTTCGTAGGTTGGTTATTTCTGTATAATGACCACTACGCTGGAAATATTTTGACCTGCGGACAATATATTATCACTTACATATAGCCTATATGTGTGTGTGTGTTTTTAAACGAGTTATCTGGAGTGAATCAAACCGAAGCCCTGTTGTCTGAGGCTGCCGAGTGCTGTTGATAGGTATCAGAAAGACAGCAGTAGGTACGACGTAGACTGAATTCGCGAACTAGTCTACCGCTAACTGATTAGGGCATATTTTTCTCTATGGTTTCGTTTTCATATGCCCTAATCAGTTAGTGGTAGCGGCCAGTTCACGAATTTGGTCCACATTGTACCTACTGTATATTTTATGAGTATTGATATACAGTAAATGCAGCGATAGTTTTTGGTGCTATAGTCTTGATTGACAGGTTGAGTCATACAGTATGTGGGAACCATTTTCTCCTGCACTAGGTGGTATGACTGATCATCCTAAGATTTGTCTCGACGTTTGTGCCAATTGACATCACCTCATGATGTACAACCCTTTTTGTGAGTCAGGTTTTGTCATTTTGAACTACCTCACGAAATGTGTCCATTTTTTTGCTATTCTAATCATAGCCAATTAGCTGTGTCACAGTGAGCAGCACTAGAATGAAAAAAGACACCTACACAATCTATTCGGGGATGAGATTAACCATGGCTGTGATAACCATGGCAGGCTTAAAAAAACAAAGTCACTGGCAGGCCAAGATGCTCCACTGCGCTGGCCGAGCACATAGGCTAGTCTGAGGGGACCAATATCCTTGCGCAGGAGCTACAGTCACGGCGCCTCGCCAAATATGGGAACAGAAATAATCCCCTACGCGTCCTCACGCCGGCCGACCAAGTCACACGGGAGGCGGTGTCTGCAGCACTCGGCCTGCAGACTATTCACAGCCCTAAATCCCATTATGCATACACTGGAGGTTATTGGAGATGGGAGTCATTAGACAGGAAAGCCAGATGTGTTGCATAATAGTTCCTATTGCACTTTGGCACCTCTGATAGGCACTGCTCTTGGAAAACACATAGAACTAAGGGACACTTCTGGAGCAGCACTGATAAACTCTTCTTTCACAAGTACTTTCACATGATATCATTCTCCACCCGCTGCGTAGCATCTGAAAATATACAGTAGCATGTTAATTATCGAGCAGTCTCAGAACCGGCACGCTTCAACTCATGTGACTTGAACATTCTCGTACCTAACCATCTGTGAACCATGAGACACAAGCAGCCTGTCATTTCTAGTTATCACTTGTGTGGCAATTTGCATAGGAAACGTTCATTTTTCCAATTACCTTGATATTTATTCTATTTTAAATAATAGAGATCTTCCATCTTTCAAACCCCAGCACAGATTTTTCTTTTTTTTAACCATCAATTTTTTCTTGCTGATTTTTCTGGCTTAACAAAACTTTTCCCGTTGTGGTAACTGGCCATGTAAGTACTTTGGAACGGAAAGGTGAACAAGGGGTTCAAGCTGTCCTTTAAGAGTGAGCAGACCACAGGATATTTTTCATCTTAATTATTTTGAAAGTGTCCTCGATTGCACTCGCTGTGTGCTCTGAGCAGAGTGAAGACATAGGGTAATTAATTTCCCATCAGCTGAATAACGGTAACACAAAGAGATAGTATCAGTGTTGAGTAATGACCTTAAGTTACCAGAGGAACAGCCATTAAATATGGCCTTAAAAACTCCTTGCTGTAAGGTTGGACATGCACTAGACAAAAGTACATACATAATAAAACTGATTTTGTGTTGTTTACCCCTGATAGTGGTTCCATTTAGTCTCAGTGACAGTATCTTCTCTTTCCCATGTGTCAGGGAACATGCTCACAACATTATACATTCTCACCTAGTGTCACAGTGCAGCCAATTCTGTTGTCCCTGCAGACCAGATACCATCAAGTTATTTTTTTTTGTCTATCTTTGCTTGTCTGTGAGATCCATATAAATTCTCTCTTCATAGGCCTAAGCTAGCCAGATATTCGCTATGATATGTTGTGTTCTGCTATGTTAGTCAGCTGCTAGACCAGAGTAAGCTTCAAGCTTTACTACAATTCCTTATCATAATGAGTGACTTCCTCTGCACTGTTGTTTTGAACACTTTGGTACGAATTGCGACTTCTACTGTATAGATGTGAATGCTAATGGAGAAGTGAACTAAGGGAAATCAGCAAACAAATTATGGAAACCAAAGGTTTACTCCTGCTTTACTACCTTTCAGTATCTCCCCATGCTTGACTCTACCAACATTAGAAGTAAATTCATCACGTCGCAGACATATACACACACAGATTTAATTAATCTATAAAATCAGAGACTGAATCACAGTATCTATTTAAACATTACACCAACATACTAACTCTAAAAATGAATAAAAAGAGAATCAGATAATAATCTCATAGACTGAACCCTGAGATCAAACATGGGAAAAATCAAATAAAGGAAGTGAAGTAAGAATATGGCTTGATAAAAAGAATACTCTAGATTCAGTCTATAAGATGTTATTCAGATGCAAGTCTGTGAGGAACTGAAGCTGCTAGACCTCCTATTGAGCATCTGAGTTCAAGTTGACAGATGCAGCGCTTAATAAAATCTTCAATTCACCTTCACCCAAAACAGCAGCCACTAATTCTGCACTTCTTTCTGATTGCATCATTCTTGTATCCAAGTAGACCTTTTCTTTCCCGATTACAACTGAATGTGAAGTAGCTCGTGTTGTTAGGGAACAGTTCTATCAAATAGAGCACATTCCACTGACACAGAGAGCTCAAAGGATTTACTGAGCTTTGTTACAAGGATATTGGCAGAGTTGTGTGAAATTCAAATCAGCTGAAAATGATCATGTGTTTCAACTAGGTCTATGGTCATGTGGCTCTAGAGTCTAGTATCGGGAAATAATACATTTTAACCATAGAAAAGCACACACATAAAGGATCCTTGATGTTTCGATTAGACTTTCCTTCTTTTTACTAAACTCACTTCATAGGAGCAATATGCCAGTACAGTAACATGTACTGTATGGATTCATTTGAATTCCATGATCCCCCTTCCCTGCATCAGTGAACTCCATTGCAAGGCTTTTTGTTGTAAAAGTAGCTCAGAGAGCTAAGAGAGAGAGAGACAGAAAAGAAAGAGAGAGAGAGAGAGAGAGAGAGAGAGAGAGAGAGAGAGAGAGAGAGAATGAGAGAGAGAGACAAGAACAGAACTCCAAATCCCTCATGGAGACAAAGAAGGGAAAATCCATGCTAACTCTGCATATCAGGCCCTGACGGGCAGCTTGTGGTCAGAGCATGGGGGAATTAGGAGACAGATAGGTAGCCGCCTGTGTGACACCTCTGCTTGGCGAGTCAGCGCTTTCTGATGCCGCACACGCTCTATCTGCACATGCTACGGTGGGATGCGGAGCTGCAGTAGTGACACGAGCTGTTTTGAGCTGCTAGCCCTGTAAAACAGCCCACTTTGTGGGGGTCCCTGTGGGTGAGTGGGACCTGGCTCCAGGCCTGCTGCAATGGCTAACATTGGACATGATGGTAGAGATTCCCCTTATATATATATAGTAGGTTTCTGGTTCATAAGAAGTTGGTAGAGCAAGTAAGAACAAATGAACTGCAATGCCACCGTCATTCTGTTCTTATTCAAACCATCAATCTGTCACCTGCTTGCTTTGTATGTTAACCTTTGCAATTGTTTGTATGACAATATATCCTAATTTTACTGTAATATAATACAGACAACTGTGACACAAACCACAGTACATCCGAAACCATCATGTAATAAAACAGGGATCAAAACATATTTAGCTATTTTTCAAATCACATGAGGTAAACAACCAAAAGTCATGCTGATCACCATTTATTGAAATGACTAATATGTAATGTTAGCTTAGTCTTCCAAAATATATTCGACTGATATTGCAGGAAGCAAACTAAGCATTGCATCATGGTAACAAGAGTGGATCCAATATAAACAACAATAACAAACAAACAAGTGCAATAAAAACAATAAGTCAACGACTCTCACACTTGTATAATCTTCACAACCCTAGTGAAACTCCAAACTCTCAGTGCTCCCAGGACTGCTATAAAACTGCCTCCCTGGCCCAATCCATTTCTGTCAGCTGAGAGGTTTTATGTAACATTCCTTCATTTAGCCGCTGTATATACCTCAGTGGAAAGACAAAGTGGAGAGCGTCTGCACACCTCAGCCCGGAAATCTCAACCTCAAGGTGCCATGACACACTTATGCAGGAGCCGACTGCATAAGTTTGATATCTGACGTATGATATCTACAGTTATTCATTTTTTCACACTGTTCACATCTTCATTTCATGTTATTATTTCTGACGTCTTAACTATGAAATGTCTTACTGGGGCACCATATTCAGACCACTTTCCTCCATTATAATCCCTTATCTTCCATGCCTTAATGCTTCTGTGTTGTCTTTAATCATTATTCCCAACTGTTCAATGTCCTTATGACAAGTGTGAAAATCAACAAGCCACTTCAGTCACATCCACTCACTCTTGAAGACACGGTTCTGTCCAAGGCGTCTCACAGTAATCAGCAGATATGTCTGAAAATCTTCCTAATGTGTCTTTCAAGTTCATCTGATGACTTCAGTGATCACACAGCAGGTCAAAAGACACTGAAGGACTGATTCTGACTACAGAGGGGGGTGGGGGTATGAATTGCAGAGGAGGAGTCTAGCAAGGAGTCTTCTCAATACAGTATGCACCTCGCATTTCAATGGCCATTTGATGCTTATTTAAATTCAAGCAGAGACTAATGTTATCATCAAGCGCTTCAAGTGATAAAAACTAAAGAAAAGGAGGTTGATGTGTTTAAAATTGTCAACAGTCAACATCATCAAGGTTCCCGAACTGGTAATTATACATACTTTAAGTACAATTCTCACTTTGTTGAAGACCCATGCATGGTGGGTACCCAAAATATAAGCTGAACCCTACTGAAAGAAACCCTTGTCCTGAATGCTAAAGTAGACAGCAGCTGTGGTAAATATTTCAACATACGCCTGAGCCTTGGGACTTGGAGGAAGTGGACAGTGAAAGCTATTTATTTTTTTAAACACTGCACCGTTTTCCCTTTCATTTATTAATCGGCCCATCTAAATGCTTTCATCAAAAGACAGAAGTGTACGTAACGGGCACAAAGCCGGCGACTGCCAGGGCCTAAAATCACACACTGCTGATAATTATGAGAGGACAGATCTGCATGAAAACACCAAATAACGGCAAACAACAGGAACTCAGAGAAAAGGAACACGAGATGAAACAAGAGACGAAGAAGAGTATGCAGATGGAGAGGAAGAATCCTTTCTCCCTTTCTCTCCCTTGGAGTGTGAGGCCCAGGGGAGAGAGGGGTGTCGTCCCTGGGGCGTCCACATGGAGTGGTGTAATTAGACAGATCCGTGAGAGCGGGATGCTGAGCAGTGTGGACGGTCCTCCCCAACGCATCCCCGCTGAGCTCACTGCAGTGAGGGCATGTTTGCTCAGCGTTAATCAGGAAGCGTTAGCGCTAACGCTAAGATAATATTTACTCTGCTGTGAGGCTCCACCGCGCCGCTAATGATCATAATAACAACAGCAATCGCATGGGACCATCCTTCCTTCCCTCCTCGGGTATTCTCAGCATTGCTGTAAAAGCTTGGGTCCCTAGTCTACACACACACACACACACACACACACACAGACACACACACACACACACACACACAATCTCTCCATGGCTATTTTAAAGTGTTTTGTTCCTACTCAAAGCAGGATTTTTAAACAAGCACATGATGCATGACTGAACCCATTTTATTTACTTCTGAAAAAAACAACTGAGTAAGAGCTTTCCATTATGAAAACACATTTA
>JAUCNH010000390.1:1256236-1268893 GCA_032353275.1 Sardinella hualiensis | reverse complement strand
TCAAGTGGACACTTTTAACTTGATGCTAATGGTACCATGTACTTCCAGTGATTGTGCTAAGCTATGCTAATAATGTCTATCTAAGTACTGAACACACTGAGAAGAAAATGATGTGTGTTTTCTTGAATAACACTTGGGCATAATACAAATACATAAATATCAGAAAAAGGTGGTGTGTTCCTTTAAATGAGGGCCGAGGATCATTTCATATGCATCTTGCACATTATCTTCACACATCACATACTTTATTTTTCCAAATGTATCTTGCACAGTACATTGCACTGTTAGTTGCACTTTACATCCAACTCCATGTGTACTTGTCATGTATACTGTATAATGTCCTATTTGTTTATTGTGTAGACAGGGTCCTAAATGTCTATTGTACAGTATTCTATTTGTCTACTGAATGTATACTACTACATCTGTTTATTGGCCAAGTATACTTACTTACAGAAGGAATTTGACTTAACGGTGGATGTTAACTACTACTACTACATGTGTTGAATATAGAGAGTGTTAACATCCACCGTTAAGTCAAATTCCTTCTGTAAGTAAGTATACTTACAATAAATACTATTTCTGATTATTCTGTTGTGGGTGGGCACTTTGTTTAAACTTTAAACGTACTGATTCTGTCTATTTGTGTTTGCTGACTGAATTATAATTTTTAGACAGTAACCAAAGCCTTTGCAGAGTACCCCAAATGAGTAAAGTTGTTGGATGTGATTGGTATGAAAGTACATGCTTCCAGAGTGGAGAGTGTTGTAATTGTATAGCTGTGATCCTCCACAACATTTTGCTAACACTCCGGACAACTACGGGACCATGTAGGCTGGTGATATCCTCACCAAGGTAACAATAGTTTCCTCAGCCAACTGACAGCAGTTTACTGTGCTCACCTCTCATCCAAAGTTCACCTACTTCAGTGTGATGTGTTACCCGCCTTTGATTACCTCCTATCCGCACTGAAAAGACGTCTTTCATTACCGTTTTGAGGTTACTTTGAAAAATTGCCTAAATATGCACTGATGTCCACATGACCATTTAACGTCTGATCAGAATAGCATGTTGCTCCCATGTAAGCAGACATCCCAGAATTTCTAATCAGAATAGTCTAATCGAAATGGCAGAAGCCCGGCTAGTCTCTGAGAGAACATTCTCATAATGCACTACTCTTTCACACATGTAAAGGGATTATTCGGGATCTTAAAGCAACACTCCACCATTTGTGGAAATATGTTCATTTTCCATCTCCCCTCGAGTTAATTAACTAAGCCATACCTTTCTCCTGTTCATCCAGTCCTTCTCTCAGTCTGGCTATACCAGTTTTAGCTGCAAATTAGCATGTATCATTGAATCGGATTGGACCATTAGCCTCTCGCCTGGTCTAATCCGCTTCAATGATAAATGCTAGCTTGGAGCTTAAATAGGTATCGCCAGACTCAGAGAAGGACTGGATGAACAGGAGAAAGGTATGGCTCAATGAATTAACTCATGGGGAGATGGAAAATGAACATATTTCCACAAATGGTGGAGTGTTGCTTTAATTTAACCAGAATATTGACCTTATTCCGAATTCAATGTGCAGACAACTGTAGTCAACAACCCAACTAAGTTTCTGAGCGCCATCTTTAGCAAAGAGTAAAGCCACAACACCCAAGTCCATGAAGATACTGTATCTTTTTGGATGAAAAGACTGATCAAATCACTTCATCTACAGACTGTCATCAGAATATCCAGCATATTATCAGAGGACCTACCAGAATAAGTTCAAAGAGCGTGCCCTGGTCAACCTTGAGGAATTCTTGGTCCCACACAGGGATATCATCTGTTCTCTTCTCTTTATTCTCGTCGTCCTCAGGGGGAGGGGGATCATCTTTGTGATGTGTGCACCACTGAATCACCTAAACACAAAATGACATGCTGTGTTGAGCTTGCTTTAGCAATAAACAGGTAAGTCCACGCAGTGAAGAGGTAATTTGCACTCAAGCCTATGTGCTCGCAGAACAGGATCACAGAATCAGCAAGCAGTCCTCGGCCACTTCTATTGACTGAAACTAGGGAATTACAGGAGCACCCAGATACTTCTCTATAAACTGCTTTTAGGCTACAAGGGTAACATTCTGACCCCCAGCCTCTTCCTCTGACTTCCCTGAATCTGAGAAAGACACTGGGCGTTGAAACGATACTCCAATAAAAGGCAGTATATAAAGACGTGCTTTGGTGATTTCCTGGGTTCAGTCTAGACATAGACAATAGATATTAAAGTGACCCAGGACTTCTTGCTAAGGCAACTCCATGTTCAAATTTGTGCTTAACTTTGTACACATGAAGGACAACTTCCAGTAATCCCACTGCCACATCAGATAGGAGAAATAGGCTAGCTGTAATATGTCAATAAACTTTAGAATTCTACTCCAAGACATGTAATATAATAAAGGTTCTTATCAAAATCAAGAGCACATTGTGCCCTCACACAAAACACACAGAAAACACACCCAGTCACACCCAGTCACAATAATTTCATAACAGATGGCAAATAGTTTAACGTTTCTAAATTCGGATTACCTTTTTGAGTATGGCTGCATTCACATTAGGTAAAGGCACAGGATCGTCATCCCCTTCATCGTCCATCCCCAAATCTACAAATGTACAATGTACAATGAAATGACAAGTAGTAAATGTAACGTGACATCCTAGTATTCTTATGTTTTCTGTAAACAGCCAAATTAATCAAGCAACCCTTTCATGAGGAAGAAACCTCGAGTTGACCATCTTACCTTCCAACATGGTTTTTATGGTCACGGACTGTTTTGCGATTTCTACATCGACTTCAAACAGTTCGCCATCCGAACTCTGTAATTTAATGGTAGGCATCTGGAAATAGTAACAATACATTAGCTAACAAAATACAGAAATAAGTGAGTACACAGAAACCGATAAAACGTACTATCTATTAGGAACAACTAACTGGAATACTTCGGTTGACGTTACATAAATGACACATAAAACATACAAGCCCCACATTAATTTGGCGCTGCTCATCTCGAGCGTCTTGACATTTTCAGCATCTCTCCAAGACCACATGGTCAAGAGAGAGGTTTTCAAACAATGCATATGTATGAAATAACACCACCTGGAACATTACACTAAATCGTTCTGATGAACACATTTATACTGGCTGGTATCAGTAAATTATTGAGCTGGCCATCGTTATGCCATGAGGGCCGTTCAATGAGAGCTAACATTAGCGTGCGATGTTACTGACAATATCGGGCATCTCGGTGGAATTAACGTTAGCTGGTTGACACACAACACATTCCAATATTCAACAACATTTTCCATGACACGCATTCAGCAATAGCTGTCGTTATCACCTTATTCAGGCGCCTCAGAGAATAATTTCTGAAACGACAATAAGTAGGTCCTGATTACTTTCGCTAAAGCCCACAACAACTATTCAGAGTCTGCGCTGTGCACTCAAAGATCAGCGCTAGGACCCACGTTTAGTAGTCCACAATGCTGCCAGATTAGTTCGTTTTTGTGCATGGTTTCTCTCAGAGAACTTTTAATATGAGTAAACGGGTTCTGCTATGGTTATCAAACTTTACTGTCTATGTGGGTTATCACCAGGAGGAAAGTCTTTACGGATAGATATCTACACAAAGTATTTTTTTTAATTATTATCATCATTATTTAATTGGAGAGTTGAAATTCCCTTTGAAAGTAACTCCGAAGTCAAATGGAGCACAATATATAAAAGACTGAAATAATCATTTGATACTTTACAACATAACCCAGTTGAATAGCAGTAATGACAAATGTCCGCCCCTTCAACAACGTTATCATTACTCCATCTCCCTGAAGAAAATTATTTTATTCAGTTTACAGTAGTAGGGACCTGGCTTCAGGCAATGACTATCACATATATCTAGGCTGGTCCATCATCGCCAAAGCCATCGATATCTCGGATTTATTCTAATCATTATTGAGATCATTATGCGTACTCGAATTCATCACTTACCTCTTCTGCGATTCCCACATTCATCCAGCAGAGGGCAGGCCACGATAACAACCCGCTTGATATCCCCTCACTGGTGTTCCAGTACCAGCTTCCTCATGTATGCTACATGTATTCTACTCTCTACCGTGTGCAGTCGCACTTCTCTCCATAGCGCTGTGCTCTCGAGCCATATAACATTATACAAAGTGTTCATGGTCCTACAAACATTTGTTCTCTGCACTATAGCCTACCTGTTATGGGTTTTGGTACAAGTGACAAAAATTGTAACTTGAAACGGTTTCTAAAGACAACTGGACCACCTTGGCAGTGACATTCCTTTTAGCCAGCCGTTTAAATACCACAATGACAACTGCTCAGGCATGTCACTAAGTTTTCCATTTACACAAACATCTTTGTCCCATGCAGCTGTTTAAGAATTTCAACAAGAATTTGATCTAAAAGCACACAGAACTGCAAGACATTCACCCGAGACACCATTAATCCATCTTCAGGTTGGTTAATACATCCATCATCACAAAGGTTTGTTTGTGTTATGCATCGATGAAAAACTAAGGACCACGGTCTTGTTCTTTACTTCCACCTTTATTATTCAGTTGGTGTCCTCAACATAGACTCCAGCAAAAGTACTAACTGGAACCATTTCCACAATAGCCTGTTGACTGTCAGTTCAACATAACTGTGTTTACATCTTTCATGAGTTGAGTCCTGTTGTGTATTTGGGATATAAAAATGACTAACCGGAGAGGGGGGGGGGAGAAAAAAAAGATCACAGAGTGAAAATATTTGACATCTTACTTGAGTTACATCTTTACCAGATAAAAAAAGCAGAGTGCAAACTCTTCAAATATATGTATAAAAAAAAAGAAAAAAAAGAAAAAAAACCAAAACATTGCAGGGTTTGAAAAACAGACCAGGGTGCTTATAACAGCTTTTAAATGCTACTAAAGACTGGAGAGAGAAAAAAAAGAAAACAAGAAGAGCTAAGTGGAATCTGATCGTACAGTCATGATCTGAACAGTCTACTTATTTTGAATATGGCACACCTTTTGGTCCATGTACGCACTTTTTTCTGGATGCTTGAAATATTTTATCTGAATGCAATGCATTTCCCATGGTTGCCTTGTCCCTCCTATCAGTTTTTTTTCAAGCTGAATGTAGTTTATTAAAATCATGGCAAATACTGTACTATACAGAGTTAGGAGATTACAGGAAGTAGTCCGGAGTGCGGCGAGTCACATGAGGCTCTCCTCTGCGAGGCGCGGGATCAAATTGCAGGCTGGAGGCAAACAAAAACAACAACTCCATTAGGATGCTGAATCTAACACTCTTGCACATTAACCTCAGTTGCGAAATGGATATCAGTTTGCAGTTCTGGTATATGATCTCAAAACGCACCAAACATTTTGGGTTACTTGTACATTTGGGTACATTGTGTACACATTTAAACAGAGTCCACCAAAAAAATCAGGTCAATGCTTCAGGTTGAGGCTAAACAAAGAGAGCAATCATTTACTTACAAGGAATACTTCAGGGTATCATCAAGTTCCATAATAGCTGCCTGGTTACCACATCGATAGCAGTAATTGGGTGCACTGAAGATTGTTACCACATTACGATCATGACACCAGTTGTACCCCTGTGAATAAAGAGAATGAGAAAGTGTCCATGGTCAACTTTCTGATACGATTTCTGTTAGTTTTCTGACACGTTAGGCAGAATTATGTGGGCAGCATTTCAAAGACCACTCACCTCCATAACAAGTTGGTGAGCTCTGGACACCAGAGTAAGGCCATTGGCATGATTGAAGGTTTCAGATATGTCCTGCCCGAAGGTGTAGCCAGCACCTCGGGGGGAGATACCCCAGCCCCCACGGTCATCAGGATCTGACCACAGCAAGTCACACATAGGTCCCTACGGGGAAAAGAACCAGTGTTTGCTCTTGAATACGAAAATGACATCATTTGTGGGTCTGCTGTCAAGCCATCATTGCTTTTTATCCAATCGTGTGCTGATATCAGTGCGTGATATCTAAGCAGGATTGAAAAACATTCATTCACACAGATGTGCGTAACTTCTAGCAGTGATGATATTTAGCCTAACAATCCTCCACATAAAGGGGCAATGGTGTTATTGGTGAAATGAATGGTGGAATTATACTCCCCAAACACTGCTGGTACCATTTCAATGACCGCTAAATGCATCCATATTACAGATGGTCTCCAGCAGCATTGCTCATTGTTCATTTCATTGTCGTTGCTCAAGCCAAGAAAACAAACACTAAAGCCGAAATATATCAAATGGATCAGGGATTTAGGAGAAAGATGATAGGAGTCATTGTGAACAGCCTTTAAAAAAAACTGTTTAACCCCATGGCGGGTGGACACTGCATACGAGTAGTCTAACAGTCAGTAGTGCGGTCCAAGGTTTGCCAGGGTGCTCCTCATGTCGCCATGCTAATTACCACTGCCGACTGTTAGATGGCTTGCTGTGTGCATTAGCGAAGAAATGATGGCCAAATCCTCTGACTGCTTAGGCGTGGACAGACAACAACACGCCTGAACCGAGATATCAAAAACTGCTGTGATTGTCTGCACTGAAAGAACACTTCCCAGTCTATCCATTCCAGCGCTGCTCAAGCATAACATGTTCGAGCTGGTCTAACTGGTACTTGTGAAACGTTAAACAGCCCAAGAGAAAATAATCAAAGCTGCCTCCAAGGCAGAGACACAAAAGTGCACACATGCAAGCAAGCAGGTAGACATTAAGGCCTCTTTCACTGACCCCTTTCCCTAAACACAATTTGTACATACAATATTTAACGGCAAAAAGGTTAGCCTTACCTCATGTGGGACTTCTTGTAAACGGTCCAATGCTCGAATGTGATCCAATGTGTCTATGGATGGCGAGAGTCCTCCATGAAGACAGAATATCTGTTTAAAAAAAAAAAAAGGAAAGTGTGTGACCCTTTGTTCCCCAACACGTCAACCAAGCCCTCACTGGGAAGACAAGCAAGTCTGCATCGGCACACGTATGCAAAGTCTTACCTGACCGTCTACCAAGGCAGTGAGAGGGAGGTAATCGAAGAGGTCTGTGAAGTATTTCCAAACATTTGCATTGCCATATTTCCTTAGGCACTCGTCATAGAAGCCATACACTTGTGTGATCTGTCTACTTTCGTGGTTCCCTCGAAGAATTGTTATGCGTTCCCTGTACCTGACCTAAAATAACAGCAGAGGTGCAAATTAGTGCCTGACCTTTTATCATCACATATTTATGACACACCTGCGGGATAGGTCAGAACAAAAAAGTAGAACTTTCACACATGGGATTACCATCATTGAAATGAATGGACGTACAGTTTGACACAGTCAGTTCAATATTATAAAAACATTGGGACTAATATGTATTTATAAATAGTATTTCATTGTTACGATGAATCCATTTGATGTATAGGACATTTTCATAATAGAGGTTTGAATGCACTCTTCTTGGGCGATGCAATTGAGGAAGAGTGAACACAAACCATGGCCGTGTTTCCCAAAACATTCTTAGTGCCAAGATGATCTTAACATATGCCATTTCCTATACCTTAAGATCTACTTAACACTAAGAACGTTTGGGGAAACGCAGCCCATGCTCTTTCAATGCAAGTTGCATGAGAGGACATGAGAATTCACCTTAAGAGCTACAAGGAGTGTGACAGTTTCCACAGAGTAATAGCCTCGGTCCACATAGTCTCCCATGAATAGGTAGTTTGTGTCTGGTGACTTTCCTCCAATTCTGAAGAGCTCCATGAGGTCATGAAACTGGCCATGGACATCGCCACATACTGTGACTGGACATCGTACCTCTTGGACATTAGATTCCTTGGTCAATATCTCTTTTGCCTGGTAAAAAAAAGCACACACACAAAACTGTTTTGTCAATAAATGGTAGTTAGTCAGTACCACAGTTTCCATGGGGGTTTGGTAGACTCAAGCAAACAAAGAGATATACAATGCATTTTCATGCAGCCAATAGGTTAAACGGTTTTGACTCCGTTTAATGAGAATAAACTGAATATGCATGTGTCTTGTAAACATCTTTTCCAGGCTGGGAAAAAAAAAACAAAAATGGCCATATTTGGTTTACTAGTAAACCATTTGCGCATACACCCAAGTGACCTTCTACCTGCTTGTAAACAATAAGCAGAATGTGGCCAATAAACCGATTCAAAACAGTCTACTGGTTGCATGGAAATGCACTGATTGTGAACATTCTAGCAATCAATGCCGTTTTCAATCAATGCCATTTTCAAAACCAAACAATATATTCTGATCCAAGTCTTACATCTGGGAACATCATTCATGATGTCTCCAGACCTAACAGTACAATATAGAGTCAGGCATGAATATCAGAGATGGAAAGACCCAGAAATGTGTCCCAGCATAACGAAAGATGAATCATGACCCATGACTCGGGTTTGCTGCCACCACATGTCACAAATGTCAGCAGCAGCGAGTTAAACATTGCCGGGACCATAAGGAGCTTCTGCATCATAAATCCCCTGCTGACGAGGGAAATCATGCTTGTGGGTCACCAAGGCTGGGTGGGGTGGCCGGTTGAGAGCACGGGATTGAAAGAGGATGAATCGGAGGCAAGACAATATGCAAGTGCAGAGCTCTGGGGGAGGGTCAGACACCCTGGCTGGAGAGATGGGCTACTGATGACCGAAATGATGACCTAAATTCCCCCACCACACACACACACACACACATACACCTGATTCTATCCAAATTCTAAATGCTAGATGTCTTATTGTCTTTTCACATACTGGACCCAAATATGCACTGCAAATCAACCCAGTTTGTAAAATAAAGGTAGGCTACATCACTTCCCTATTTTAACCACAACAAGCAATACAACACAAAAATTCTTCCAGAGCCTACACTTCCTCCTGTAGTTGATCTGGTCAAATGCATCCAACCATTTTATAGAGAATATGGTTCAGTAGGCTAAAGATTTTGTTGTCGTTTCATTATCTAGTCAAATAACTGCAAGGGAATCGGTCAAAGCGATGCTCTCTCAAAACAGCTACAGGCCAAGATGGTTATGAAAGTCTGGGTATCCTCATGTAGAACATTATTAATGTTTATTTTGACTGTGTGCCGGTACAGACGAGGTTTGAGTAAAAGAACGTGCGTCTTTAACAGGTGTTTCACCATGTCTAGTGTAATGTCAACAAGAACTGCCTTCAAGGGATGAAGCAGCCATTACTTGAGTGGGAAACAAAGTGGGTCACATACTTTGTAGTCACCATGCATTTGTAACATCAGATTAAAAACATACATAAATCTTAATCTTAAGCAAGACACTGCATATAGGAGGCACATCAATGGCAGATGTTGATTTTGTACTTTCCCTTAACCGGTCACAGCATGCTACACTGTTTATCAATCCAATAATCAACCAAACACTTATTATCGAAAGCAGTCTGTGGAATCCATTCATGAATGGCAGTCTAAGTCAGTGAAGACACACAGGTAATATAAAGCTGATCATATTTAAAGAATAGAAAGACTCTGTGGACTCATGCATACAGCACCTATTGGCTTTACAGAGTGACCAGTGGATAACTTCATGTTCCTAGCAGAATTATCTGCATTACTCATCTACAGTCAAAATAAATTTTACACAAAATGTCTATTGCATGCCAGATTATCAACTGCCATCATAACTCAAAGGGATGAACTGTAGGCCTACATATCTCCGTCTGAGCAGGTTATGCTGTGGGCCTTGTGATGGTGCTTTGCAACCCAAACTGTAATAAATATGTGATGTAGTACCACGCTTACTATTCAGTCGCCCAACTGGGGTTAAAAGCTACGCGACCTAGTAAATACAGGGGTTAAATCCGTTCTAAGACCTACTCCAGCACGTACAGCAGACCAAAACGTCCCCCTGACCTACTTACAGAATGGTGAGCAACTGTCAAGTACCAAATGGAAGTGAGTTACGTTACAATTAAGTGAGAAATTGACGTTTGGAAAAAGCTAGAATAGCTTTCTCTGAATTTTGTGTCAAAAAAGAATTAACATCAACTTTTGACACCTGTGGTAGGATTAACAATTGATTAAGGGGATCAATATGGCTGATGTACCAAACCTGCCCCCGGAATGTTTGACATGCACCTCCTAGTCACGCATACACATCCTGCACAAATTGCTAGAACTTCCACAGTTTAGATTCTACTAGTGAGGGCTGAGAATCTTTCAGGAAAACCTTGTACCAGCGGCGGTAAACTTACAAAATCTGTGACAACCATAAGACATTAAGTTAGAATTATTTACTGACTCACTAACTCACTCAACTGGGTATTGCAAATGACTTGAATGACAACGATCATGCCGCCTAACAGCGAGTAAAACCCAACCTAGTATTTGAGATAAAAGCAGTAAAAAATCCCCCTGACTGACAGCCAACTTGGCTAATGTTATGCATCTTCCTCGAGTTTGTTTGGCACTGGTATCATCATGCCATGCATCCTGGACACGCGCGAATTTATTGCAAAATGGTACAACCGAATTTGACGGTGAATTGTATTTATGTTATACCGTATATAACTCCTACACAACGGAATGCAAATGTCACGCATAATTATCCATAAACGAGATTTACCATAGGAATCGGCGCCATTTTAAGAATGTCTAGCTTGCTAGTTAGCTAGGTAATATAAGCTGGCTGAATGCTACTTCAGGAAGACGGTATCCTACGGGTTTGAGGGAAATATATCACTTTCCAGATGCAATGAAAAGGACAGGGAACTACCGTAATAGTATACACCACATTAAAAAGCCAGTAATTCACAATAATGTGTGACAAAAATATATTTAATGTAGTAACTTTGGTGGGCAACATAACGCCATCAATTAGCTTTAGCAACCAACCCAACCTAAGGTAGGCTAACCGGGAGCGATCATAGCTTGCTAACGTTACCCATTTTGGCAAACTTATACTGAAAATAGTCTCGTTCCACAAAATGACTAATCTTATTGCTTTGAGTAATAATTAAATTTAAGTCACGTTGATTTTACAGATGAAAATCGGTGTTTCCCGCGGCTAGATTTAACGTTTCATTCGATTCACCATTTCCAAGAATTCGATGAAATGAGAAAACTTCAGTACAGCTAGAAGGCTACGCACACCGCCATCTTTAAACTAACGCAGGGTAATGCGCTCTTATGTTAGCCATGTAGTGCCACTGATGGCAGGTTTGCTTGCTAATGCTTGTCGTGCTGTTAAAACACACCGGTCGACGTTGGCATTTGATTGAAACATCAGGATGAAGAGGTTGTGTAAAGTGACAGAATAATACATACCTTTTCACACAGCGTTTTGACTTGATTTTCTGAAAGCTGTTTGCATTCATTCAGTTGTTCTATCCATTGATCGAGTTCCTTCGTAAACGCCTTTTCGTCCATATCTGTTGTTTTAACCAGTTCTGTTTCCTATATTTTTCCTTTTACAAAAACAACCTCCCACTTATTCCTGTACCCTCCCCCGCTTTGTGAAATGATGTACCGAATTTAGCTGTTCAAGAGAGTATGAGCTCCTACGGCCCCTCAAATGATTGATAACTAAATCAAGGCGAAACCAGACGAGGAACTGTGAAGACGTCAGACTCCTTCGTCCCACCCTTGGCAATCTATCGAATACTGCGTTTTCATTGGTTTCTCGGCAGTAATGTTCTTTTTCATTGGTCCTCACGTAAATATTGTACGATAGGCGCAAGCAAATTGTGCACTGCAGTTACTACCAAGGGATACAAGGGTTGCCTGT
Organism: Sardinella hualiensis; assembly: GCA_032353275.1. Taxonomy (NCBI): domain Eukaryota; kingdom Metazoa; phylum Chordata; class Actinopteri; order Clupeiformes; family Clupeidae; genus Sardinella; species Sardinella hualiensis. The sequence goes on along the minus strand of JAUCNH010000390.1, from coordinate 1,257,051 downwards.
ATCAATTGGTTTGGTCACAGCCGCGCCCTTAGACTATCACTATGATAATGCAGTCATAGGTTTCAAAATAATTATTACTCGATGAAACGATATGTCAAAACTGCGCCCTTATCCATAATGATAATGTTAGCCTTTCACGGGTTACACAGGTATAGTCGAGAGCCAGGCGTAGGCCAGGGACAATGCACTACGCCACATCTGCACACATCTGGGTTCAGCTCTCACCGTGCTCATCTCAGCTTTAAGAACAAACCCCTGTGGACATCCAAACAGTTGGAGAGAGAGTGACAGAGAAAGAACAGGCAATCAAGTTAGACAGTGGCTGACCAACTGACAATATCCCATTACCCCTGTATTATTGTATTTTTTTAGCCCCACAGACAGTCTTAAATGTCATTGCAAGGGGTCAACTTGGCTAATTTAATCTGAAAATAAACATTATTTCATGTTGGAGTTATGATTTCAATAAAAGGACTATGCATGTGGTTCAATCTGTAGCACACAGCTTTGGAAACAATGCTATAGCATTATAGGTTGTACCCTACACAATAAGAATTATTGCGAGCTTAAGTCTTGTTGGCCTCACAAGAATCATTACGCTCTGAGCATTTCCCCTACCTGTGCCACAATATTCCACAGCAGTTCTGTGCACTGCATCAGTTTTTCAGAGCCAGGCTGGTTCCAGGAATTCTGTAGGCTGAACTCATCCCGCAGGACTTAAAAGCAAGACCTTGTTAAAGTCCCACTGTTTAGGCCATTCTGAAGAGGAGAGAAGAGAAAACAACAGTTAGTGCTTAAATGTCACTCAAACAAAT
>JAUCNH010000371.1:15310-34863 GCA_032353275.1 Sardinella hualiensis | reverse complement strand
TATAGCCATATTTGAAGGAGTTCTCCGGAGTGAATCAAACCGAAGACCTGTTGTCTGAGGCTGCCGAGTGCTGTCGATAGGTATCAGAACGACAGCAGTGCGTACAACGTGGACCGAATTCGAGAACTAGCCGCTACCGCTAACTGATTAGGGCATATCTTTTTCGCTATGGTTTCGATTTCATGTAATATGTAAATATCGAAAAAAAGGGGATCTGTTCCTTTAAAATTGTATAATTGGATGAACAATTTGATCTGAAATTCCCAGTGCACTCTGGTGATATGATGCATATCGTTTGCCCTGATGTGATGCTCTGATATCTGGTGGTGTAATCACGCCTCACTTAGGCCTCAGCATTCCTCGTTGGCAGTAGAGGGGAGAGATGTGGCAACGGCCAGTTTCTTTCTTACGCCTTTCTCTTTCTGTTTGTTTGTTTTTGTAATCGTTCAGACCCTAGCCAAGATGTCTCCCACGTCCATGAAGTTGACCCTGAAGCAGCTCCAGCACGGGGCCTCCATGAGCCTGCAGGAGGTGCTGGTGATGGAGTATAGACTGACCCAGGCCTGCATGGTGCGTCTCGGCCCCCCTCCCCCCACCAGCACTGCTAGCAGTAGCCGCTGGTTATCTCAATGTGCATGTATTTTAGGCCACATGATATGCTGTGGGGGCCTGAGCCTAATATTCCTTGTTAATGTAGATGTGTTGGTGTATTTTTCTCTTTCTTGCAGAGAGGTCAAGACTTCTACGAAGGAGTTAGAGCAGGTAAGATGACCATGCCCTGTATGTCACAAAAACTCTAATGATGATCATACTGGAAGAATGTAAATTTATCATTGTAATTTGCTTAAGTAATATTAAGTATATTATAGCAAATAGAACGAAAAAAATTGATGCAACATAGGCCGAGTTATAAACCAATAACTATTATTTACTGAATGGGGCATAGCGAAATGAAACTGAAAGTAAGACACTATGCCCCATTTACTTAGTGTTAGTTGCCCCGGTTCATTATTCAGCCTATGTTGTCGTTCTTTTTCTTATAAACACCATTCAGTGACCTTGAACAATAGGGCTATGGATTGATTCACACCGAACTTCTCCTTTAAATTAAAAATGCATGGGCAGAATTACTAGCATTACTAGCATGCCTTTCTCAGTGGTTTGTTATGAACAAGGAAGAATGTGTCAGTTTTACGAGTTCAATGGACCGACCATATCAGGGCTCCCTGGTTTACTCACAAGGTCATTGCCTTCAATGAATTAGCACCCACTCCACGCCTCCATCCTAGCCTTACTGATCTATGCCTCCTCTGCCCCAGTGCTAATTGACAAGGACCACAGCCCCAAGTGGAAGCCGGGCGCCCTGGAGGAGATCTCGGAGCAGTCGGTGGAGGACAGCTTCAAGCCCCTGGGGCCGCATGACCTCAAGCTGTAGCTCGGCGAGCCCCACAGTCCTGGCAAGCCCCCAGGGATCATATCAGCCTGGCTCTGCCCCTCGTGCCACCCTCACCGTGGCCTTTTGTGGTAGTGGCACACGGAACCCTACACTACAGCCTCCTGTGGCCTCTCCTCTGCATTGGCTGGGCTTGGAGCAGTGCTGTGCTGTGCTGTGCTGTACTCTATGGGCCACACACATCCATGCAGATTCACCACTCAGTGCTTTACAGTGGATTCATATGGTTTGCTATTGTTTTGTAAAAAAAAATAAAGGAAAAAATATACAAATGGAGATTTTGCTCTTGAAATGGAATTCTTGTATGGTCCACTGCTCAAGCCACATTAGAATTGCATAACAGGGTCTAAATTAGAAGAACTGGGTCAATGAATGATAAAGATGTTCAATAAATAATGTCTGGTTTAAAAATGTACGGCACACAATGATTTGTATCCTATTACTTGTGTTGATCACAGCTTACACAGTGGCATTTGGAATGGGGTTTGATGTTCTCCTTGAAACCGACATCAGGAAGCTACAGGGAGTCTCTCTCATGTCATGCAGTATTTCACCTGCAAGGCTATCAGTTGGCAATTCAGCGCAAGCTATCAGTTCTGGCACTTCTTCAAGGACACAGGAACCACTGTGGTGTTGCAGGGAGAACAAACAATCGCAGTATGTTACGCTCTCCTCAAAACACGGGAAATATACAGTCGCCATGGCTAAGGGCATTCTAGCCTACGGCATCTAATATTATCTTAATGGCCAAATAAGAGAATAAAATCAAAACATAATATCTTGTACTGTAGTAGAGCTGAGGATGTTTGAGAACTGAGGGTGCCAATGAAAAGCAGTGTTTCTCTTTGTGGCCACCTAATGAATTGATCCATAGTGTAAGTCAATTAGGAGTCCCCTTAGAGCAGCGAGATAAAGGGTCGATTTAATGATCGTGATGGCCCTCCTGCAGGAGGAATTAACCTGCTCATTCTACCACCCACATCTCTGTGGGAACCTGCGCCACGTGACACTGCAGAAGGTGTTTACCCATGAGGCACTAAATACCTGAGTATGCAATTACTTCATTATATTTTGGAAACTTTTAGTGGTAAGACATAATTCGGAAGTCAGACAAATTCATTTATTTCAGGTTTATTGGCTCTGCATTGTTTTGTTTTTTTGTTTTTGTTTTTTCCTCCTCTGGATGTATTTACAGATCTTCATGCCTGCGGTTTGGCCAGACTGACAGGTAATGGGCATCGGTATGGACAATGAGCTGCAAATGGGAACAACAGTCTCAAGAACCCTCTTGGGTTTCCTCTTGGTCAGGAGTCTGGTCAGCTGCAGCAGGGTAATCAAATGGCCGGGACCTTGAGAGAAATCAATGTGGAGTCGGATGTGCAGTGTCACCCCAGGTGACATTTAGTGTACAATGGTGGACTGAATCTGAAGTAGGCCAAAATAATAGAGGTTTGTTTTTTTCCTTCTTTTTTTCAGTGCTGCTTGAGCTGCAATCAGTCCGATAAGTGGCGTAATAATACTGCAACCCATTGTGCTGTAGAAGTGTAGCACCTTACACACATGGTGTTCACACTGTGGAATGCTGGAAAAGTTTTTGGCTAGTTACAGACCAGGAAGTACACTTATCTTCTGAGATAAATACATAACTATTCTTCTCACTGCAAAATATGTAAAGAATTTTAGTTTCTTTTTTTTTTTTTTGCACGGGTGGTGAAAATCTTTCATCTGGAAGCGCAGCTTTTAGGCAGCAGCTGGCCTGTTGCTTTTAATAGAATTTCTGTTTATGAACACACATTAGCTCACAACTATATTGTGCATAGTGTGTAGAAAGGCCTCAGATATAATAACAACATTTTGAATTAGATAATATATTTCTATTGATTTCAAATTCCCCCCCCTCTGGATTATTCCCTTTTGCACTACACAATAATCCCCCTCAGAAAAATACACACTTGGCAGTATTCCTTTTCAATAGCCCAGTCTGTTGAGACAAGTTAACGTAAAAGGGTTTTCAGCGCTTGCTGTCAAACAGTGACATCTGTGTGTTTCACTTCCATGTACATATTTGCTCTGTGAACTCTGTGAATGTTCTGTCCTACTGGGACAGGCAGCAGCTGTGTAGCCTACCTATACCTGACCACACACTTGGTGTGTTTGTGCTTGTTTCACCGTTCATTAAGGGCACTGGCACGTTATGCAGCGTCTATCTAAACATCTTCACTGGTCCCCCGAGTGGCTAGTGGCTAGTTGGAGTAGGAAGAGAAATAGCATGTGGACTATTTTAAGGTGACATAAATTCTCCTCTGAGATGCCATAGCTCTGCATACAGTGGGAGTTGCATAGCCTAGTGGTTGCAGCAGCAATGCTGAGGTTGACAACTGAGGAGGCTAACGTCTCCATCACCACCACAGTGGAGCAGCAGCAGCAGTGGCAGCAATGGCAACAGGACAGACAAGTCAAAACTAAATCTGGAAGTAATTGGAGTGATACGCAACAAACAATATACAGCCAGCGGCTTTTGTGTCCACAAGGCCATCTTCCTTCACCACAGCCTGATGGCATCTTGTAACCGTGACAAACAGTGATTTGTGAGTTTGCTTTTTGGCCACAGTGATTTAGCACCACCAATCTCCACCCACAAGGACGAGACCTGAACTCAGACAGAGGAGCCGGCAAGGTAATAAATGGCTGCATGTCCACAAGTCCACAGCAAATCCCACAAGACCCCATTACTGAGAAACCATGAACCTTCTGTTACTGTGTGTAAGCAGATGGAAGGAGGATGAATGGGATGGGCCTCTGTGTGTGTGTGTGTGTGTTTGTGTGTGTGTGTGTGTGTGTGTGTGTGTGTTGTATCTTGTATCTGCTGACCCACATGGACGTTCAACTTACAGACTGACCAAAACACGAGAGCAGAGTTGGTTGCTGCTCTCCAACTGCTGTCCCTCATCCGACAATTAAAGGCCAAGACTTATCAGCGAGGGTGAGTGCGATGAGAGGCGCTGGCCAATGAGAGCCAAGCCAAGCGCCAGAAGCAGTGAAATGAGCCTACTACACGCTGGTGTCATGAGAGATTGAAAGATAGGCTGCCCTGTGACTGTTTATTTGTCACGGGCAACAGCCAGGCAGACTGCTTCAAACAGACAGTTCCAGAAGACGCACAATGACAGGAACGGACTGAACACAACCACAGCAGAGGAGCTGTTTCCGCTGGGAACTGTTTGTATTAACACAAGCCTTTTCCCTCCCGTTAGAATGTTCCCCGCCTAAGTGGAACCACAAGGATCCTCTCTCCAAAAGGACAGCTGTCACATTCCCATCCAAGAGGGTCTGTGTGAGATGACATTCCCCGTCCCTCAGATCCCCTTGAATTCCATGTATGTCCATTCCAGTGGGCGTGGGGGTCTTCATGGCACATCACACTCGATGTAGGGGATGTCACTGTACCGACTGTCCACTTCTGCCCACTGCTGCACAGCACGGGCGACTATCTCCTCGGAGAGGCGCTGGGCATAGTCCAGCAAGACTGGGTTGACCCGCGGCGAATCCTGCGCGGGCGTTGTTTCGGAGTCCACCAGCACGGCCCGCTCGCCACCCCGCATCCCCACCTTGCCATCCACCCTCTCCACGGAGTTTGCATTCTGAGTGGGGTCGCTCTTCTTCGATTTGACGCATCCCATGATATAAATGATGTAGCATTGGGTGTCTAAAAGTGGGGGGTGGGGGTGAGGCTGGAGGAAGAAGGAAGTCTGTGTGTTGGTTCTCCCCGTGCTTGGTACTGGCCTACTCTGGGCTAGGAGAAGGATGCACATCCATGTGGAGGGATGCAGAAAGAGTCCAGACAAAGAGCCCTACTTGTGGGGCCCCTCATGGTCTGGTAGACTCCCTCTTTGAAGAGAAACAGAAAAAGAGGAGAAAGGTGGTGATTAATCCTCTGAGGCCCTTTGCACCTTGCAGTGCACTTCCTTGTAATGTCAGTGTGTCTTCAAGGTGCAACTAGTGGATTGCCGATTATCTCTAAATTATGCTTAATCTATAGGACTATGCATTTTGTAATTAAAGCCGATCAACAAACAACCTGGTTTACTTTAATGAATGTGCAGCTGCTACTACAACTGTTCTAGGTGGGAAAATAGCCTACATAATTTCAAGGCATACGCTGATTCAATAACAAATAAGACAGGCCTAAGTCAAAAATACCACATGGGCATTCGAAATTTATATTCACTGCGCGCATCAGGAGACACGTAGTCTGGCTCTACCCAAATAATCATTGATCAGGTATATGCCACTTCAGTGGTGGTTGCCAGTCTTGCACCAGGCGCGTCGCCAGTAAAGGTAAACATGGACGCGCCCGTGCGTTAAGACATCCGGACCGATCGCTTGTTTGATTAGAACTAAGTGCTTTAATATCTTAATTGAGAAGACTTACATTCCATAGGCTATCTACGGACCAATATATTTGCTTTTTTGGCAAAACAGATCTTGACAGTCCCTGTTCATAATCAGAGAGTATACATTTTAATTATGGAGTAGGCTAAAGTATAATCCTGTGAGGTTAATTAATTATGAATTGTTCTTACATCGCAACTGTTTCCTCATTGTTTACTGACAGACAAGTGAGGAAACAACAAAATGGGCACTTCTTGTCACATCATGTCAAGGTCAAAACTAAGAGACATTAAATCAGTCTGGTCATTTAAATAATATGCAACGGTCAATAATTTGACATATTGTGAGTTTAAGCAAATAGCCTAATACTGCCAACCGTGCGTAAATGTTCTCAATTCATAAATTCAACATTGTAGACATATTATGAACAACATTATTTATTTGCATGAATGCGAATCGATCGTTAGATAAGACTGTTCAAATAGCCCACGTACCTTCGCAAGGACTAGGAACAGATTTGGCCGTTGGAATAAAACATCAGAATAGAAACATCATCTCAGGAGCGTATCCAAATCATTAAGATCCAAGCGTTTCCATTCAGGTTAGCCTACTTTGACAAGACAGCACGCAGAAATCTCTCCGGATCACCAAACATGTCTGAGGTCCTCCAGTCATCTCGCCTGCCGCACCAAATGACCACAGATGTTTGAGGACTTGAACTTGTGGGATAACTGAGGAGAGCGGTAGCCTATAGCCTACGTCAACCTACATCTGTGTTTTGTACACAGAGAATCGAAACATCAGTGGGTTTTGACGTGCACCAGTTCACCAATTCAGTTTGTAGGCACATTACAACTCATCTCTGTTATTTAATTTATCATAAAGTGCATTCATTGTGTGCCATTAGATTAGCTATGCGTTCTCAGAATAACATTTTATTTCTCGAGAGGCCAAAAGCATATGGGCCTTCACATTTGCAAGTAAGAGGCTTTGGATTTGTCACTAAAATCAGAGACTTACATGACGTACATGATCTTTTTTTATATATAAATATTCTGCAGCAATTAAACCCAGACTAAAGTAGGTTAAGGCATAAACCCACAGAACACATTTTGAACGGGCAACTTTATTGGACAATGCTGCCGCCATGTGGAGCAAAATGTAGAATATGTTTTCAGACTGGTAGCCTGATGGGTGTTTAGGACTTTTATGAAACTTCACTGACTTTTGTTCGACTCGTTTATGGATGGTCCTGTTACAACAACAACAACAACAACAACAACAACAACAACAACAACAACAACAACAGCAACAACAGCAACAATATAATAATGATAAGAAAGACAATAATAATAACAATAACAATAACAATAATAACAATAATAATATTATTATTATTATTATTAATAATAATAATAATAATAATAATACATCTGTTTGTTAGTACCAGACGCACCCGAAATGCCTTGTCCGTTTGATTAAAGTGCTTTCTGACAACCGGTATTTAATTACAGATGAGACTCTTATTTTGATATGTCTTCAAAACAAGACCTAGCGGAAGTGAAAGACGCGCTATTTTGATTTTGCCGCGACCCTGCTAATGCAGCCTAGGCTAGAGAGCCGTAAAACTGTATGGACAAGCAGTTCATCTCATCGGGCAAATAAATGCACTTTAATTAACTCTTTCTGATCTTGACATCAACTTGCCATTTTACAGAACGAGATGCTTTCTCGTGTCAAGTAACAAGGAGCCAGCCCGGCGCAACTTATCTTCACTGTTTGCTAACTTTAGACAGCTGTAAAAGGTAACGTTAGGTGAAGCTAATTTTGCTGGAGAGGTGGTGGAGATGGTGTAATTTATTCGAAGTACCAACATTTGGTTAATCTTAGATGACTAGTTACAACATTTTAACAGCTGTGAATCGTTCACTTTAATGTCAGGGAGGGTGATGGATTATAAATGGTGGGAATGTGTTGACCAGTGGCAAAACCCAAAGACTTGTGATTTTGTATCTGACGAACTTCCCGCCCCTCACTGCTGGTGATGTTATGGCACATAATTGTCGTAGAATTGTTGTAGAATGTGTTCAATTTGAAATACTTGATCCGAAGTAAAGTTAGTTGTGGCATGCAATGTTATTTTAGGTTGATTGCTTCACGATGAAACAGCTTTCAGCGGAGACTGTTCGCTTGCTGTCAAGTTCACAAGTCATAACCTCGGTTGTGAGTGTCGTCAAGGAGCTGATTGAAAACTCACTGGATGCAGGTTCCACAAGCATTGATGTCAAACTGGTAACAGTAGTATTTCTACAAATAAACCACAACACTTCTTCACTATCATCACTTTGGCTGAATTTGCTGCACTGACCTCACTCAAGTCTGCACTGGCTCAGGGGTGTGTTTCCCTAAATTATAGTTGCTAACCACTTAATAATAACTTCCTTGGTTGGCAATGGGCAACTGCATTGCAACCCAGAGAGTAGCTAAAGTAATGAGCCACTATGGTTTTAGAGGCTTAGACTGTTAATTGACGTTTTTTAACCACTCTTTCTTAAGGTGCGGGTTCATGATAACCAACATGAAGTGTGACTGCACATATATCTGTTGTTATAAAGCAGACCTTGTCTTTTCAACTTAAAAGCTGTCTCCTGCACAATTCATAGGAAAATTATGGATTGGATCGCATTGAGGTGAGAGATAATGGATCTGGGATCAAAGCAGCCGATACTGCGGTCATGGCCGTGAAACACTATACCTCAAAGATCTCTTGTCATGATGACCTCATGCAGCTGGAGACCTATGGCTTCCGAGGTGAGGCCCTTGGGTCCATATGTGCTGTGTCAGAGGTGAGGAGATGGCTTACTTTGATCTCAGATACAGTATATGTTATTTCAACTGCGTTGAGGCCGAATTCATTCTTGTCATTGATGGGCAGACTATGTTGGATATGTCAATCAGGTTGTTGTTACAACCAAGACCGCTGTGGAGGACTTCAGCACTCAGTACACACTGAACCACACAGGGCATGTGGTCACCCAGAAGCCGTCTCATCTGGGCCAAGGTCAGTAGTGAATTTTGTCGTTTGATCTTAGCGGTGCTTTTGTCATGCATGCAGTACTGACAACCCTTCCCTCTCCACCGCAGGCACAACTGTGTGCTCTCTGAAGCTGTTCAAGAACCTCCCCGTGAGAAGACAGTTTTACTCCAATGTAAAGAAGTGCAAAGAGGAGCTGAAGAAAGTCCAGGATCTCCTCATGGCTTATGCTGTGGTCAAGCCGGAGCTAAGAATAACCTTCACTCACAACAAGGTGCACACACACACACACACACACACACACACACACACACACACACATACACACTCACACACATACTGTACAGCATGTCACATATGCTTCAGACATAAACTGAGCAGAAAGAGAGAGGTCCTGTCTGAGGTGTTTACAGCCCTGATTGGCCGGAGGCAGATAAAGCTGTGCAGATACAGTAAAATGCTGTGACTTATGAAGCCAGCTCCAGGGCTCCAGGGCTGCAGGGCTCCGGAGCCAACTCTCTTCTGGCCCTCTGAAGAAATGTCTTCTAGTGTGTAGTCAAAATCCAGGCCACAAGGTGTCTCTGTGAGACAGTAAATGGCATGGATTGAATGTTGTGATCCTAACACAACATAGAATCTGTTGCTGCAGTGTGAGTCTGTCATGAGCTATATGAGTGGCTCCCATTATGTGGACATTTTGAAATGTAGAGTTTTTATGCATCAAACACCCCCTGTGCTCATCAAAATCGTGTTTCCCTGAGGGTCTGAAGTACTGGTAGTTAGCGTCGGAAGGTTATGTGCACTTTTGCATATTTGTTCAATATTGTCAATCTGTGAAAAATATTTTTAGGAGCCGTAAGGATCAGACCTTAGCAATCTGATAGAACACACAGGCTGTCCACGTGCCAAGGCATAGTTTGAAACCTAACCAGCACCTGCAGAGACATGGAATTTTTCCACCATTAATCACGGCTTTCCAGGAAGGAGAGCGTTAAGACGTGAATCTACGGAGGAGAGTTTGGCCCCTCTGGGATTCGGCCTCGTGGGCACTCGCTCGCCCTGGCGCTCCCTAATTCGATCAGCACGCGTGCGAGCTTCTGTCTCCGGCATGTAACCCAATAGGCCGTCTCTCCTGGAGTTGGGCTGCCTTGCCGGAAGTTTACCCTTAAATACCGTGAGGTTTTTCCTTCCTATGCTCCGACCCACGCTAGAGCAGCGCAGCGAAGGGCAGCAGTGTGGTGAGCCCAGGCTCTCTGTCCGTGCGCTGCCAGAGGCGGCCGAGGCCTACAGGGCCATAGGTGAAGCTATGGGAGATATGTGGAGGGGAGAGAGTGCCAGAGGAGTGCCAGCGCTCTGATGAAATGAAATCCTTTTTCGTTTAATTCATTCGTTCATCACAGGGGAGGGGCACGCCTGCATTTTGTCCCATCAGCACTTGCAGCCGTATCCCGTATCACGAACTTTGCACTTTGTCCCCCCACTCGGATTTCATGGGTTCTCCTCGAGCTGTTTACTAGAGCGATCTCTTTCCCGTTACCAAATTGTATATTTCATAGCGGAGGTGTGTGCTGCAGCACAGCACGCACCCAGAAATCCACACCCGCCATGTGCTTACGGGGGGAAAAGCGAACATGAAGCAAAGTCACAGGTGTCAATATGCGCATCCTGTTTTCAAACCAGCCCCTTGCTCACATTGACTCGGGACACACACGTGATGGGCTATAAGTTATCGAAAATAAGACTTACGCTCATCTTAGCTCTCCTTTCTTTTGTGACGACGACCACACGGCTTGTCTGTAGCATGAAGCACGACTTCTACATGCAGGTGTAAATGTCTAGTTATCATTTCAACTGAGCTTTGAGTGGATCTTCTTACTCAATCCCTGCTCTGCATGAACAAGGCCCAATTAGCGATCGATCTCTGAGAAATAACATTCTCTCTGTATCTCATGATTCCATCTCGAGATCCTAAGCCCGGCTAGCATTATAATTTAGGCCCCTAAAATGCCCCTGAAGGTAATTTGTCCGTTGAGGATATCTGATTAGTGCGGAGGGCCTGTTCTGTTTGTGGGCACATTAACCCACAGGTGCTCCTATTTTAGGGGGGGAGAAAATAACTTGACCTGTTTTACCATGTTGTTTCAGGTCGTGGTCTGGCAGAAGTCCAGGGTGTCGGATCACAGAGCGGCCCTCATGGCCGTGATTGGAGCGGCCGCCATGGCCAACATGCTCCCACTTCACCATCGCCAGGAGCATCCAGAGGTCAGTCAAGCGCTAAGAAAACAGGAGCATATTTGCTGGACATGGCCTGAGTTTCAGGAAGATTACTGCAGTGGACACACAGAAGATATAGTAGTTGAAATGAGACGCCAATAAAAACAAAATGTCAAAAAAAAAAAAGCAACATGGTTTACTAAGTTATAATGTTTTGTACAGATCCTGGAGCATGTCTATGCTCTAGTGCCTGAGATGGAAGGGGGGGGGGGGTTAGGCCATGGGCTTCACTTTCCATCCTAAAGCGCATACCATTTAATGCTGCTGCTGCTGCTGCTGCTGCTACTGTTTTGTAACCTTCCTTGAAACCGTTCCAAGTAAGCTGTAGGTGAAGCCTTGACATACTATTGAAACATCCCTGGCTGCATGACAATTTTGCTGAAATCAAGGGCTGTGTTCAGGTTAATTCTTTAACAGTTTTCTCTGTCCCTGGAGGGCTGTTTCCTCTTATTTCCCTTGAAGTGCATTCCAAGGCGATTACTTTTACATGAATGACTCAGCATTCTCCAGCCGTTGGCCTCAGCGTAAAGTTGTAGGGCCCTCACCACAGGCACAGGCTGGAAGTGCTGGAGAGGCATTGCTTGGATTAGAAGCTGCTTGGATTAGAATGGAGAGCATCACCATTCCAGAAGTTTCCCGTCACCTCTCAGCATTCTGCACACAGGCTGTTGTGACCAGTAGGAATGCTCCAACTAAAGCATTCACAAATGAGGAGATTACTATGAAGTGACGTGCCTTTGAATCAACTAACAACCTTTTTTGTGTGTGTTTTTTTGCCCTAATGGTACAGCAGATACAATATTGTTCATTTTTATAGAATATTGATTGTCGAGATTCATTATTGCCACCTTGGGGTTCCTTCTTGAAGTCCAGTAAATGTGTTTAGTCTAATTGATGCCTACACTTTGCACAGCATTCTCCATGTTGTCAATCAGTCAGTCCCGTTAGGCAAAACTAGAGGTTTTGGAGTCTGGCAAGGGCAAGTGGAGAATGGGATGCGTATTTATTGTGAGTGCATTGTGGCCCGTTGGCCGTGTGTCAGAATGCGTCGGAACCGAGGCGTTGCACACGGCAGTCACGGCGCTGAGTTAGAGAGGATGGCACGGCTTGCTATGCATGCGGCAGGAGCGCATCAGAGGGACATGACTGGGCTTCACTGGCTCTGAGCCACACCCCACACTGAGCTGGCACCAATTATCCTTCCAGAAGATTCCGAGTGCAAGCAGCAGACCCCAGGGCGCATGTTTGGCCACATGCTGCCCTATACTGTGCAGCACGCCCATGTCCGTTATTGTGCAAGGGCAAAATGGCTGAAAGCGGGGACTGTTCGCTACGTTAGAAAGAGGCCTGCTACTGTGTGTGTGTGTGTGTGTGTGTCTGTGTGTCTGTGTGTTTCTGTCTGTGTGTGTCTGTGTGTGTGTTTGTGTCTGTGTGTGTGTTTGTGTCTGTGTGTGTGTGTGTGTCTGTGTGTGTGTGTGTTTGTCTGTGTGTGTGTGTGTCTGTGTCTGTGTGTCTGTGTGTCTGTGTGTTTTCCTGTTTTCCAGGCCTTTTCTCTCATTCCACTTGCTGTACATGGAAAGGGAGGAATGTGTTTCTCGGTGCCGAAGGGGAGCTAATGGAATGGAGGGATGGTAATTGAGTGCTGGATGGAATGCCAGTGCATGCTTACAGTATAGGCAGGTGTGGAGACTAGAGTAGTGACTGTGTTCTGTAGCAGCCGAGCATCTTAAAGCTAATTCACTTCCATACACGTGCAGCCCCATTTCCTCTCGTCCCATTGGGTTTGGCTTTTGTGCTTAGTAGTGGTTGTTTTGGCAAGTCAGAACTGTGCCATTGGCTCTTGTCGTCCACGGTGATCTCCCTACCTCAGTCCACTCTCTAGCCTGAACCTCCAGCCCTTACAGGGAGGCGACACACTGCCTTCATTTCCTTTGGGAGAAATAAAGTATCTCTATCTATCTATCTATCTATCTATCTATCTATCTATCTACAGTATCGATCTCTCTATCTCTCTCTCTCTCTATCTATCTATATATCTCTCTATCTACAGTATCTATCTCTCCATCTATCTCTCTATCTACCTACTCTATCTATCTATCTATCTATCTATATGTCTATCTGGATGTGTTATGTCGAAGACGTATCTGCCATAACAATTAGCTTCCACTACAATCAAAGGAGCTGGCTACGCCAATACATGGGAGTGCAGCAAACATTCTAAAACGATACTTCAGTCTTTTCATTGTATTTTTGACATGACTTGACTTCATGTACAGTATATATAGTACATAACGCTTCCAGTGTAGCCCTAGGGCTAGTGACCAGTGAGCCAGTGAGCCAGTGATCCAGTGATGGGTTCCCCTCAGGCTGAGGATGCCAGAGCTGTGGAACAGGGTGTGCTGCTGAAGTTTGGCACCTGCTTGAGCATTTGGCCAGTCAACAGCCATGTGAATGCATCAGCGCTGGTGCATAGTGTAAGTGTAAGTGCTGATGCTGGTCACTGGGCAAGGGTCATTGCATTGGGAAAGACAGCCACAGTTCCTAGTGCACTATTTTAGGATCATCAGTTTTAAAGGAATTGAGAGATTATTTACAGACCCTAAAAGGAAGTAGTTGATATGCATTAATTAATGCTTCCACTTGGGCACGCAATTAGGCAAATGCTAATGAACAATATGATTTATTGCTTAATTAATATTAGCACATATTGCACACTTGCCAACTGATAAAATGTAATTAAGACTTACTTTATATATCCATCTTAATTTCATTAGTTTAATAAGCCAGACTTATAAAGAAATCTCTTCAGAGGAGCCTCCCTAACAAGTGAAGCATTATTCTTGCATCATTGCAGTAAGAAGGCTGGGTGGAAGCTTTTTCAACCAGCAATGTATTTTCAGTTGCTGAACACTGTGCGATTAAGTAGGTGTGCTTTATATTGTGTATTATATCATGATGTATTTATAATTGTATATCATATAGTGCAATTGAAGAGCTCTTTTCCAAATGCTATAAAACCCATTTAAATTGAATTTGCATAAACCATTCTTTAAAAATGGACTTTCTGGTAACATCATTAACAGATGCAGTTAATGGGTTAATGATATCTGATTTGTCCTTACCCTACTGAAACAACAAAACCGTGATTACACTGACATTAACTGAGAAGCACAGGAAGGATACATCTTTGCCACACATTTGTGAGTATTATTGAAAATGGAGAAATAGCGTTTTTGAAAAAGAGATTTTCAGTTATATCATCCACTTGTAAACCTTGTAAAATATTTAGATTGTAAATGGATAATGCCCCTTCCACGTTGTTACGGCTAGAGAAGCCATGTTACTGATCTCAACCAGCCACTGGCTCTCAGCTGCAGTACTACTGCACTGCACTGCATGTGTTTCAGAGGTTTGACTGTTTGCACTGTAGCGCCGTGACAACGGGACGCATGGAGTCCCTGCAGCCACACTGGGAGCTGCATGGCGTCGGATTGGACGTGGAGAGGCATTCTAGTGTCCACATGCCTGGAGCAGGCCTGGCCGTGCCTCTCTCCATTCTGGCGTGCCAGCAGTGGATGCATATCTGTCCCCTATTAACAGTTTCTTAGAATCTCCACAATAGAGGGAGGGAGGGAGAGATGCTAATTTATGGTATGATATTTCATGGCTGCAGATGTCTGTTTGAGCAATCAGTCATTAGCCAGTGAGCTGCTCCGACACAATGCCAAAACATGGCTCTCCCCCGCACCTCCTGGAAGCAACACGTGAAGGGGAGCTTAGGCAGCCCAGGAGCTCGGAAGCCTTTGCAGGAAGGGCAGTGGGAAAGGGAAAGGGAAAGGTGTTCTTCCCATCAGCCTTGCTGTGTCCGTTGCATTTAAGTAGGTCGTTGTGTGGAGTGGACTACAGTACCTGACCTGCCTCCTCCGCCATCGCTAAAGGCTCTGATCTCTCCGTTGGTTTCGACTCTTCAGTTGGATTGTCATCCTCTTGATTGACTTGTTTGTTCCTACGCCACATTTACGCGTGCATGAGTACGTTACGATCTCAAGTGAGGGGAACGTTTTGGAAAATCATTTGTGTGGCCTGTCTGCATGTAGCAGTAGCCGTAGCGCTTGTTCAGCAACCCAAAGTGGATTTGGTAGCAAACATTACGACCTATGTGGCCCATTAGGTCTTGAGATGAACCGTCTGTGGGAACAATAGGCCTCATTTTCAGGGCTTAGAATCACCTTTGCTGCCCTAATTGACATGTATGTCGTAATGGCAAACAGTATGCAACGCAACACTGGTATTGTGAAAGTCACAATAACAGCAATTAGAGACTTTGTCAAAGCTTCCAATTAAAATGTCCCTTGGCCCACCGCCTGCTGCGCTTGTTAATTCAAAATTGTACCCAAGGTTTACTGCGTAAGGGAGCGCTCGGAGTAATTTGTAGCCATTTTGTGCTTTGCCCGTGTGCTGGTGTTTACAACCCTGCGCCAATAATAACTGTTCTCATCTCACATTTTAGCTGCTTGGGAACATGGCATAGCCAAGACATGACAAATGTGTTGTGACGTTTCATTGGAAATGTAATTTGTTGCTTAGTTGGTGATATGGGTAAATAGAGTCATTTGTTTGTTTTGGGAAAATCTCATGTGTGTCGTTACGCACACTGGTTATTTCTATTTTTAGTGCTGCATGTGTTTTAACCAAAATACGGCCTATTATGCTACTGACAACTGTTGTACCTCCCAGTGACTCTGAAATACATTCCAGGAGCTCAGTTTGTTTAAATGATCCCAGATGAAAGGCGGCATGCCAGTTTAATCTCTGAGCGTAGGCCTGTCCTTGTGTGCTTTTCAAACAGATTTCAGTGGATGGATTTTTCCCAAAGCTGGACTCTGACTATGCCTTAGTAAGCTGCAGTAATCCAGACAGAACTTTTGTCTTTGTGAATAATCGTCCTGTTCATCACAAAGACATCATGAAGGTATGGTTCCTAAGTTCTATCTCATTTTAACAAGTTAAACCTTTAGTATTAGCAAGCACCTTTGCACCACACAAACGGCATTGATTGTTTAGTACTAGGGAACATTCATGCTTAAGAAACTTTGCATTGATTTTTTTTATTAATTTTTTTGTTTGTTTGTTTATTTAAAAGGGACAATGCACCCCAATCGACATTCTTTGTTTACACTCAAAATGTAAATGTGCCAGAGTTAGCAAAAAGCTCATTTTCGTCTGTCAAGTTTACATGTGAGAAACTGTAGGTAGATAGCACTTCACATTTTATGGTTAAGCAGCCTGAAACGTAGAAACGTAGACATTATAGTGGTGGTAAAACTTGCCAGGAACAATGAATGTTGGCGAACAACCTAGATCAGTCCTTCCTTACCCATTGACCTGAAATTCTTCATCTCAACATTAATACAATTACTGGAATGCACTGTAATTGCAAGGCATTATCAGTGAATTGGAGCCATTTAAGCTTTTTAAACTGAATTGGTTTACATAATACATTTCACTGTGGTAAGATGTAGTTGGATAATGTGTCTTACTGATGTATCCAGCTTGTTAAGCAGTTCTGTAGTAGAGATCCATCTTGGCGGCGCTACCCTACCCTGATGATGAACATCACTGTACCTGCAGCCATGGTTGATGTAAACCTCACTCCTGACAAAACCCAAGTTATGCTTCAAAACAAGGTGAAATTCAGACTGCTAGAGGTGTACACTATTTAGCCTTGTTTATCTTCATGTAAAGTGTGTGTGTGTGTGTGTGTGTGTGTGTGTGTACAGTTCCCATTATCTGTGAATGTGTACAAACAGTACGGTGAGCAGTTTTCGTTTGTTTTCCCAGGAATCAGTGTTGGCTGCAGTGGAGTCCATGTTGGTTTCCCTGTACGGCCCTTTGCCAGGCGCTCAAGGCCCTGTCAGCTGTGAGGTGACGGGAGATGCCTTGACCCCCGAGGCCTCCGAGGTCGGCCAAGAGCTCCCTGTCAGAGCACAGCCCCTTACTGAGGCACAGGATGCAGTCAGGGATCACACAGTGGCTTTTCCTCAAGCCCCGTTGGACTGCTCTGACGTAGATCTGCTCGGAACTATCGCACAAACCCCAGCAAAGGCTGGTGACCCAGCCAGTAACACATCTTTAAACCAGACCAGCTCTTCATCTTCGTCAGAGGACTGGATAATCAATAAAAGCTTGTTTGACTTGAGTCACACCAACGGTTCCCTGCTAGATGACGACAGTTTGAACACTGTGGAGACTAAGAACCGTCTGAGCGAGAGCGCTGACTTGTCTGCGGTCACACCCAGCACAGACGGCAGCATGTGTGCGGAGAGCTGGAGCAGGGGCCGAGCCCTGACAGACCCTGTCACCGGAGGCTGTCTGGAGCCTGTGAAGCTGCACGTCCCCTCAGAGCCCCAGGAAGTTCTAGAGGTCGTGGAGAGATGCAGGAGCAGCCCGTCCAAGAAGCCGTCAAACGTCATCGTGGCGAGAATGCCCAAGCTGACGGCGTTCGACATGATCGGCTCCCGCACCGTGCGTCAGCCCCTGTCCGCCCATGCCCTGTTCGAGCGGGATTGCAGAGAGTCCATCCTTCAGGAGGACCCAGGAGCCGGTCTGCAGGATGTCACCACTGCTGTTAAAGAGAGATGGGAAAGCCTTGGGGAGGAAGACAGAAAGAAGTGAGTTTCCAGACCTTCACCCTTGAAGCAGCAGTTTCCAGTTGTTGTGATTCATTTGGTTAAAAAAATCGACCTGCCACTTGCATGTATAAAATACGACGTGGAAAATCCTCCTGGCCTGTTCATGTTGCTACCCAGATGGAGAATTGTTGATTTGAAACCATGCTTTCATTTTCCAGGCAACTGTGTTTGATTACTTGGTGAGATGGTCAATATTTTCCACTGTAAAAGGGAGGTCCTGCAAAATGCCTTTCTATTTTCCAAAGCATGCTATGTATTTATAGCACCCAAGGTCTTGACACCTCAGGTGAAATTCACTCAAAATGATGTAGAACTTAATAATTTCATAGGGTTGAAAAGTTTCTTGACAAGTTCACAAGTCATTTATCAGATATTTCCACTTTCGTAATGGATCGATCAGGGTTCTCATGGCTATTTCTAACCAGACGGAATATATTGGCGAATAAAAGAACCATAAGCTTTGATCTCAATCCCCTTTATCAATGTGAAAGTGCAACCAACATCTTGAAATCAAAGAATTACTCCCCCCAGACACTAATCAACTCACCCCATGTAAATAGCTAAACCTGACTTCATACCAATTTAGAGTAATTGAAAGGGTGGAAAAAGTGCCTAATGTTGCTGGTGGCATTTAAGTATGGTTGAGCGTATGGAAAAAGACATCTGTTTAGAATCCCCCTGAGTGTTGCTGTTGCAGTAAGGCTCAAGCAAATATGGGATATATTTTGCCACCCCTGCTAAGTTGCACGGCACTTCTAGGAATCCCTTTTACGTGAAATCATGTAACATGTGCGTGTAGTTATACATCACAGCCTCTTAGTCTCTCTCTTGTATGTGATGCGTGTGTGTGTGAATGCACACGCGCAGCCACGCACGCCTCGTCATGGTCACAACGCAATAAAAACATTCTGGCCTCGCTCCAGCAACGCTATATGAACTTGGTCCTCCTCCAAAGGACCCACACCAAGGGAGCGGTGCTTTCTTATTGCTCACTTTATGTGTGTTTGATCCTCGGTATGAATTCCAGGCTTGCAATACAAACAGGGCTCCCCATATGGCCTTTAACACAAATGTGCAAAGGGAAGTGCTTCTAAAAATGGGCAAGGGGGAGAAGATTTGTAGCCTTCCAGTGGGCCTCATCCACCACTAAGATTAGTGCTATTGTGAGGGCCTCTGGCCCTTAATGTCCCTCTAGCTTTGGGAGCTTAAAGATATTCCCGGTAGAAATGAATTCATTTTCTCGGTCATAATGTAGAAAAGGTGTTGTGTAGTTATTAGTAGTAGTAGTGATTGATGGCATAGGCTAGCTAGTAGTAGTGTCTCCATTGGCCTTGTGCTCCAGACTTAACGGAAGACCTGCAAGTCTAAGTGCCACTTTGTTATTTCACTTTATATATGGCCTTTGATCTGCAAGTCGGATTAACAAATATTGAATCACATTTGCCTTTTCGTATGGGATTGCTTTTTGTTACATCAAGGCCACTGTACAACCTGCTTGCACAGAAAATGAGGCGTGTTGAATTAGCGAAATGATTCTGACCTCACCTATAGTGCATAAGCATGTTCATTTTCAAAAAATCAACATTGTGTTTGCTTGCTTCTTCTGTAGTTTATTAATAATCGGCCCATAGATTTTGCGGGATTATACAGGCAACAGTTTCTAGCCACAAAACTGAAAAGGCTTCATTTTTACAGCTTTTCAGACTTA
>JAUCNH010000368.1:7323-19319 GCA_032353275.1 Sardinella hualiensis | reverse complement strand
TTCCAGAAATTCCATGACCCGTGGGAACCCTGTTGATAATACCGAATCTAGTCTAGTTCTAATCAGTATGGTCAAGCAGCATATTTACTGCATTTCCTGTCCCTGAATTTCAGGCACCAATGAGAAGCGAGCTTTCACTCCAGGGTTAAGGAGGAGGGCTTAACAAGTTTACATTTAATTCTGTCTCTCAGAAGGTGATTAGTACGTGAGATTGGCCAGACTAAGCTCGTATAAGCTTTTGTCGTGAAAAGCCAGGCTAACCAAATACTATATTTACTCTGGATTTTACCAAATGAAGTTTAATTTACATTGCTTTATTTCCATGGCATACAGTGATAAGAGGCACAGTAGGCTCTGTCTATGTCTCTCACCAGCACTGACAAGGCGATCCATCTGGGCCAGGGTGACGCCGTGCAGGTGCACCTTGCAGTCCATAAGCAGGCGCCACACCTGCAGGCGTGTGAGCAGGAAGGTGTTGTCCGGGGAGTCGCCCCGGCCCAGGCTGCTGTAGAAGCCATAGATGGAGCGAAGCTCCGAAATGTGCCGCAGCACAGCAAACTCCACCTGAAACACACACAAATCACACACACACACACATAAATTGGAATGTCACCGAAGGCATGAATGGCTCAAGAAAAAGAAAACCATGTAAGCTCTCCAGTATGATTTTTTTTGTTTATTTGAAGCAAAACGCCAATTGTTAAGCTCTTCGAACAAACAATCTTGTTGAACCCTCATTTTCAGCCCTTAGTCAGTCTACAGATAAAATAACTCTCGGTAGTCTTATAATAAGAAACCAAACGATTGCTAACAACCTCTCTTTTGACTGCTGACAGTGTGCAATAATGTGGTTTGTGGGAGGTAAAGGCTAAAGGCTAATGAGGCTAAAGGCTAAAGGCTATCAATGAGGGAAGTGCTGACCTGTCTGATTTCTACATCACTGTGAGCCTCCGGGAGTTTTTCCAGCAGCATTTGCATCTCAAGAGTCATGTCAGGCCCAAGCACTGACGTCCAACCAGAAGAGTCCATGGGTGGTTTAAGACTGTCATCTATGGAAGACAACATCCAATTACTGCATGTGTGTATGGAGCTCTGAGTTTGTCATTTGTTGAAATCAAGTTCTTTTTCAGTCTAACCTTCACAGGAGGTGGGCGTGTGTGTCCGAATGCCACTCAGATCTGGAGTTTTGAAGCCATCAATACAAAATGAGGGGAATTCTGCCATGTGATCGTCAATGAACTCCCCTTCAAATATGCGACCATTTTTGAAAATAAACTTGCCCTGCAATGTTTACATCCATACACATTGCATTGGGATTTTAAATGAACATGGAATGGTGTACTATATAGAAGGACATAGGACATAGAAACATCACCTGCTGTCTTATTTCACCAACAAAGATTCTACCAGTACTAACCTGGCCATGTTTTTTGTTAGCCTGCCATTCTCCCTTATACACAGCTCCACTTGCATAGAAGAAGGTGCCTTGGCCGTGACGAAGGCCCTGCACAAAGCTCCCTGTGTACTCATTCCTCAAAGGGTACTGGGTGCCAGGAACTCTCCTCAGGAACCACGTGTGTGTACCCTCTCCATGCTGCACAACAGTAACAAGGAAATGGAAACGCCCAAGGTCAGTGTGTTGGTCCAATGATATGGTGTTACAGGGTTATTTTTGTTCTCTGCTTTTCTTTACAATAATAATAATAGAAGCATTACTTTTGGTTTCTGATTATATAGGCCTACAATGTAAACAGTTGTTTTCACTCCCATTAATTGAACTAAAAGATGTGATAATTCTAAACACACAATGGCCTTTTTCCCATTTGTATGCAGTTTTTAATCACACAACACAATGCCACTGGTGGTCTGACAATAGAATACGTATCAGAAGCTGCCTGGGAACTTACTGTCGTGTAAAAGTGATCACTTTTCATAGCTGAAAATAAATATTTTGTGTGCATACTTCAGTAACACTAGTCAATTTTTTTCTCAAAAAAAAACAAAAACAAAAAAAAAACACAAATCCTCTGAATACATTAAGAAAATGGATCACTTTCTCAATATGCTTTATAGCTATGCTGTATACACAGGTGAGATGAGTGTAAAGAAACAGATTCATGTGTGCTATCTCGAACATACTCAGACCTGAATGCCATTTTCCCATGATCCATTGTACTGTTGCCCCAGCTGCAGCCACCTCATCCTGCCCTCTCCATGTCTGGCGTTGTTCTTCCACTGCCCTTCATAAAGGTTTCCTGATGGGTAACTACACAAGATCACGGGGGAACAGACAAATGGAAATATGGCTTCTTTTTTTTCCAAATCTTGTGGCTTTGCATAATAAGCTGTTCAGGTTATCATATGCATATGCATACCAACGAACACCCCATCCTTCCCTGCTGTTGTTGACCCAGTCTCCTTCATACCAAGATGTCACCTCCTGGTTGTAATACATTATACCCTGTTTTACACAAAAGAGTACAGTACAATGACCATGAAAGGATCAACTGCTGATGCGATTGAGAGGCAGATTGGGAGACTTATTAAGATGTCCAAATCTGATGAGAGCTCCCTGAAAAAGTGAAGTAGTGGTCATGTCCCTGATTACAAAAGTTCAAACTTCAAAATGCTTGGGAAAGCAGATTACTTCAAACTTCAAAATGTGTTGGAAAGCAAAAAAGATAAAAGCAAATGGCATCTTGTGCTACATTTACAGTAAGTACCTTGCCATGTTGTTTCCCATGGTGCCACTGTCCTCTGTAAGTTAGAGAGGTTTTGCCACACTTGTATGTTCCAATACCATGACGAATTCCATTGAACACCTCACCCTCATAGCAACTTCCATCCAGCCATTTGTAGATTCCATGACCCATGGGGACATTTGAAACAAAGTCTCCCTGATTCAAAATATTCCCAGAAAATACATGTTAAAAATATATTATCCCATTAATGTATTATTTCAACTACACAGTTTTAATCACATGCCATACATGAACTTTGAAAATAAAGAATGGAGGCACAATATCCACTTTTTGAGTGCATTATTGCTACCTCATATTTAACTCCATCTGCCCATATGTAGGAGCCACGTCCATGCATTAGACCATCTGAAAAGCAACCCTGTGGGGAAAAATATTTTGGATCAGTGTAGGCTACCTTTTCTGATAGGCACTTTATGGAATTTTGGTCAATGACTGTATATATAGATTTTGGTGTAGTGGACTAGTCACCTAAGAGCCTGTTCACAACAGTCATTAGAATGAAACACTTGCAATCAGATTTACCTAAGACTCATTCTAATGACTAGTGTGAACAGGCTCTAAAAGGCACACAAAACCTTTCAAACATTTTTTAGAGCCCTTACAGTATTTTCACTGCTACAAAACACTAATTGGTGCTTCACGGGCCATGGCAATACAGTCAGAAATGAGTGCCTAAATGCTTTATTATAATGTGTCCTACCCTGGGCCCAGAACTGTACAGTAGGCTACTGGTTGATGGGAGTGTAACACTGTAAATCCACCCATGACTATGCTCTCCACAATCATTTGGAGATGGTACCAAATAGTGTTGACAAATAAGTAGCAAGACAAATAGTGTTGCCTTTAATGTTAATATAGTGTGTTAACTTTAATGTTAATATAGTGTGTTAACTGAATATCAAGACGTCTAATTATTATACCTTGTAAACATGACCACCATGGAAATGTGCAACTCCTTCTCCGACGAAGAGGCCATTAACCTTTTCACCTTCATATCTGTCAATAATCATTATCAATCAGACTCCGCATTTCTAAAGACAGAGGATCGCATTAATGATAACATTGTTTTAATATTTGTCATGACAACTTGCCAACCTTTCAATGATGGTGTTCAAAAGGGCTGCCTTTAGTTCTTGCTGAGCGACGGATTGGGATGGTGATACGACAGATGCTGACACCAACTCATTTTCCTGCTCTTCTTTCACATCGTTTATTTGCGTCGCTAGATCATATTCACTACTCGCAGTGGATGCTTTCAGTTTACTTACTGATTCTTCTGGCGTCGTTTGCTCTCGTTCTTTTTTCTTTTTGTCTTCTTTTGCCATTTACTCACTTTACTGGGTAAAATAAGCGAAATCTAGCGAAAAGCCCAACTTGACAACGGTAACAACTTTGAGTTGCTAAGGTGTTTCCTATCCTACGGAGACTGCGAAGTGACAAACGGCGTTTTATGGTGAGGACTTCTCTACTCTTTGCTACAACTGACACCAAGGATGGATGAAGCAAAAAAGTTTAAAATGTCTTTATTAGATAGTTTTAACGTAAAAACATCACAAAGTAATGTTGCTATTTAACATATGTACATGAAATAAATCTGCCAAATATTTGGCTATAATGTGTGACCACTGTTCAAACAGAACATTTCTGCACAATAGGGCTGTGCCATCAGTGAAATACTACAAGGACTGAGTGTTAATTAAAACCAACACACTGCTGACAAAGGTATTTGCTGAAGTATGCTCAAGTACATTTTTGTCTGAGCCAAACTGGAAATTGGCTTGTTTCAGTCCTGTGAAATAATGTCCAGATTGGCCAAGTGCCTCATGGTGGGTCGGCCATGAGGACAGTTCCATGGCTGCTCTATCTCGCTCATGTGACCCACAAGTTTCTTCATCTCGTGGACATTCAAAGCTGTGCCAATCATCACCTAAAAGGCAGAAAGTGGTATGTTTACCAACATTAGGAGCTGGCATTTTTGGCAAGATATAACAAGAGATAAATGAATTCATCCATACTCTATCCATGTCATGATAATGGCTGTATCCATAGCTCTAGATTAATGAATGTCTCCACATTGAAAAGATGAGATAAATAAATCTGAACAAATAGGCTACGTAGAAGTCCCCCTCACTCACCGATTTGCGACAAGCTCTGGAGGCGAACATCTGCCTGACGCGAGAGGGTCGACACATCACCCCTGGACTGTCACTCAGCATGAAGATGAGCTCCTCTATGTCGCCGGGGCCAAATGTCCAGTTCTTACTGGTGGGTAATGACACCAGTTTCACCCTCTGCATGACTTGTGCTGGGGAAAACGCCACAAGAAAACATTTTTAGAGAACATAAAACACAGGACAAAAACAAAAGCATCATGTGGCCTAGTGCGCTTACCATCTTCATCGATCTGAAACTCAAAGCCATTTTTCCGGAAGATTTCAAGGTTATCTATGAGCACCGTTTCACTGACAGCAGTAAGTTGAAGATTTTGAGGTCTGTTAAGGGGAAGGAAAAAAACAGTTTCTTCAAATCCATGACAAAACCATAACCTAAACCATATTCTCAGAAAGCAATGGGACCATTTAAAATATGACACACTCACACTATTAGCTTCTGGCCTTGTAGGACTGTGTGCTGCTGCAACATCTCAAAGTTGTATTTTTCATCAGTGGCATGTTGGTCCACTATAAAAAGGTCCGCCTTGATTTTGGTAATGATGAAACCAAGATTGAACTGCCCGATGATTTCCATCTTCTTAAACATATCTTTGCTGAAAAGAGAAGCTGAGGTAAATATTGTGGCATAACTTGCTATTAAGAGAAACACAACATTTTTACCAATTAAAACAACTTCGTTGACACAATAAGGGAATGGTGTCTCTCATTGAAATGGGCCTCTGGAATGCATGGAAAGGTACAGTAAATGATGTGACCCTGTGATGACCCTTTTCATCACACTGGGTACCATATTAGTTTAATTATCTGACATGCAGGACAGTTGGATGGACTGTCATATGGAGCCCTGCACATTGAAAAATTACACTTAAGATGTACACAGTTTGTTGAAAATTGACTGCAAAGTGAATTAAACATTAAAACACCTTCATCTACACCACTGTGTGTAAATAAAGTAAAAATAAAAAGTACCTGAAAAAGTAAAATAAAGTACCTGATCTCTTTCTTCAGTTCATCCTCGGCAGACTGATTCTCCCCTGGATTGATCTTTGCCCTGAAGCGCCGGTACATTGGCTCACCATCTCTGGCCCCCTTCCTTTGCTCTTGAAGCCTCTGCAGTCTTCCGGAGAGTTCCTTCATGCTGAATGGCAGCATCACAGCCCTTTTCTTAACCTTTGTGGGAGCATCAAGCATGTTAATGTTGCAGGATGCGACACTCCTGGATCCTACAGCGGAGATTCCAGAAGACAGATCTTCATCTCGTCTGGCTTTCTTTGCCTCAGGGCTACACTCTGTAGTGGACTGAGAATGGTGGGGTTCTGCCTTCACATTTTCTGACGTGGCGCAGTCAACATTCACAAGTTCATCATCCACCTCAGTCTTGATGCGGATGTCAGGAGAGTCCACCTCGGACTTGGTGGAGCACAGGCTGTCAGGTGTACCTGTGGTAGAGCAGTGGTCCGACATGCCTGAATCCACTTCGCTCTCTGAGTTCCTATCATACTTATAGGCATCAAGCACAGATCGCCTCTCAAAGGAGGACTTGAACGTGTCTTTTGGACAATATTTCAGTGGAGATGTCTTGCAGGACTTGAAAGAGGTAGTCTTTTCAGAACTGCTGAAAAAGGACTGCATGGTCTTCTGTGCTGGACCACTGGCAACCTCTTGACCGTTACTCTTCCTTGCTGTGGTGAAAGAAGACTGCTGATTGGAGAAAGCTGCTTTAAGGCCTGCTAGGCTGATAGATGGACGCTTTGGGCTGGACCAGTTTTGTTCAGGAGAATCCTCACTTACTTCCTCTGAAACAGATGTCTGGAGGCTATCAGCAGCATACACTGGTTCAACCAATCTGCACACACCTAACAAAAAATTATATTATCGTTCAATTATTCAGAAAATACTCCGAAAATATATTTTAATTTTTTTTGAAATATATGAACACAATTGATGAGAGGTGCGTACTCGGTGCAGGATGGTTAACAAGGCTTATCTTGTTGACACCAGTTTCAAACATTGCAATCAGTGAACTCTTTAGGGTAGCCAGCAAAAGCTTCTCCTCTTGAAGGAAGATCTGACGCTTGTCAGGTGTGACATTCACATCCACAAATTCTAAAAAATAATAATGAAAATAATAATAAAGATATTTAAAAAGAGGCAAGAGGTCAACAGAGAGCAGCAGACATAATCAGTTGTCAATGCAACTAGAAAGCTCCTCACTAATTCAGACAATGAGACCCATACCAACCTGAAGCAACTGTGATGTTTAAGGCAACAAATGGATACTGATGTCTGTTGTACATATGGTAAACCTCATTTACCAGCTTTGAAACCTAGAATATGAACATGCAGTAGTTATTAGGCAAGTTATAATGTGTGATAACGTGTTCAAGTAAAGAATAACTTGTTTGAAGAATTAATTAGTTTGATTGTCAGCACCTTTGTTGGATCACAGGGTCTTTTATTGATAAAGTAAAACTGCCTGTCTGTGGAACTCCTTCCAACGCCATGGTCACCTCTCGATATGAAGCCAGAGATACTACAACACAAATATAGAGTGTCAACTGTTTAAAAAGCACAAGCATTAGAAACTACAAATAACTAAAAGTGCCTTGACTGATTGATGAGGCAATGATGGGTGTCATTACATTGTCTGCATCCACATATCTATTTCGACTGAAAAAAAAGGCAATGTGCAATGGTAGTCTAGATTACAGTCAAACCCACATAAAGAGTTCTTTGGGCAGCTCAGCTCCACTGAGACCATAGTCCTCCTTCACTGACTCTGTTGGGGAGTGCTGTTGAAATGGAAGCAGGCTCTGTAGCTGCGGAGGAAAGCATAGGTCAAGCCTGTAACACCTGTTTAAACCTTTGTGTAGATTTAAAGTCATGTATCTCTTCTCACACAAAACAAACCAAATCCAATATCAATCATTAAAAAATAACCTGTAAATACAGTACACACAACTATACAGGGAGGTGGTCACATCAAAGAGAAGGAATGCATGCTACACACACTGACATGTTAGTCAAATCATCTCTAACCTGTTTCGGTCCAAACACAGCGCCAATGTTGTCCTTCATGCTGTTGCTCCCACTGGTGCAAAGCACGGTGTTGCGTTTCCCCTGACCCACCTGGTTTGTGCAGGTTATGCGAACACCAGTGGAGATGATACAATATGACTGCAGCACGTGCATCATCTTTGCATATTCCTGAAAGCACACCATGCACAGATAGAGAACAGCTGGCTGAGAATGTAAAATCTGTTGCTCACGAATTATCTGAGAAAGAGAAAATGATACACATTTCAGGGAAAGACCCTGGCTTTACAATATGACACAGACCTATGACCTAAGGCCCTCGTAAGTTTGCAAATGAACGACCTTTAACCTTTTTAATGTTGCGCTGGAACTCCTTGTGTCGCACAGGTAGAGTGTAAAAGAGCTGCTGCAGGCTGACTGTGGTGCCATGCTGGCGGGGACAGGGTGATTGCTGGGCCAGGCGACCGTTGTTGTCAAACGAGAGCCGCGTGCCCACCTGGGCAGTTTTGTGACACGTCACCACACATAAATCACTGGCAGAGAGGAGAGGGAGCAAAAAGGAGGAACGAAATATAGGGTAGACAGAGAATATCAACAGATTAAAAATTCTATATACATATGTATCTTATACATATTTTAAACAAAGAGCTATGCTTAGACAGTTGTTCATTTATTTATCGCCTGTCAGTGTTCACCCACTGCCTTCAATTCCAATATATCCCATTCAAATGGATTTACTGCCATCTTGAAAGCTTTACATTGGGGTTATTATGGGGTACTGCAGAACAGCATGTATCTACCTGAGAGCACAAAGAGAGCTCAGGGCTTCCCCACGGAAGCCAAATGTCTCCACATGGATCAGGTCCGAGAAGTCACGCAGCTTGGATGTGTGGTGCTTCAAGGCTGTGGAAACAGACAAACTCCGTCTTGTTTACAAAATCTGCATTTCCTTTGGTATGAGAAATGCCTGCAATGGATTGTCACGTTAAATCATTTATCCAGCGTCTCACTTAGCCCTTCGAAATTTGCCTCCTCCACTCCACTGCCATTATCCGACACCTCCACCAACTCTGCTCCATTTTCTTTCAGTTTAACCTCTGCGGAGATATGATTTCAACACACAGGTTTAAGGTAGCCTAACATCAGAGACACTTTTATAGGAGAACAGTCTTTAAGGACTTTGCTAACACAAGTAGAAGATTTAAGCATCATCCATCAGGTCCAGCTAATCATAGTAGTCAGTGCAACTGCATACCGACATTGGTGGACCCTGCATCAATGCTGTTCTCTACCAGCTCTTTCACAGCTGTTGCAAGAGTCAGAACGACTTGACCAGAGCAGATTTGATGGACTGAATGTTTGTCAATTGCCTTGATGGCCCGAGCTGACTCCGTGCTGTGGAAAGAACGCAAACACTCAATATTAGCAGCAAACAACTATAGAGTGACAACGGTAGTATGTAAAACGTGCTCCCAATCATGCTTATAACGCGATATGTGCGTGCCAATGCCATATGATGCGTGGCTGGTGTAACTCACCAGGTATCCATTGTCCAAATATGAAACTTCCAGACAATCACTCACGTTCTGGTTTATACGTCCAGCTCATCAGTAGCAAGTACAGAAGCCCACTTTGTTTTTGTGCGGCTCTGAACTGTAAGATAAACTAAAGCTATCCAAGTTTAGCAAAGCTGGGTAGCAAAGCTTTTTGAATACCTCCAAATGTCTTGTTTATACATACTTGACACAGACATTTCCTTGGCAAAGATACCAAACAGTACACTGGCTCTGTAAAACAAATGACAATAAGAGGATTATCAAATTAGAAACTTTGATTTCTTCTTCGCAGCAACATGCTATGGCAGCTACAATGTTGTGTTCCGCGCGCTAGTACGTCAGCGTATCACGATTCTACGTAACAACAACAATCCCGCGAGATTTATAAATCTAATTTTAGTCGATCAGCTGTCAAATCCCACAGAAAAATAAACAAGCTCAGCTCTGTGCACACAATTGTAGATTCCCTTGAACCGTTGCAGTTTCAAAGCATTGACCATAAAGGTATTTAGTTTTAGGTGTGCCTTTATGTGTGGATATCTCTGTTGGGCTTTGTTAGCATTTTTTTTTTTCAAAAGTGAATGACATGCAGCATTCCGCCCTTTTCTGTACACATCTAAGGTCCTACTGGTGACTTGGTGGTTAATTGTTACTTATTTGTTGCAAAAGAAACTGTTACAAGTTTTTGAAACATTTCATCATCCCGCTGTCCATGTGATAATGCAGGCACGTCACACAGGGACACTGAATGAATTAAGGTTTGCATATAGGGGCGAAAAAAATAGACATGTTTATTATCGTCATATTGTCTTGTAAGTTCCTTGTAATATGTCATATATTAGACATTGTAGTCAATGGCTATTGTAATCGTAATTGAAAGATGATACATGTGTGATTTTTCGCTTAGTCTTCACTGCCTCCTTTGTGGAGACTCCCTAACTTTCTACATCAAACATGGCGAGGTGCTGTCTTTAGTGACAGCAAGTGTGCGAGCACAACGGACTATGCCCGAATATAGCAACTAATAGTAGAATCTCCCCTGTACCAGTAGGTGGCGGTATGCGCCGATGATGCGTAACCCGCCAGAAAAAATCAAAGAAGAAGAAGAAGAAGAAGGAAAAGAAGAAGCAGCTCCAGTTGATGCATGTCAACATGAGTGCTGACAACTCGTGTTCAGATATATTAGTTCCTTTACGAAACCTTTCTAACTCTGTGAAGTGTATGCGAGATCGAGTTAAAGGTGAGGTTCATATTTCTAAGGACTTCTGCTCATTTCACTAATCCTGTTCGTCATAAATTTGGCCTAATGGTAACCCCAAGCTTGTTCATGTTAGCTTCATATAAGGCTAACGTTAGTTAGTCCTTTAAATTCACTCATTTTAAATGGGAAATGTCATTGGTTTGTGCGTGGTTTCAGGAAGATGCTTCATCAAACCATAACAGCATAGTCTTAAAGGTAGACTATGAGATCTTGTATGGTTTTTAGCGTGCTGTCACTTTGGGCTCAAATCTCCTCTTGATCAGCTTGCTGCCTGTCTCCTGTATACACTAAGTCCGTACACTATTAAAAAAAAGTCCGCTCTCTGGAGACGGGCTGTAACGTTAAAGCTCAAACAATCAAGTTAGTAGGGGCATAGGCTGTGCAAAACACATAACAAACTGCCAAACACCAACAAGATGGTTAGGATAAAGGGTGGGGGTTAGTGAGCATGCACACATGGGTGGGGGGCAGTGAGTAGAGTTGATTTAGTAGCGAAATTTAAGAGTATCGCTTTGTTTTGTATTTTAGTGTTTACGTGGAATGTCAACAGCAGTGACATCATAAAGAGTTTCATAGTTTACCTTTAACTTGTCTTGCACTAAAAGAAACGAATTGACAACAGCACTTGATTTGAAATGAAAAAGTCACAGAACCGTCAAAGACCTTATCGTCACCAGTGACGTTAGATTCCTGATGTGTTATGTCAAGAGTGTAGACAAGGGGCCTATACTACGAACGGAGGTTAACCTACCCAGATGTAACCCAGGGTTAACTTATTAAACCGGGGTTGACAAAACCTGGTTACCTTACGTGGTGTTAATCGGTACTACGACGCTGACTTAGATGTTGATTTGTCAACCGCGAGTTGCCTGAACTGGAGTACAAGCGCGTTCTCGTGGGAGGGTACGTTCGGCAGCGCAAAATGAGGTTATGACCAATGATTTCTGCAGCGCATTCTTATTAAACTGTGGAATGTGACTTCATATAAATTAAATAAGCACCACACACCACCGCGATAGTTGTGTATGCATGTGAAGCTTGTAGAAAATGCTTGCAAAAAGAGTTAATCCACTGGTTGATAGTTTTTTTGGGCTTTCATATTCTTTTCTATCTTCCGTTTTCATATTCTGACATGTCACGTACTTAACGTTCCAGCCAACCTACATTGCAATAGCTGCCCGTCTTACCTGTTGGTCACTGGATAATT
>JAUCNH010000360.1:7997-19274 GCA_032353275.1 Sardinella hualiensis | reverse complement strand
GTACCCCCCCCCCCCCCCAAAAAAAAAAAAAAAACAGGACACACTGATCCTTTTTCATTTAGTCTAATTACAGCCGACGTCAGTAAGACTCTATAAAGATTGTGAGGGCTGTGAAATGCAGCGGTCTCAGTTCCTTTGTAGTCTAGTGTTGACCAAGAGAGGGGCTCGGGCTGATGGAGTCGGCCAGGATGCACACACACACGGCGTTACTGAGGGGTGAGTCAGCACATGGACTGATGGCCATGCTCTCACGCACAAGATGGCCTCCCGTGGGGTCACATTCCAGACCGAGTGCAGGGTCAAAGCCTGGGTGGGGTGAGCCTAGGGTCAACACACCCACAGGACACAACACCCCCCCCCATACACACACACAATTCACCCCCACCCTCTTAGATGACATTAAATGGAGGAGGATAAGGCATAATCATAAGTGCTATCTCTGATCTCAATTTTAGAAACACTTCTAGAAAAGTCTAGAGCTTGAGGACCCTGAGCTTCACATACTACAGTCTAACACTGGTTTCACTTCCAACGGCTACAGTAACTGATAACACAATGTTTGGCTATATGTTTTCCTCCTGTGTTTGACGCTAGAAAAGACCAAGCTCGAATCCTAGGCTGTGGCATATGTAATATCCCTCTTCTCTGCTCGGATGTACTAGTTGAGCTGGACCTAACTCAAATATTGGCATTTCCTCTTGCAACACTCAGAACACATGACCACCCCTGAGGTAAGCAGTGATAACAAACAGTAATGATCTTAACATCTAGGCTAAATAACACAACAAAGCAATTTACCCAAACCATAGTAGTCTAAATTCCATAATAGATCACTCTACATGTAACTACACCCGAGACATGCCACTTTAACAGTTTGAACAGTTTGCATTGCTTTGGCCAGGCTGTCTTAAACACTCAAATCTTTTCTATATTCTTAACTCTATGTTTCCTAAGGAAGAACAGTGTTTACAAAAATTGTAAACTCCCTGTAAAGGGCCCAACTAGCCCCAACAGAAGAGCCCTGTATGGCTACAACAAGTAGCCAGGCTGCTGGGGCCAAGCTTGGCTGTGTCTGGACTGATCAAGGAGTCGTGGTCCAGGCAAAGAGAGTTCCACTGGTTTCACGCTTCAGTAGGCGCATGTGTTTGCGGAGCATGGGAACTAAAGTTCAGACTCGGGCTTTAGGTGGGTGCTGGGTGGTGGCTGCTAAAAACAGGAAAGAGAAAGAGCTAAACGCAGGAAATCTGTCACAGGGCAGCTAGCCGATACTCTCTGATTCAGATCTCTGAAGGGACAGCACATGATTCACCTTTCACAAACTATCATTCGCTGTCACTGTTGCCGCTGGAGAAGGTGTAAAACAGCTATTTTCATTGGCCAGTTATTACACACTACAACAATAATGTTACCACACCGCTCAATAAATAACCACATGTACATTTATTCTATATTTTGAACCGTTTTGAACATAAAAGAGGATTATCCTGCAGAAGTACATGGCTGTGTTATGCCGTGCCAAACGTGGCCACTGATCAAGGCATAGACCACTGGCACACCGTCTCCATCAGCCTCAGCCTTTGAAGCTCACAAGCAGTGGTTTTCTGGGTCAACAGCGGGGCATGCTGTATGCCCACCGAACACTTGCACTGGATTTATGATGGTGCAACAACATTCCTGTGAGAGGCAAGGCAAGGCAAGGCGACTGGCAAAGCAAAGCAGTGGGCATGCTGGTCTAGAACAGCCTGGCAAGCAGCGCCACGGGCTCAGCCACACATCCGCTTCGTCAAGGAAGACCCACCTGGCACCCCCTGGCACGGCTCGGCCACTCTGTGCCATGAAAGAGCTCTTTCTTCTCTTGCTCAAAGCACTGGGCAACATGCTCTCAGTGCCTTGATAGCACAGCACAGCACAGGCTCTGACCTTGATATGAAACTATCTCAGCTGAGCGTGTGTACGCATAGTAAAGTCAAGGTCAGGAAGTAGTGCAGCATAGGTTCAGACGGGGCAGCTCACTTCTTGACACTGAGGAGGCTTATGGCAGCATCTTGATATGATCGCAGGAACAAACAGGGCTAACATGAGAGTGTTTTACTATCCTTTTTCGGAGGCCAAGGACACTTCCAGACTAAAATCATATACCATCTTGAAACATTCTAGGGAGTATCTACTGGACTTTGTCTGAAGTAGCTCCAGCAAACAAGGCTCTTTGCCAAATGGCTAGTAGGACAGATTGTGTCATTAGGTGTAATGTTGCACAGAGAGAATAAGGCCTTTGTTCACTTGAAATGACACACACCAATGATATTTCACTGAGATCTGGGATTGCAGAAATCCTGATTCACAGCCTCAGTGCAGCCTTATGCACTGTATGCAACATTGAGATACTATGAAGCCCCTAACATGTGAGCTAATCACTGTATCATTCTGGACATCCATAGTCTGAGAGCATCTTGCCTGCAAATGACCCAACCTACTGATGCCCATAGTCTAATAGCACCCTGACTGCAAACAACTCATCCAACTGATATCCATAGTCTAAAAGCACCCTGACTGCAAACAACCTATCCAACTGATGTCCCATAGTCTAAGAGCATCTTGCCTGCAAACGACCCACCCTACTGACGTGTGCAAGCTGAAGCTTTGCCCCCGGAGTGGGAGCTTTGGTCCACATCAGTAAAGAAGAGAACACAATACCGTGGCAGGCAGGGGAAACTCAGAGCGAGCTTGTGTGCCAAAGCATCTTCAGACAATTTCCAAAACATCTCTGCAGGGCCTGCGGGGCCCTACCGCACGGATGCGGTCACTATTTACATCACAGAGGGGAAAGGGCCGAACTGGAAACTTTTCATTTTTCTCAATTTAAGCCAGATTCTCCCTAGTCCCCAGTGGGTACACAGTGTCCAGTTCTGTTGGAGGAGGATATGAAAAGGCAGCAAGCTAAAAAGGCTTGCCTAAAGAGCGAGCAGGGGGGGAAACGTTCGAAAAAATGCTAAGAGGCTGTGGATGAAAGGAGTTCTTCCAGGAGCTTCATATAGTATTACTAGCATTACTCAACAGCTTGGCTTGCTTGAATCCCAATGAGAGCTGAACAGCATTAATGAGGTGATGCCCGAGAGTGTGTGTGACTGTGCAGCAGAAGAGCGATGGTGGGCTGGGCTGGTATGATCTGAGCTGGCGAACATCCGCGTCTGTCAGCAGCAGCAGCACCATCATGTGCATGACTCCAATCATTATCATTCTGAGCAGGTGATCAGACTTGACCCCCACTAGCCATGTCTGGAGCGGGAGCCAAGATCGTGTGCCAAGTGTCTGGTGCTGCCCGGCTCCCTACTGACTGAGTAATGAAGGGCCTCAGAAGGAGGGGGTGGTGCTGGGGAGGGTCCCCGACCGACTCCCCCCGCTCCCGAGCTTGGCACCACCTCCACCCTGCCCCAGCTGTTGATTCACAGCCCGCTAGCCCGCCACAACAAACAGAGGCCACACAGGGACCTCGGCGGGAGGAGCGCCCGCTGGGACTGCAGGAAATCTCAATGGCCCGGCCGATCGATTGCTCCGCCGTTGCCAGGGAAACAGGAGCCGGCTCGCTCAGACCCCAATGTGAGGACTTTCTGTCTGCCTTCATTGGCCTCACCTGCTCTGTGAAAGAGCCTCCTCTGCATACAGCACTCGCCTCTCCAATCACACACTGCCGCTTGTCTCCGCTCAGCACAGCTCAGCACAGCACAGCACAAACAGGGAAGAGACTGAGACGGGGCTCTTTAGCTTCCCGTGCATCAGGATCATTCCCTCTTGGCCAACAAGCTTCTTCCGAAAAATTCTCCATTGGAATTGTGCTGCGCTGCCTACATTTGAAGAAGCGGCTGGAAAGGAGTGGAGAGCCACAGAGGCTATGCAGGCTGCAGAAACAGAACACTAGTGGAGGTCAACTCCAATGGCCATTTTCAGCAAGCTAAACGACTGAATCACTCAGGGGAATCTGGTGCGACAGAACAGAAGATCCCATTCAGCTCCACTCAGTGCTGTGTAAACGCTAGCACTGCCAAAACAGAAATTAGTATTTCCCCGCTAAAAGGGAACTCTTATCTGCTACAGGGGCAGTTGGTGTTAGCATTACAGAGTATACATGGGAATTGTTGTGCCTGCAAAAGGACCTAACTAAGATGACAGTAGCAGAGCAGTGGCGTTTAATTCCACTTAGAAGAAGCATCACACACTCACTGTCATAAGTTACAGGTCACACAAGCAGCCTTTGTGCCAAGATGTCTCTACGCGCAATGAGACTGCACACTCATGCAGTTGTGAGATTTCAGTTACAATAGGTTCAGTAACATTCAATCAGGAGCTGGGTTTTAGGACAAAATCAAATATCAATCATATAAAAAGTTACAAAAAGACATTAAAGCCAGAGCAGGAATTGGAGCGTTCCCAAACTACTGTCTTCTCTTATGTAATTCCTTCCATCTATGTGAATCAAGAGGGTCAGCACAACTTCTCACAACTCACTGAGATCAGGACTTAATGGCA
Source organism: Sardinella hualiensis (assembly GCA_032353275.1). Taxonomy (NCBI): domain Eukaryota; kingdom Metazoa; phylum Chordata; class Actinopteri; order Clupeiformes; family Clupeidae; genus Sardinella; species Sardinella hualiensis. Next base: position 14,750 of record JAUCNH010000360.1, on the reverse strand, counting down.
TTTTAAACATTTGGTCTATAAGCCTTGGATTCAAACATGCAACACTGTGGCAACGTATCTATGTATTGTTTCCATATTTGTCTGGTGACTTAATGACCAATCAGACAGTGTCTTAACATAATTACAAACAGTGACAATGCTATAGCAATAACATGCATCCAAACTCTACTTTTGTGCTGACTGCCCTGTCATACCTGACCTATACAGTTTCAAAATTACAGCCATTTTCACACTGGCCTGATACTGTTATTTATTCTAATAATCACCTCTTCTACTTCATTCACAGTATAAAAGGAGACGACAGGTCATTATCAATGGGGCAGATCTTTTTTTATGTTTTAACCTGCCTGACTCAAGAATGAAGAAATCAGATTTCCATGCTCATACTTTTAGCACATCGCAGCTCGGTTTGGTGTGGGCGGGCTGAGTTGGACAGCATTTCCCAAACATCACTTGGGTCTTCCCACAACACGACACAACACAACACATTGGCAGTGCCCATGTACTCCTCGAAGCAAGCCAAGAACCCCCAAATGAGTGATGGTGATTGGAGCGCTGTGGCCCGGAGGCTCCTCTCACCAATCACTGATCAGCCAGCTCCACAGCCACAACAGGCCACATCACTCAGTTGATGCTCCAGTTCCCCTGGGGCTGTAGACTGACGAATTATCACCTTGTTGCACATAAAAGACTGCCCTGCATACAAAATACTGCCTATGGCTATGGATGTTCAGTCCAATATCATTTTTGAAAAGCAACACTTCTGTCATGCTATCAAAGCAAGCAAGAGTATAATTAACAGTGGTCTATGTGGAAATGCTTTGGACATGAAAACCACCTAAGCCTCCGCATATGTCTCCACATTATACCCAATACCTGCTCAGGACAATGACAAAGCCTGGCTGGTGGTTTGCCATGGAGTTTTCATCAATCCCAAAATCCCTTTTATAACTTTGTATTATTACAAGATAACCTTGTATTACAAAGATATGTTTGCTTCAGAAATGACCAATTTCATCAAACATTACTGAGTGGTACGGTACCAAATGAGCTGGTGAAGGACTTACCAAAATATTCTTTTTTCATGTGCATCTCTAACTCCTTCTCCAGCTCCAAGGTGAGCGCCTCAAGCCGCCTTTCGGCTTGACTTGGCCCACTGTCTCGACATGGGGTAACCTGATAAGGCAACTTAAACCTCTGTCCTGCGGTTTGATTTTTAGATGTTATGCTGTAATTAAAAGCTGTTGGTTGCCCAGTGTTTACATCAGTGTTGATTCCAAGCTGGGTTGACAGCTGTTGGGACTGTTGTTGGGGCTCTTGAATTACTGGGAATGTTTGAAGATGCACACGGTTTTGAAGACCATTCGTGTCCCCAAAGTCTTCGATCAATGTGTCCTCCTGTAAACCAGGTCCTAGCATCGAAGACCTTGGCGAGGGAAGCTGGAGTTCTGGGTACGTGCTCATAGAACCCCTTGAGCTGCGGGAACTTCTGGAGCTGTGACTGGAGATGCTTGAACGAGGGCTCACGACGCAGTTAGCCGCCACGCCAGGTCGCGCGTTGCCGTCCTGGCTGCAGATGCTTGCGCGAGGGCTGGCTACAGGCATGCCGTGCACCACCGCAGCCTCTAGGTCGTGGTTAGCTGGAGGCATGTATCTAGAGTCAGAATAACTAGACCGGGGACTCGTGGTGCTGTACTGGCTTGCCGTGCTCGACCTTGGGCTGATATGCCTTTGATCATAGCCCATACTAATACCACTAGTGCGGTTGCTACTTGGTTTGCTACCACAGTCATAGCTGTTCAGACTGGCCCTTGGGCTGGAATGTTTACTCGTGTCGCTGGCTGTGCTTGCATAGCTGGACCGGGGACTGAGCGCACTCGACCCCTCACAGTGAACCAGACTTGTTCGGGGACTAGTATACTTGTCCTGCCCAGGTACCACTAAACTTGTCCGAGGACTGCTGACACTGGACCGAGGGCTCGAATGTTTACTTTGCTCCTGAGAGGACAGAGACGAGGCTAAACTGGATCGTGGGCTGGTTGTACTGTACCTGCCGTCGTGGTTAGTGCCAACACAGACACTGTTACTTCTACTACCCGATAATGGCACTTGCTTGCTCAATACAACACCATCATACGCGCAGCCGGTGCTGTACCTGTGTCCCTGCACCTCCAAAGAATATCTCCTATGTCGCTCTGACGCTCCACCACTGTAGCACGGGAGCGCAACTTCTGATTTGGTGCAATAGCCATCTTCAATGTAGCCAGCATCTCTTTGAGGGGTACAAAAATCCAAAGGCACGTTTCGGTTACCGTTCACAGAGCGCACTGGAGCCGCGTTATACACTTTATTCCCTGCCATGTAATTTTCCACAGAATGAAGCTGCTGGTGAGGCGCCGAGCTACCATTCATTCGCTTACTTTTCTGTTCAGTTATCAAGGGAGTCTGAAAATCCAAATCAGGATTGATTGCCATTCCCTCTCTTGAAGTAAAAATTCCATCTTGATATTGTTCGTACAATGATAGATCCTCCATTAATTTACTAGCTCTGTGTCCCAAATCGTCCTCATAGTGATCCATGGTTTGCTGTCGAGTGAGGAACAAGTTCAGAGACAGAGAGCGAGTACACTAATCGGCCAGCCAACTACCGAGTAGCCTAAGAGATGGCAGAAAATGCATTTCACATGGAAATCACAACAAAACGCTGGCTCAGTGTAGCCATTACCGCTGTTTCACAAAAACTACAAGTCTTTTCTGCAATTTCCTTAGACTGCATATCCCCCGCCTTCGAAGATACGGCGATACACCCGTTAAACAAAGTTTGAACAACAGGAGACGTTTGTCAATTTCAGTTTTTGTTAAGTTGAAAGGTCTTTACAGTCAATGGCGCGCTCCGCGGAGGAATTTCTTCCGTTGATTTTGCTTGTTTTTCGAAACATTGTTGTTCTAAAATCCCAAACCAGGCAAAATACTTGTCCAAAGAATTTCCGGGTAACTCAACAGATGTTCAGGCAAACCGAGGCAAAACATCTCCGTATTAAATTAAGCGCACGGGACTCGTTTATGTAGAAGGAATGCGAGGAAGTAGACAGGGTGCACTGCGCCTCTCTGGAATGTGGTTAATGCTGGAGCGAAACAATGACTGCGACCAACTCAGCAAGGGGGTGCCGAGTTTTGAAAAAGTCTGTCCGAGAGGGTATGTCTCCGCATTCATCTGCTTGGCTCTGAAACAAACTGCTGGGCTCTGAAAAACATCGAACGATTCTCACCTGGCATCATTGCCCTTGGCTAAAAACATGAGGCTACATTTAGAATGCTGCGTCTAGAATCTGAATATTGCCTTGTTTACGGAGACAATATGAAACAGATTATTTATTGGAACACATATTTTAAATATATCAAAGGTGTGCAATTTAAACATTTCACCATCGGTTGTATAGGCATGGGCCTAGTTCAAATCAAAGTGTTGAATTAGCGATGCCATAGTCTTGTTATACCTAGTATATAACTAGGTAACATCCTTCAATATGAAGGCTTTATTAAATAAATGAATAAATAATTATATTAAAACACGGGGAAAAAACAGAACTTCAAGCCACTTTCTGAATGGTATATCTTTATTAAGAAACCTTCTTTTATTGTTTTACAAACTTGTGCATAATCCTAGTGACACTCATCACCAGCACATGCACCTATTCCACAGAAAACAAGGTCCTGCATGATTTATCATCACCATCCATTCTTTATTCAGGGAAAATTGACTGAGCTATTAGCTCTTTTACAGCAATGCCCTAATCATAACAATCATATACTAAATCAAACAAAAAATCAATCAATCAAATAGGCCTCAAAGTAAGGTCAAACAAAAATACATTTATCAAAATAAAAAGAAACTTACCACAAACAAACAAAAAAACTTACCAAAACGAATTAATGAAATGCATATTTCTTTGATAAACCTGGTTAATCAACATTAGTTAAAAAAAGTCACAGATGTTTCAGAATCTTATGTCATAAGAAAATTACAAACTACAATATCTTGAGGAAACTGGAAATAGTTTATTCTTTAGACAGCAGGGTCATGTATGAGATAGATACATCACCTGATTAGAAAGAGGTAGTTAGAAATTTGTCAAAAAAATGTCATCCCTCATGACAGATGTCAGTTAATTCAGAAAGAACAAACATCTAAGGGGCAACAGCTACATGTATTTGAACACTATTTTTTACCATCACACTTTTAAGCCATTTAAAAATAAGTGTAAAGTCTTTACCTCATGCAGGACAAGTTTTGTATGTTCCCTAGGCCTGGAACACAACTTTCTTCAGTAGGCCTAAAATGGAAATCTCACTGTCCAACAACAGGAAGATATGAAAGTACCACAGCTATAAAGGCAACTATGATAAAAACATCTAAGATGAACCGTTTTGTTGAGGAAGCCCTTTGTTTTTTACCATGGCCTTTCATTTTGAACCAGTTCACAACTTCATCCAGAGTATACTCCTGAGGTTCATAGCCCAGCTCCTTCTTGGACTTATCCATTCGGAAATAATGGGTCACTCCAGTCTTATACACCTCTGTGCGGGTGAGCAAAGGCTGGAAGTTGTAGATGGGACCCACCAGGTGATGAACCATCTCAGTGAGGAATGCAAAGAAATAGATAAGAGACACAGGCAAACGCACTTTGGGAAACGTATACCCTAAACCCTCCACTAAAGGCCTAAAGAACTCAAAATTGTTGACAGGCTTGCCATCAGATATGAAGTAGGGCTGACCTGCGGCACAGTATCCTTTCTCCTTTGTCAGGGCCTTTGCAGCCAGTTCATGAGCTGACACCAGGTTGTCCACATGGACAAACTCAACCAGGCTGCTGGGATCGCCATAGACAAACTGAAAGATTCCCCTCTCAATGTAACCCACAATTCTGGGCAGATGCCTCTGCTCTCCGGGGCCATAGATTCCAGCTGGACGCAGGGCGCATGTTCGAAGCACCCCAAGGCCATTTTCTAGTGCAGTCCCATTGGCCTTGAGGACCTCCATCTCGGCAAGGGATTTAGTCCTGGAATAATGGTCAGGGTGGAGGTGGAGAGGTAGGTACGGAAGCGTTTCATCTCCCCCCTTGATGACTTGCCCACCAAAGACCACATTGAAGGTGCTAGTGTAGACTAGTCTTGGGACACTGCTCTGCACACAAGCTTTAAGGACATTCTCTGTGCCCGTCACATTTACCTGCTCAATCAGTTGTCGTTTTAATTGCTCTCTCCCTGACATGCCGTAAGAGGCTATGTGGAACACACAATCAACTCCACCGACTGCCTTCAGAACCTGCTTATAATCACGAATGTCTCCCTGGTGGAACACCATGCCCTCTGGTAAGTCCTGTCCTGGGGGCTGCACATCAAACAGAACAACTTTGGCTCCTTCATTGTAAAGCTTACATGCAAGACTGAGAAAACAAACAAAAAAACATTGTCAGGAACGACAGCCTTAATTACATTCAACGTAACTTTACTTAATGTTTGCAGAATAGGCCTACATTCCTGCTATTACTGCGTAGGCCTCAACAAGAAATAGGCTGCATGACTATATGACTGCCAAAAATTAGACTCTGGCTCCCTCTTGTGGATTCTCTGGCTATTAAAGCTAGCAGCCAAAAACGCTGGGCGATGAATGAACATCTCATTTGAAAATAGGTTGCAACGACGACAAATTATAGGTGCAAATAGACAGCATAATTAAGTGCATGCTCCAACGGACTGTAGGACTTACCGAAAGCCAAAATATCCACCTCCTCCAGTGATGAGGAATGTCTTCGTCTGTGTAGTTTCCATAGTCTTTTGGGAAAGAAGAACGAAATCATATTGGGTTAGGTTATATGCTCACACAAATACCAAATATCATAGCTGAAAGCTCTAGTTTATTAGGTCCAATATCAATAGACGATAGACCTTGTCACACCGGGTTACAAAGTAACCATAGACCAAGTCAGTCCGCACGGTCAGAGACTTGGTTGCACTGGTTATTCAACGTTGGGTTAAAGTTATATACTGTGAAAGCTCTTGGATCCATGGGTGTCTAATTTTGAACAAAGCACAGGCCTTCACATAGGCCCATCCTCTCGACCACCACCCGTAACAGTATTTTATGTATATTCAAAATGTCCAAGCGTAATTCTGAAAAACCTACCTTTCAGGGGGGCATCACTTCCTTACAGTAAAACTTCTTCGTGTGCTGCGGATGCCCCCTATCTGCTGTAGCGGTAATGTAGGCCTGGTGCTCTTTTACGTCGCTTATTGGTCTGGCGGGAGAGTGAGATGAGGTCTACGGCTTAGTCAAGCATCTAGCAAATTTTACATTAAGAACAGTAAATCCCTCATTTCAGATTTGACACTTAAAAATGTATTTCGTGCTTCCAAAAATCATAAGCTCAGGCTATATTCTCAATGATGCAAGGAACAGTCGAAGTTCTAGCAGGGACATCAAGTCAGGTTCATATGACATTGTCATGAGCAATTTATTTAGATTTTCACATGATGACTGTTTAAGGCTGTAAGTTATTAAGGTTATGTGTGTTTGGTTACTCTTAAAATAAAACTGCCTTCATGCCTAACATGAATCAATATTCAATGGTTCAATCAATATGAAAATATAATTCCAAAACTGTGGACTTAATAAGGCCTAAAGTTTACAATAGGCCTACATAATATTCTAAATATAGGAGCCTCACCAGAACTTTGAGTTCTAAGCCTGTT
>JAUCNH010000338.1:10473-22737 GCA_032353275.1 Sardinella hualiensis | reverse complement strand
GCTGGGCAGACAAAATGTATGTTTTAGGGACAATGTAACCTTTTGTATGCTCTGTAAGTTCCCTAGTTCATCATAATAAAGTAAATAATATTTTTCAGAGAATTCATCAAGGCCTACTTTAAACATTTTAAGAAACATTCCTCAATCTCAGTATGCAGCCAGGATTGAAGAGCATTGAAAATCAAATCTCTAAATGAATTCCTCAACATTGAGCAGGGTTCTCTCAACAGCAGAGTGCTACAGGATGTTTCTAACAACAAATTTTCCACAAATTGTCTTTTAGGGAGCTCTTTTCCAGAAGTTAGGTATCTGCCATCAAGTTCATGTTGTGCGGTACTTTCAGCAAGTGCAAGGTATGGCACCTGTGTCCAGTGAGGGTCCTAAGATTCAGGACACCACCTTCGCTGGGGTGCCAGTGAGAGTGTACGAGAGCAGGGGAGGGGAGCAGGGCGGGCTGAGGAGAGGACTGGTCTACCTGCACGGTGGAGGCTGGGCATTGGCCAGTACAAGTAAGAGTCACTCACTACTCTAATATCAGATACATAAGGCATAAGTGTAGATGAGAAAAAAAGTGAGTGAGAGTGAGTGAGTGAATGAGAGAGAGAGAGTGAGAGAGAGAGAGAGAGAGAGAGAGAGAGAGAGAGAGAGAGAGAGAGAGAATGACATTGTGCACACATTCATGCATTGTTTTATTCCATTACTACAGTCTATTTATTTTTTTCAGTTCTTAATCGATTTTTGACTGGATTTTTCATGGAACGCATGCACTTAAAAGTGTCTCTGTTTCTCTTGGCCATCAGAGGAGCGGTCCTATGACCTTCTCTGCAGGAAAATGGCTGAGGATCTGAAAGCGGTCATTGTATCCGTGGAGTAAGAATATTCCCTGAGAGCAAAAAACCAATGACACACATGAATGCATGAATTTCTAGTTTGATTGCTTCACATGGCAGATCAGGCCATTCACTGGGGGGTCAGATAGAAAAACACCAACTTACTGTATGCTCTGCAGTTACCGCCTGGCCCCTGAGGTCCACTTTCCACAGCAGTATTTTGACTGCCTGGAGGCCTCCAAGCACTTCCTGAAGCCCGAGGTACTGGCTCTCTACTCGGTGGACCCAAAGCATGTGGGTTTAGCAGGAGACAGCGCTGGAGGAAACCTGGCAGCCGCTGTGGCTCAACAGGTACAAGAGCTGAGGCGCATGCCCAAAGGAAAATATTGTCCATTACAAAAGTCTTGTCTTTGTCTCACTTTAATAAAATGTTTCTCCTAACATCATCCTAACATAACCCTTAAGGGCAAGAGAAGACTAGCAGAAGTCTATTTTAAGAACAGAAATTGTAACTAAATCAGGCCTGGGTGTGAATGGGAATTAAGTGTAATCAATAGCCTGTAGGGCTTGTGATTAAGTATGAGACATTGACCAGATCTCACTTCATTCCAATTACTTTCCCCTAAAACCCCCTTAGTAACCTGGGAACCATGACAGGGTGCAAGTCAAGGTGTATGTCTCATTCCCCGGCTACACTCTTAGGAGAGTAAACACAAAGATAACTAGAAAAGTACTTGGAGAGCGCAGACCTCTGCCAAGGCAATAAGGGTCACTGACCCAATAGACGCTGTTACGGATCACCACCAAATTTTAATCATCTGTTCTTTGTCCTATTCATTCATTCATTCATTCATAATTTCATCCAAATCCATGCAGTACTTTTTGAGTTATCTTGCTAACAAACAAACAGACAAATAAACAAACAAATGTGACCGAAAACATTGTAATCTATTCAATACGTAATATTTTCCTCTGTGTCCAGCAAGATCCAGACCTGTTTTTATCTCCTTAGTCTTTACCTTAAGTGAAGGATGTTGATGTTTATAAATAATTAAAATCCCAAGAGTACATTTTTCTGTTTACATAACTTCCTACTTTAGTCAGTTTCTATTAGTTAATAATACATGTTGTCTTTGTAACCCAGATGTCTCATATATATTTGGGGATTATGATTCCCTTATTGCAGATCAGTGTTGATGACAGTATTTCAGTGAAGTTCCGAGTGCAGGCCTTAATATATCCTGTGCTGCAAGCCTTGGATTTCAACACCCCCTCATATCAGCAGAATTATGACGTGCCCATTCTTTATCGGCATGCTATGATCCATTTCTGGCTGGAATATCTTGATGCGGATCGCTCCTTAGTCGAACCCATGATTGTCAACAACCACACCGCCAAAGATCAGAAGATGCTCTCCAAACATCGTGCCAAATTGGACTGGACTGCCCTCCTCAGCCCAGAATTCCAGAAAAACTACAAATCTGTTGTGCCGCACAAGGGGTCACCTAACATTCTGAAGAAGGTTCCGGCACTGCTGGACGTCCGTGCTGCACCACTGCTGGCAGAAGAAACAGTTCTACGGAGGACGCCACGGGCCTACATCCTGACCTGCGAGCATGACGTCCTACGGGACGATGGATTGATGTATGCCCGGCGCCTGGAGCAGGCTGGGGTGAAAGTCACCAGTGATCACTATGCTGATGGCTTTCATGGCTGCCTATCTTTTACCTCCGAGCCCATGAAGTTCACGGTGGGGGAGAGAGCTGAGAAAAACTACATTACTTGGCTTAATGATAATTTGTAGTCTTTATGGGCTTTTTAATGCTACTATGCTTGTCTAATCCACTGTTGTCTATTGTGCATCTTTCTTCACTGCTCTTCAATTCAGATCTTCTATCATGTTTTAAAGGAGTTCTGTAAAGTCTCCCAATTGTCTTGAGTGCAGCTACAGTGTTTTAGGAACTGACTTGCAGCAGCCACACATTTCTTCATTTTCAGTTAGTTTAAGGTCATACTGTATTTGGATGAACTTTTTAAGCCACATTGAACCTTTAAACAGGTGCTCATATTTCCTAACCAGACAAGGTTAGTCTCACATTTCATTTCTTTATTGTTTAATTTAGCCTACACAACAAAAGTATTTGCCTCTATTTCAATATTTCATATTTTAGGGTTTTCATTTCAAGGTCATCTTTCAAAATACATTATGCTCATCATATCCCACTCCCATTCAGAGTCCAATTTAGCTCAGTGCCATGCAGACATAGAGTTAGGCTAGTATCACACCATTATGGATGGGGGTGGGGTAGGCCTATAACAAAAACAAAGAAAATCCTCATGCCTTCTCTCTCTCCCTCTCTGGGCAGCAATAGTGAATTACTTTGTGATGACAGACTTAAGTTCCAAGTCCACAGTGATGAAATGACCACATACCAATCACCATGCTTCTGAGTTTAACAAAAAAAAAAAAGGAATATTCACATTCCACAGCTCACTTTGGCTTTATGGCTTTGTGCTTTACACATCTATTTTTACATTACACCCAAAGGACCTGGCCTGCATTTATAACTTTGCTGTCTCGGTATAGCACTTTGTTGTTTTTCTTGTAAAGTGTATTCATTCACTTCCTGAAACTAAATTTAAAATGTTTACAACCCCTTTAAATTTGTGTGGTTTCCTTTATGTGTGTAGTGTTTATCAATATCAAGCTTTGAGTATTTTGGCTGGTGGAACCGGTATGCAAATCCTGCTTTATTACACTGTTACTTCACATGAGTCAACACTGTTAACAAGTCTATGGCAACTCAGAAGGCTTAACTCAATTTCATACCTGTAAATACTGCCCTACACCCATCATGTGCCATTCTCTGGCATACAGATAAGGCTATAGATTGTGTCATAGGCTGCAGCATATCACCCCCCAAACGCTAGGACTAAATGCTGCAGCCTATTGCACATTCCATCCACCTGCCAACTCAGTAGCCTACCTTACCTCTTTCTTCACAAGCATGCCTCGGAGTGATATAGGCCACATAGCTTCTCACTGGCCCAAGGTGTTGAAGAGAGAAAAGGACCCCCGTGGGAAAGTTTGATGTGCGCATTTCCCTTTGAAGGATGACATTTTAGCAACATTCTTCAAGGAGAGTTTTTTTTGCTGCTGCTGACATAAAAGTGGTCTAAATTTTAGACCAAAACCCATCTTCACGATTTGAACTGGCATATCTTGGGGTAACTGCTCAGCCCATAGATCAGGATTGCAATGGATCAATTTAGTCGAGTCTAAGATTTAGTGCAATAGCCCATACTGCACTACTACGGCTGAGGAGTGTCTGTTAACGAAGTGGAGAATGAATGCATGGGATTTGTGAGACACAGTAGGCTACGTCACTTGATGTGATAGGTGTTGAAACATAATAACCTTTGCCAACAAGTTTTGAGACTGTGTTGCACGCCTCCTCTAACATGATAATTCAGTGTAACACGTTTTATTTCATGTCGGTCTGGACCAGAGACGTAGACCTTTAGTTCATTTACTCTGTTTTTCAACATGAGAAAGTTCTGAACGCAGGACTTCCCCAGGAGGGATCTCATTGTGGAAGACATCGATTTCTGCCAAATCCGACTGTCAAGACCAACCACGCCTATTCTCGCAGCTCTGAAAACTTCAAGGTTCTACACACTAAAACATTTGAACTGCTGGGTGTCACAATGGAGAGCTCTCACTCTTTGTGTCTCGGGTTAATCCTCATTGGCGCACTACTTCTTCAGACTGTTGCTGTAGCTGTTAGCTTTCTATACTTCAACCATACTCTAAACCAGGTAAGAAGGTTATCTAAAGCAGGATACTAAAAAGCTGTCAATGAATCCTTAAGTTGCCATCAACAATAATAGTTCCGACGTTTTGGAGCAACCATGACATGCGTAAAAGTATTTTTGGATAGATAAGGAACTTAAAAAATGTAGAGGACGCCAGCGCAGGTTAACATAAGCTAATGACCATTAATTAATTAAAATTTCTGCAGGTAAAACAAGCTTTTTCAAGGAGCAGCGTTTCGTGTCTGATGGGAACAAATATTAAATTCGACAAAGTCAGTATGTATGACCCCTGCTGGCAAGTAATGCAACAACTACAGTATCAAATTGAAAAGGTAAGCCTATAATTTGAAAAAAGGTGCTGTTTAATTATTTCCCTATAAGCCAGTAACTTCACTTTGTTTATCTAATTCACAGACTATGTCGTTTGAAAAGGCAGTGTTTAATAAGGAATTCATCTCGGCTGTGAGAGATCATTTTGAAGGGATGTCACATACAGCAGCAGAGAATGATGTTCATGGGCATAGACCTGGAATTGCAGCCCACTTAACAGCCAAGTTCTTGACAAAAGAAGAGAAAAAAAATGAAAGTGAGTGAGTGTATATGTTTATTAATCTGACACTATGGTTTAGCAATGTTATTCAGAATGGAACTAGAAAAGCAGATGTGCAGATATCATGTTTTTCATCAGGGCAGCCAGTTTCCTGTCATTGTGAAAAACTTGTTTATGAAATCCTGTTGGCTCTTGCTGTCCCAGATCCACCCAGCAACACTAAAATCCTGGGCCAACGGATTGAGGCCTGGGAGTCTCAAAAAGGCCTTGCTTTCCAGAACAATCTGGTGATGAGTAAAGGGGAGTTGATCTTCCCTCAAGCTGGGCTCTACTATGTCTACTCACAGACCTACTTCAGGCTCTCACAGCAGGAATTGGAGGAAAAGTGCGGACAAGTCCTCCAGTACATCTACCAGAAGATGAGCTCTTATCCCGTACCCATCCTTTTAATGAAGAACGCAAGGACAACCTGCTGGTCCAGGGACTTGGACCATGGTCTCTACTCCATCTATCAAGCTGCTGTCGTACCACTTAGTGCAGGTGACAGGGTGTTTGTGACCGTCAGCAACATCAGCACCTTGGACATGGATGAGAGGACAACTTTTTTAGGGGCCTTTCTTGTTACTTGATGAGAAAGTCCATAGACGCAAGGAGCGCTTGAAACGTCTGCAAACGTGGCTGCAAAGAACTAAAGTCTGCTAGGAGGTTGCTTAGTTCTGTTTTGAACAGTATAAGGCCAGAGACACACATACCTAAAGCAAGAAAACACATAAGTACAATTGTTGTCTGTTCACTGTTCAATACTTCATTGCACAATGTGTACTATTTTGTATACCACTTCAATATTGGAAAATGTTGTACGAAATGATTGTACACACACACTCAATTAAGACTGTGATAAAAAAAAAGATAAGGATCCATTGGCCTTGAGACAATCAAAGACTAAGTGAACCAACATATTTCAGTGGCCTACAAGTACTGTATGTGAAGTGTTTTTTGATGACTGTTTTGGAGGCTTTCAGAGGTACATGTAGATAGCTCTGATTGAATAAAAGGTTTTTGCCTAGATAAAGAAAATGCTTGCCATGAGTGAAGGACTATTTCCAAATTGATTGATTTCAAAAGACACAAAAAGTTTTCAAGCATGTGCTCATCTTCCATGATGGTGAATTTAATGTACACTACATGTCTTGAAATTTTTGGAGGTCTAATCAAAGGTGATTCATGGTCATGATAAAACAATGTTGCAGTTATACAACTGAATTACTGAAAAGTAGGTAAAAAACTATTGTTTATTTATTTGTTGTATTACAATTTTCCAAATGTGGCAGTGAATAAACCCGCATTGACTGGAAACACAAATACACCTAGAAACCAAACACTTTTCATGTAAACAACCAAGGCTCAAAATATAACAAAACACAAAAATAAACAAAGAAATTCAACAAACTCATACATTCTACAGCAAGTCAAACAGCCTATGTTTGTACTACTGTGTGTTTCATGATACAGACTTTGTTTCAATATTTGGTAAGAGTCCTAGTAATAGTGTTATCAAGTTTTAAAAATCATTTTATCATAATAAATGACACATTGCATACACTCCAAAGACAAGTTGAAACAGCACAATGTGACAGTAAACAGAAAGAGTGTCCTTTCCTCTTCCATCTTAAGTGATTTAACTGTGTTTTGGTCAGGTTAATAGCAAACCACAGTACAAATACATCAGTGTAAATAATAACACAACATGCTGAGGTATGGATGGTGCAAGGTGCTGGGAGGGGGGCGGAGGGTGCTGCTGACGGGAGACAGAAGACTTCTCATGGTTTATGGAACATCACAACTTGACTTTCAGTAACAGCAAATCTAATCATTTAGACACAAATGGCCTCACCTTGAAATCTTTTATGGCTTATACAACACTACCTGAAGACATTCTTAAAACATCACCTTCTTATGGTATTCAAAGTACTCTTGGAAGCAGATCAGGCCTGATTAAATATATTGTATTGTTTCATGCTACAGTTTAAGCACTGATCAATAACTCCCATAGCTTCTATAACTCAGATTTGCATTTCAATGAAGAAGGGGGGGGGGGGGTCGTACCATGGTGAGGAACAAATCTACAAAAAGATGGTGCACAGCTGTCAAAATCATACAACATAAGTTGCTTCAAACAAAATTGTGTACTGACAAATTAAATCATTGATCCTCTCAGAGGAATCTTCAAGTCAATCCATAAGGTTCTCAAAATCATGTAAGGGCATTGGGGAAATAAATAGCTCTCCAAGGGGAGGTTACAGTTATGTTACAATGAAATGAATTCATACTACAGTCGTCCTCAAGAAAACATTTTCCGATGATTTAATACAAGGTGAGAGACATGATGACAAGTCGGTTTTTATGTCATCTGTGTTGATGCCAATAGCAAATCGAAGAGAACAATCAATAAAACTAAGTGCTGTTTTAATAATCATATGAAGTGCTCATCTTTTAAATAATGCAAAAAATAATAATTAAATGAAAACTGTCAGCATGGTAACCATATGTCAAATGCAATGTCAGCAAACCAATGAATGGTAAGAGAATCTTTACAGGGGTAAACTGCATAACCTATGAATGGGAAGGGTGAACTGAAGTGTAAATTCAGTTAAATCAGAGGTCTTGCACTCCTGAAACAGACAACTCCTCTGAACAGAGACAGAGTTCTACAGGAAAATGATTGTATGGATCTATGAATTTGTCTAACTGAACTGATGATAAGCAAGTCAGATTGGGACACTACATGTTTTACTTTGGACTTCATTGAGATATACATTTATGTATCAGCCAAAAGAACCTATGTTGCGCTATATGCAAAGTATTGCCATCTCCATACATGAACTTGTGCCCTAATAACCTGATTCACATATAATTACTCACAAAACATGACGCACAGTAATTTAGTCAATGTTCCTTGTGACCGCAAACTACAAACTGTGTTTAAAACTAGATGCTTTGTTTGGAGCCATATTTATCAGACACGTTAATTTCAAGGCAGTTGTTTTGGCAAACTGTTTCATTTAAGACAATCTAGCACAATAACATAGCTGCCTCATGAGTCTATCACTGCACGGTAAGAGTCTCAAAACAACATCATTAAATTTTCTTTCGATGTTGCGATCCATCATGAGAGCTGGCTACAAGGAAAGACGTGATGGGCGAGTCCGCTGAAAGACTGAGAACACCTGTGTTGGCTCCAACATTCCTGACGGCAATGCTCGTGTAGTTGATGCCCAATGTTAAGCGAGTTTGCTCGAGAGCCTTCTCTGGCACAGCAAATGCTTCCAACTTTTTCTCTCCATTGGCCATGTATGAGTTCTGGCAGCCTCTGCATATACAGTCCAAGCAAGCTTTGCGAGTGGAGTAGCAGGGACACCGTTGGCCACGGCATGTAAGAACACTTGGATTTTGAGTGGCCCGGCCACATTTGCAGCCTTTTTTCTCCTTGGCCTTCTTGTAAACTTTGGTTGGGTTCCCTGGTGTGATACTACCAGAGATGGGCTTATCCTTCGTCTTGTCCTTAGGCCTATTTGTTTTGGTGGATTTCGTGCAGACGTTCTTAACAGTCTGCCCAAGATTTTGCTGTATATTCTTAGTGGTGTCCAAAAGTGCTTTGTTGACTTGGAGCACTTGATCACTTGGGACTTTAGCAAATGGCTGAACGGTGTCCTTTGGTTCGTGGGTGACTGTAAGAGGAGCAGGAGCTGCAACAGGAGGTTCTTCAATGAAACTGGCAATAGGAAGCGGTTTAACCTTCTCGCTGTCGCTCTCCGAGTGGGAGCGCTTGCGATTCAGCCGAGCCGTTCTTGGCGTCACAGCTGAGCAAGAAATCCCAGAGAGCGGTTTCTGGGAATGACTGGAAGACAGCTGTCGGGTCTCCAGCTGCAAAGCAGCTCGAGGTTCACCTGGCCCCAATGCAAGGCCGACAGACATAAGAGGGTCTGTCAGGAGGCCATCGTGAATGTCCTCACCTAAACAGCCAGACTCCAGGCTCTCCAGCGCCTCATCAACACTGAATAAAACTGGTTCATGGCTGTGCTTTGTGTCACTAAAACTGCTGAAGGTCACCAGGTCAGACTCTCTAGGAAGTGGGGATTCCTGCACAGTGACAATGTCCATGCTCATAGGCAACACTGAACTAGAAACCTCCACAACAGCTGTTGTTGCTGCTGCTGCTGCTGCTGCTGTTGATGATGCATTGCCCTGATCCAGGGGAGCGTGGTCAACTGGCTCCTCCTTCAGAGCCCCACTAAGATCCAGTGACGATCCAGACGGCTCAGTCAGCTGAGAGTTAGACAGAAGTCCCTCGGATCCAGCTGGAGACAGGGGCAACGTCAGGCTGGGCAGTTCCAGGACGCCTGGGCTTTCCTGCTCTAGTTTCATTCCCAGGACATCCTCCAGCATGAACATGATCTCAGGTGAGCCTCCTGCAGTGCTGGCAATCTGCTCCACCAAGGGCGACTCAGAGATGTATTCACAGAGCTTTCTATAGCACTCCACCAGGATGCTCAATTGTTTATTCTCCGCAAATTGGGCATAGTCTTTGCACCAGCTGCAAGACGGCTTTATGGTCATCTTTTTGCCTTTGCAACCTTTGCAGACATAGTGCTGGCATGAGGAATTGGTGGGTGCTATTGGATCCTGAAGCAGGTTCCCTAAAGCAAGATAGAGAACTGTAAACAATGGGTCTTTCCAGCAGAGCAAAACAACACTTAATAGCTGTACATCCCCCCTAATGTCAAATGTAATTGCAAAACAATAAGCAGAAATAGGCTTGAGCATTAAGTTGGGGTTAGGGTTAATTACTGACTTTTAGTCTTGAGTATTTATTAAAAACACAACTTATGCTATTCGGGGCTGTACGATTTGAGTGTGATTTCCATTTAACTTGTTCACTTACCGCACACAAGGCAAGAAAGAGAATCCCTAAAAAAAGGAAGGACTCTATAGAGCTCAGCATATGTATCTGGGTCCCCCGCATCACACTGCAGCACTGACCGACACGCAGACAGGTAGAGACTGGTGGCATTTACTGGGTTCATCTCAGCAATCTCACTACAGGACACAACAGAGTCCAACAACACATCAGACAAAAGTATCAGCTGGCACTAAATAGTCACAAAAGATAGAATTACCAGACACAACACTCAAATTTACCACTGGTGCATGGTGCAACGTTAATTATTGTAATGACATCAGGGCACACTTATGACAGTAAGCCACTTATTAAATATGAACCAAAACACTCGTCTCAAGAATATTAATGGGGTACACATTCATCTTCGTGTTCGAGGATTTTGTATTTTTTTCTGCCTCACGTTGAACTTGCTCTCTGCAAGATCTCAGAGGGCTCAAAAGCTAACGTTAGCTAAACTATGGCTAAAGGAAGGCTGACTAGCAAGCTAATCAGCTAATCTAACATCTGTCGCTATTTAATGCATAATGAGTGTTGCATATAACCTCGTGCTCTCTCCTTCCACCACTGCCTACGCCGAGTAGTTTGCACAGACACTGAACAAGTTTTAATTAGATATAGAGATTTGATTTGATTGAAAATGCAAACCACTGCAAGTTAGCATATAACGTTAGCAATATGTTGATGAAGACCTTTGCGTTTATAGAGTGAAACATGGACAAGACCAACTATAAATGAAATATTTACAAACACTCTAACGTTAAGTTCCTACCCAACCTCTACGCACTAATCCTAGCTCATTTAAATTATTGGCCACTCCACGCACATTCGTCAAATAACCCTATCCCTCAACCTACCTAGCATAACGTTAGCGAGCTGAAGAGCTAACTTAGGTAGCGTTAACCCAGAAGAGCACAAGTTAGGGGTTCAAAAAAAGCAGTTGATAAGTTACTTATCATGCATGTCTTATGTCATCCATAAGTGTTCTAGGACATGATAAGTTATTTCACTCATCTGTGTGTTCACATCTAGAGCCATCGATAACCAATTTGATTTCCTCGCAACCTACCGTTAGCTGGCTAAGTACATTTTGCGAGGTAACATAGCTATCACTACCGTTAGCTCTTGGTTTGGTTATTGTTCTTCTAACGCCTTTACATTTTCACGTTAAATCTTAACATTTTAACAAACCTTAACCAGTACCTCACTTCTTCATGGAAGTACAGCCACGTGAAATCCTTGGATTTGTTTGATTGCCACACTTCCCTGTTGACACTTGCTTCTCATCACTGTTTTCTTTTTTTATTTTACCCTCCATGCATGAGACTGCTGCACAGCGAGCACTTGAGCCTCTAGTGGACGACTCCAGCACATGCACGCGCTTGCATGTGACAGACTGGCCTTTAGAAACTGCATGAACTAACGGGTCACATATTACTTTTACAAAACATTTTGATTATATTTGAAAATATTATGCGTATACTTTTTGGCACACTTTTCACACGGGACAAGGAGTTGTGAGAAAAATTGCCACACACTGGAAAGAAGTTGCATTGCACCAGCACCCTCAAACAATGCCACTTCCAGTCCAGTCACACATGCTAGTTCATCTTACTGTATGCCAGATAGGTCTACCACATCTGGTGCCAAACATGCAATATGCATGATCTAAAATACCAGGTGATGGACAGTTATAAACATTTGTGCGGACAGTGGAAATTGCAGGCTATTTGATTCTTAATTCACGATATTTCAGTGAATGCTCTGTTTGTAACTTCAATCAGTATTCTAGCAGCCTGGGTTAGTCTGCTTAACCAGCATGAAAACACCTACTGGTGGTATTCATTCAAAACAATCTCACTGAAAAGAGTATTATTTCATATGAAACAGTGGAAACAATGCATCCTCATCACCCACAGCACTTCTTACCTTCTGAACACACACACACCCTCTCTCTCTCACACACACACACACACACACCTGACTGCATTACTCTATATATCTCACACTTCTCATGCACTCCTCAATACTCACCACACATCACACCAATACTATCATAAGCTACATGGACCCGCCTTACTTTTCAGTCATTATACTCAGCACATGGCACT
>JAUCNH010000317.1:17539-30360 GCA_032353275.1 Sardinella hualiensis | reverse complement strand
TCTCCTGCCACCTTAGCCTGCCTCATCACCACCCCAAAGTTCAAGGTGGGGTGGTTGCTGCCAAGAGAACCACTCAATCTCTTTACACTTGCTCGAGGGAACAGACTGAATATTGCCCCGTCCTGTTTGATAACAATACCACAACAGAAGCACAGGCAAGTACCTCTGAGGCACCTCCCGTCTTTCCTCAATAAATGTTGAATGAGCATCAGCATTGCCATAAAGTAACCTCCGAAGCCTCATTATCATCACACAGAGGTGGAGGTGCCCCCATTTTCACTCATCAGGAGGCATGTTATTATCTACCAAAAAACTTGGCAGCCAGTGGCGCTACTGTGTATTGACTATAAAATCTGAAGTCTGTATCATGCAGTGGAGCCATGATGCTACTCCACCAACAGAAGGTAAAATTAAGATATATATAAAAAAGAGAGCGCTCCCCCTGCACACATCCTGTGTACCCCTCACCCCAGCCCACCCCACACCGCACCCCCTCCTCCTCCTCCTCCTGCTGCTGCTGTTATCCTTGAGACACACATGGACAGGGAGAGCAAAGGGACTTACGGAGCGCTTCTGAACGAGAGCCTCATTCTTCTCCCTGCCCAGTCTGGAGTTCTCTTCTTCCAGTTCGCGCACTCGAGACAGCAGACGGTCCGTCTGCTCGATGGCTTTCTTCAGCTCCTCTCTCTCCCTCATCTCTCCGCCTGCCGAGTGCACACTGCAACAGTGGCTTAACCTGAGCAGCCCAGAAAGTCCCTTTCTGAAGTTTTTTTTTCCTCCACTCTCTCTCTCTCTCTCTCTCTCTATCTCTCTCTCTTTCTCTCCCTCTCTTTGACTCTGACTCCCTCTCTCTCATCTGGATGCCCTTCTCTAACCCGGCTCCACACACACACACACTTACACACACACACACACACACACACACACATACACACACACACACACACATCAATAAATCCTCCTTCCCATTCGTCATCCTGGGCCATCCCACCCTGACTCCCCCACCCCCAAAAAGGGCCTCTGAACCTGGCTCAATATAAAAGAAATCTCCCTGATTTTGTCCCCAACTGGAAACTGTTAGAATCACCAGTTAAGAGAGAATGTGTTGCACTGGCTCCATTGAAGTATGAGATAATGTGATGGAAAGGGGTTTGCTCTTCACTGGCAGCGCTACAGCGGAGAGGAGGAGGAGGAGGAGAAGAAGGATAAATTCCAGAATAAGTGCAGGTGCTTCAGACCACATAAGCAGCAAATATAAAGACCTTTCAGCCTTAATCAGGATCAAATCTGGTTTCAGTTCTTATTAGCTTTGTGGGAAGCAGTTTCCTACAAACATGATCTATCACCATCGGTTCCCAACGGATGAGAGATTATAAAAGATCCCAAACACTCCACGTGTGAGAAGTGTGAGTTACGATTGTGTCTCACACACGTTGCGAAGGAATTTCCTATCTAGCCTCTGTGCTTGGCACTGCCTGGAACTCCAACTTGTGTTTCCCCATGCACGGCCAGGGGGGAGGCTGTAAGACCAGCTGCAGACCCCTGCTTCAGTTGTCTTGTCTTTGTCACCCTCTCCAGAGGGTCTCACACTCTCACCCCCTAACCCTGTCCAGAGGTGCGCTTTGAGTAAACAGCTCTCCATCAACTGAAAGCTGAGTTTATAAGCAAATGATAACTGCTCTTGACTCTTTGGCTGCAGCGTCAATCTGGACCCACTGGTCCAAATCTGTGTCTAAGCCAAGGCCCCAATTTACAGCTGGGAGGCCTACTGCATCCCAGCCACCCACAGCCAGCCACAGGGCATGAGACCTTCTGACTTTATTACTGGTGCAGTAAGCCAACGAGCATTGACAGAATAACCTTGCCATGGCTACAATGTGAGAATTTGTAACAGAGTTTGTAACAGTTGCCAGTATCATCGGACATCTGTCTACTGAAAACTGCCATTTAAAAAGAAAAAAAGATGTAGCGCAAGCTTGCCAGTGCACCTGTTTTTTTTTTTTTTCCTTCAAGAAAGATCTGGAAGTAAATATTGTCTGGTGCAATAAGTTAGGTTGCTCTGTCCATGCATTTCTGAACATAAACACCTGAAATGTAAAATCTTTACAAACAGGATGCAGATCCATTCTATACCCTGCAGAGACATTCTAGTCTGACATATGCCTTTTACAGACAGCACAGCCTTGGCCTACTTGTCCTGTTTATAGAGCCCAAACCTTGAAGCATATCTGAAGAAACGGAGCTCAGCAAACATCCAGTGCTTTCTCTGCCCATCAATCAACCTTTTCCAATATCCCCCCAACAATCAACAAGATTCCTCTGGCAATTTTGGCTGAGCTGCAAGAGTGTAAATTTGTAGTTTCCCATTGCATGGAAAAACAGATGTGAGTTAATTTTCCAGAGCCGGCACAAAAGCCGCTTTGACAGCAAAGCCATCAAGGAGATGAAGAAACAAGCCTGTTCTGGTTTGAGCGGAGCATGTCCGCGTCGCTGCAAATCAACTGTCATTAAGAGAAAAACTGTCTCAGTCTAACACCAAGATGAGGTCTGTGTAAATATGCCTGACAACAGTGACAAATTGTGTTTGTATATCCACCAGTAAGGTCAAATGGTAAGGGGGAATGTAACATGTGGTTTCAGGGAGAAACTATAAAGTTTATCTAACGTTTCTCTTTACAGGAGAAAGTAGAAAATGCTATGTTAGCCACAGCATTTTGAAATTACATTTCATGCGCACCTGTGTCATTTATACTGTATTGTATGGTTTAATTCCTTGTCAGCGAAATTAGCTGAAGGATTGCTACTAGGGCCTCAACAGTTGTTCAAATACAGTATATCCCCACAGCCACAGGGCAGAACAAATGGGGCCTTTAATCCTCTCCTTCGTGTCCCAACTTGATAGAGGAGGATGTTTGCCTGGACAGATTTACACACAAGTGTCAAAGCACACATATGATGATATTTAGAGGATTCTGCAAACTGTAAGGTGATATCTCTGACTGTCAGTGCTGTTGGGACTGGGGACCGTGGCTTCGCCTGAGAAGCCATGTCATGACTTCACACATTCCTGACTTCACATTCAATTTTCCTCAGCCTCACTCATGAACAACAATTTTCCAAATAAACTGCCTGAGTCCCATGTCTGCTGCCAGAATCTGAGCACTTGACAAAGATATGAGCTCTGTGTCTTTCATCAGGCTGGAGTCAGTCTGCATCTGTAAAAAAACAGAGTTAGGCCTGTTTGGCTGCTACCATTATTATTATTATTATTATTATTATTATTATTATTATTATTATTATTATTATTATTATTATTATTGTTTTTATTATTTCAGATGTCACAAGACCAAAAACAGTTCACATCTTTAATTGATAAATGTCGTCTTTGTTACCAGATTGATTAGTTCTTTGTTTTGTAAGCTATTGTTTTGGTTATATTAGACTTGTGTTAAAAAATGTGTAACACACAATCATGTTCTGTGGATAATTACAGATAACTATCATGTTATCATAGTTCTGTCATGATAAAGACCACGCTCTGAGGCCACAAGAGTAACACCACAACTGAAAGTTAAGGAGAAATTAATGATCAATAATCTTAATCTTAAAAAAAAAAAAAAAACATTTTAAATTATTAAATGAAAAAACAAAAATCATCAATGTTTTTTAATATAGGCCTACATTTGTATGTTTTTTTTTTCATTCATTTTTCATTTCATTATTAATTTTTTAACTTGGGATTTTGTATTCATACACTTTGGCAATTATTTCATTACAGACATAATCACAAATAATGCTACAGTAACTCTTCTACAGTGCAATACAAAAGGTACTGTATAACCCTATAACAAACTGAATAATATGCTCAATGATGTA
Organism: Sardinella hualiensis; assembly: GCA_032353275.1. NCBI lineage: Eukaryota > Metazoa > Chordata > Actinopteri > Clupeiformes > Clupeidae > Sardinella > Sardinella hualiensis. The sequence continues at coordinate 26,484 of JAUCNH010000317.1, read as the reverse complement.
ACAAATCAATCAATCAATCAATCAATCAATGCAACCAATATTATTAGGGGACAATCAAATGCTCAGTAAATGAAAATAAAAAATGGCCAAACTGAATGATTTGATTATTAAATAGAACCACTGCCTGTCAAGCTATTGTACGCAAACTCACTTGCAGCAACACGCCTGATGACCCAGTAAAATTGAGTGGTGACCTACACCAAAAGCACAGCCATACATCAACAAGCAGCATCAAGCGAAGGCATATCAAAGACTCCCTGATCTGATGGCATCTGTGATGGTGCAGCATGCGATGGGGCGAGATGCCCCAAGTGCCCGCATGGGTTTGACACGAGAGGGGGAGAGGCAGCTCCCATGAGGCGATAAGAGACATGATGTACAGAGACCCCCTCAGCCAAGATTCAACATCACTCACGGAACGAACCCCACAACAGTTACTGCTGCAGACTCTCACACAACTTTATCACTTCAGCTGCTGCAATGGCATGGGTGCAAAGAAAAACTACTTGTCCTTATTTGTAAGGTAACTGTAACACATGCATACACACACACACACACACACACACACACACACACACGCCTTCTCTGCCTTCCTCCTGTCTGTCCTGAGCAGCAGGGGTGCACTGTTTGCATTCCTGCCGAGCATGTTTGCCCCTCGTCTTGTCTGTGCATTAGTGCTTGTCTATCCAAAAGTCAGTCTGTCGGAGGAAAACCATTTCTTTTCTCTCCGAAGGAGAGCAGGATAAAACGCATTCCACTTCTAACATGATGAAACTGGGATTCCACTCAGAACACACATCAAGGAGTGCAGTACCTGAAACGTTTGAGCATGTGTGTGTGCGTGCGTGCGTGTGTGTGTGTGTGAGAGAGAGAGAGAGAGACAGAGAGAGAGAAAGACAGGGTTTCTCTGTGCATGCAAACATCTGTGTCTAGACAAGTGGGTGGGTTTAAAGCGACACACTTGTAGAGCGATTAGAATGACAGAAGAGAGAGAATGAGAGAGAGAGAGAGAGTGAGAGAAAGGAGAAGGAGATGACAACAGAGAGAGGGAGAGAGAGAGAGAGAGAGAGCGAGAGAAAGAGAGAGGGAAAAGACTCTAAAGTCTTACGTGTGTCAGTGGCCTGGACTGAAAGGCGTTGAAGGGTCGGTACTGGTGGAAGTCAGTCTGAATCACACATACTCTCTTCTCCATCCTCAGCACGTGGAGTGGCTCGCCATCCCGCTCTCGCTCTGACGCCGGCCGTGAGAGGCAAGTGCACTGCCCTCCTACTTTTGCTTTCTCTCACTCGTCCTCTCACGGTCTGTCTGTCTCTTGTTCTCTCTCTCTCTCTCTGTCTCTCTCTCTCTCTGTCTCTCTCGCAGTTACCCCTGTTACCTGACCCTGAGCATTTGTGGTGTGGCCAAGACCGGGGGAGGGAACTCCACAGAGAAAAAGAAAACATAAACAGGCTCAAGCAGAACTCCATTCCAACACACACACACACACACACACACACACGCACACACACACACACACACAGACACACACATGCACACACACACACATCTTCCTGCTTGAGCCATCATCACCACCCACTGTCAGCAGAGAGAGAGAGAGAGAAAAAGAGAGAGAGGACAGTAATCCTCTTTTAAAAAGAGACTTCATCTGTCACCATGCACCTTAATTGTTAATACCCAGTACTTCAATGAAAAGGTCTGAAAGTGCTGTTGATGGCGTGAAAATCCCTACACTCCGGTGTTCTGTATGCATTCTTTCCAACATTTAACAAGAGGAGCGATGCATAATGCAGAGCACCACCAAGGAGTCGTGCAATAAAAAGGGCCACAGTTAGAACATGAAAGCTCACCACAATAACACCATTATCATGAAAATGTCAACAAGGAAAATACCATTGTAAAGGAGTGACATACTGTGTGTGTGTGTGAGTGTGTGTGTGTGTGTGTGTGTGTGTGCATACACTGTGCACATGCAAGTGCTAAGGAATGACGCTTACCTGATTTTCTTTTTTAACCTATAGGACTGTCATCTACCAAGAGAAGCCTTAATGATCCGACAAGACATCCTCGACATTCTCACACCTCAGGGAGGAATACATCATGCATGAAATTTAGGATTTTCAACAGACACGGAAAAATAACACCGAAGATATGTTGCCTCCTCTCAGGTCATAAAGGAGACAGGTGTGTAAACAAGACTGGAAGGACTTGACACTGGAAAATATGTCTCACTTCTAGTGTGACTAACCAGAACTTGCACTTGACTTTTGTATTCTGAGACCCTTTTCTCAAGATGATTTCCCCATTACCTGTGCATTGTGCTTCACCTCCCTGTTTTTTTTCACCTCATCTTGTCTGTCAGTTCATGCACTACATTTCCAACCAAAGCATAAAGATGTTTTAAAGCCTCATCCTGTTACACCTGTCGACACTAAGACGGCACACCTAGGAGCAATGTCAGATTCAACAAATTACCGAGGATATGATCCTCAGACAAGGTAGTACAAGGGAAAGTCGTAATTCAAAGGTATAAAAACCCTTCCTCACATAATTATAACTCATTGGGATTGATGCTGTAAAAACATACCCCTGATTTATGGCTCCTAATTCAATAGCTGCCATTGTGCTCAGACCCGTAAAAGGTCAGTGGGCATAATACTGATTTAAATCAAAATAATTTGTCGAAACAAGTGGCAGTGTTGCGACACGTCCGTCTGTTGACTTATGCGCAGCCCTGACAAAGAGCAGCTAAGGATATTCAAACTGACTATAAATTCATGCTTTATATTCCCCCACCCCCACCCCCACCTCCCCGTCTCGTCCGGTCTCATTCATGAGATTTGCGAAGCCTTGGGAACAGATTTTTGTGTGCGAGAAGAACAAAAAAAAACCCTGTGAGAATAGATGCGGAGGCTGCTTGGTTGCAAGAGGCCTCAAGGCTGGACAGCTGTGGTCCTACACATGAAGAATGCGCTTCTTGGCACGCTGCCCTTTTCCTCCGAAGAATGGGCCTTTTGTTTGGTTACGGCGCACATAAAAAGATAACCAGCGTGTATCTGGAGAGCTATCAGCGTCTTGTACACTCTTGTCTGAGAGTTAAACAAAAAAAATTCACAACATTAAGAAAAAAAAGTGTTTGTAGCTGTGACACACGGACTAGATATCAGCTGGCATTGGGGCTTCATGAAAGGTGACGTCAACGCCTCAAATCCGGGACCTGGAGTACACCTCAATACACACACACATAAACACACACACACACACACACACAGGACACTAATAAATGGGAAGAACAAGCCCTTGCTAGTCACACTTTCATCATGTCGCTGACCTGATTTCTTTCTTTTTTTTTTTTTGAGGAAAACATTATCCAAGTATTTTTCATGAGGCGATAGCCTAATAACAGCCTTTTACCTCATGATTGATATAATTTCACTCCTTTCGATTCTGCACGTAATTACAGGTCTCTGGGCTTAAGGTGAAATCTTTTATGTCATCCCCACAGAACATTATGGAGGTCTATGGGTTCATTGGCGTGGTGTGACACATGCTAGTGGAATCTGGGTGATTAAAGTCTGTGAAGATGCTCATTCACTTGAGAGATTAAAGGACTCAGTAGGCACATATGTGTTTCTGCGAAAAGGTTTTGTCCCCTTGTACATCTACAGTATGAGTTCCAAGAGGGGAACATATGGGTCATGGTAGCTGTTGCATCAACCATGCAAGGCAGATGGACAGTGAGAAGCAGAGAGCATCAGTTTAAGTGCAGGAACTGCCTGACGTCTACAGAGAACTATTCAATAAATGTGTCACTAGTAAGAGCAGTCCATCTAGGCATTGGAAACAGTTAAATAAATGTAATTTAAAAAATGCTCTATCCAGTCCTTGAGTCAGAGTGTTGGTCAGGTACCGTCTGAGGGCAGTAAGACACATAGTGATTTTTGGAATGGTATACCACCCTAGAAGTACAACATAAATTATAGTATTGCATTGGTGGTAGCTTTTCGTGTGTTATTACCGATCTTATGTCCATTGTAAGCCTATGGAGGGATATATTATGGGTGAGCAGGGTAAAGAATTTAACTAGAAACCCTATTTACATTAAAATTATACTTTTTTGTATTGCATTTAAGGCCATGGGGGCTCTGTGCTCTGAGAAACTCTTGTGCCTCAGAGAACGGAGTGTTCACAGATCCTGAGGAGGTAGTCAGTGATGTCTGACAGCATCTCGAAATCGTCTAGCATTGCTTACCCTACCTTTAAAGAGAGTTTCATGGCTGGGCTATTTTACAGACCTAATGATTTACTGACCCAGCATATGTAATCCCTGTGTTTGAAAGGACGATACATGTTAAGACATTTCTTATTATTCCCTATACAGAACATGCTCTACCTGGACTCACTCACAAACACCATCAACTTTAGAGACGTCACTATACATTTAAATCATGCAAAGGAAATAGTTGTTTTTTAACTATAGCCAATTAGACTTTAAAGCATTTAGAAGACATTTGAGCATTTTTCAAAAAAGACACATTTAGTATTATTTTAGACTAATTAAAAATAACTGATTGATTAAAACTTGAAAAAATGAATTCATTAAAACTAATGCAGAGCACTGAAGTGGGTTTAAAAACGTTCACAAGCCCCCAAAAGAAGTTCATTCTGTAGTTCATTTTGCTTAGACTGTCTAAACTCTAAGAAGAAGACAGAACTACAAGAGCACCCTCTTGTGTTTCCAACTCAGAAATCCCTGGGGGAGATTTTTCATGTAATTTTTCTATAGAATCACAACAAAGGCATCACAACCATGACAAATTTCAAAATATTAGGTGATTTCCACCCATTTTATTATATTTTAGCTTTCCAAACAGCCTCTGAGAACAAGCCAGCACTTTTAATTAACTGTGGGGACTGGAGCTGTGAAACAAGTCGGGATATTAGAGGGGGGGGGGGGATAATCCCAACCAGGGCAATATAATCCCTCTTGTTGAAAAGGATCAATCTGAACACACAGGTTCATTGCCCAGGCGGTGTACCTGACGACTTACACTAATCCAACACAGCCGTGGCTAGCCAGAACTCCACCACACAAGGCATTTAAGAGAGAATCCATCTTAGCCATGTTGCAGGGAAATCAAAGTCTGCTTGTGTGGTTGTACAGACAGATGTTGGACCTTCTCAATGAGCTGGGCATGGGTCGAGAAGAGTTGAGGTGTTAACACACACACACACACACACACACACACACACACACACATACTGTACACACTTGAAACAGTTCCAAACAATTAACTGTGCAGAGACACATTGCCCAATTGTGTTTTGAGAGTTACGCCAAAGCGCAAACAAACAGCAGCATTTAGGCTACGAACCTAAATTCCGGTTACGGTTCCTCTCTAACTTAATTCTACACAACCATATTACAGTAATGTTTTTATATAGCTTATCCTAACCTGGTTGATATATACTATATTTATCAACCCATTCATAAGAGGCACTTGTAAAAATCATAAAAAAGCCAGATTATAAGGAGAGGTTTGTTGAGGCTTGTCTTTCGGTGTGGGGCAGAATGGGAAGTATTCAGTGTAGACATAAGAGTAATTGGTGGATCTTTTTTATTGTCCTGGCATGTGTTGAGATATGTCTTTTTTTCTGTTGCAGGCAATATTTTGCCAAATGTTTAGAATGCAGATAAAGCTACTTTGAGGACTAATTCAGTGTTGTATTTAACCTTACTGCATTAGTTGTTTTTGACGAACAACAAACGCTGCTCAATTATTATTTACACCTCAATTATTGTAAATATTTTAGAAGCTAAATACAGAATATAAAAGAAGCCTATCGAAAAAGTAAGTTAACCAAATAATGTCTGCAAATCTAACTGCGAGACCATTGTAATGTGGGATCAAAGACTTCCATTAACTCATTCCTCATATCTTGGTGATGTGAAACATGCTTTTGCAACAAAGCAGCCAAGTTGTCCCCTGTGCGTAATCAGTCGCGTGTTGTGTTGTTCACTTCTCTTCATCTCACGCTCCTTTCATCTGGCGGTAATTACCATTCGTCTAATGATAGAGTAGAAAAGGTCCAGTCAGATTTTACGAAGACACATTAGACTTTATAATTACTTGCCTTTTATTAATTGCTTAATCTAGTGCAATGCTTGCATGAATGCTCAAGTGCTGTGCTGAAATTAGCTTGGAATTAATGCTAGGAAGCTAGGAAGTTAGCAGACACAATGTGTTGAAACAGTTTACACAACAGACGTGTTATTACTCACCTACTTGATTATTCTTGCAACACTTTGGTATGTTGAGAACTTGAGATGAATAAGACTGATTTTCAATGACTTTACCATGCAATTTGAGCTGTGGCAGTTTGATAAGGTATTTGAAATGGCTGCTGCCTCGAGTCTTTTATTAACATGGAGAGCTAAAATGGCAGCAGCAGTCTTCTTCTTCGTGCATTCTTCTTTTCTCTTCGGCCAAGTGTGTGAAACTAAACACCTAACCAGTAAAAAGGGACATAAAACTATCTAGGCAGTATATTTGGCTTTTATATAGGGCAGATGTGTCTGCAAAGGGATGTCAATGCCCTTGGCAGGGCAAAGATGAGACAGCACATTAGAGCTGTGTCCCAAAGGTGACTGTTTATTTTTTTTCAGACTGAGGTAATTGCCAAGTGTGAAGATGCCCCCAAAGAAAAAAAGGGAGGAGGGGCGGGTAGGGAAGGAGGGGGGTAAAAAATGAGTCAGTAATTGCCATTTTAGCCAGTTAATTACCAGTGTTGTGCAACGTGAGAGACTCCTGCCAGGCCTCCTGTTTCCCCATGATTGGACAGCGTGGCTAAACAAGTTGCCGTGGTGATAGCGGCCCCCGACGGGAAATCAGCTGCCGGTCCGAGACAACACTGTGTGAGCGGGAAGTACAGGAAGCAGACTACATGCTCTGTGCAAGGCTCTGGTCTGGGATATGAATGTGATGAAACGTGTCAAAGATAATCAACACTGTTTTCAGTCAATATACGCCAACCCCCCCTTCCATCCCAACCAAAGCGGACCTGGGTGAATAATGTTTCAGAAGCATCCAGTTTGAGAACGCAGCTGGGCCACTCTCAGGGTAAAACAGTTCAAGAAGACGTGGGAATATTTGCATCTCAAGCAAAGGAAATAGTTTCTATTCATTTAGAAGTGAGCAGCACACAATAGCCAGACAACATGTAGCCCCTGAAGGCTTTCTTGGCGAGTCCGAGCCACTGCATTAAGTTGCACAGAGGGAGCGTTTTAATGGCCCTGGCTTTTTGTTCGGCCAAAACACTCAAAGATCACAAGTGGAGGGGGAGCGGTGCGGCGATCCCTGGCTGAATGGGAGTTCCCATGTGCCTTAAGCCCTGGGCTGGCCTGGCCTGGCCTAGAGGAGTGAGCAGATCTGGGGCCAGCTCTCCAGTGGCTTGTCTTGGACAATTAAGTGGAATTATGGGGATGAATGTGGAAGTATCTGGTAATTCAGTGAGTAGTTAAAATAGCCTTTTCGAGTTTAGAAATCAAATGTTATATTATTTTTAATGGTATGTTTTCATCTTAACCTGGCCTTCTACATAATCTATTTGTTTGATTGTATAGTTTCTTTGTGTAGGTGAGACATAGTTCTGTGGTCCTCTTCAGTAATATCCAGGAATCCAGAAATATGCAGCTTGAAATACAATGCAAAACTATTAAAACTGTAAAAAAAAAAAAAACCTGGATAAAATTGTCACTGTTGTTGGTATTTACAAGACAGTTTTGTCAATTAGTTCAGGGGGAAGAGCTTTTTATATTTACTCTGAATGTCCTTTTTGCTCTCAAGTTGGCACACAAACAGTGAAACCCAGTTTTGACTTGCTGCTTCACAGTGAGCCCTCAAAATAGTGCAGACCGATGCCCTTATTGGCCTTGTGAAGAATTCCATGGAATGACCTGCATCTATCTTCTCTGTCTCCAGAAACTAGCCCAAGTGAGTGTTTACAATTAGGCCTATTTTTGCTCCAGGTCAGCGGCACACATTTCATCCAAAACAATTTGCAACAATGGCTGGCCCATTATTATGAGGATGAAGTGTTTGGACTCTAAAAGGTCATCATCAGGTGTCCACAGCATTGCTGGTATACCCAAGAAGAGAAACACCAATCAACAAAGCAGTGTAGTATGGAACGTTTATTGTCAAAAATGACAGAACAATATCCAATTTACCTGAACACACACACACACACTTGGATCACAGGGAGCAGTAAGCAGCCAGATGGCGTGCATGACTGGGTTGTGTTAAGGGTTGCAGTTCTAATTTCGCCAGCAGTGAGTGGTGTGGGAGGACAGACTTCAGACAGGGTCCTTCAATTTAGCTGCATTTCTGATTTGAATGAGCAATCCAATACACTGTTGTACACAGCTAAGTAATAAACTCATTTTGAATAAAAGATTGTGAATTAGTGACACGTGGCTTAGTTATTGTCTGTGCCAAATGTATTCACCAAAATTACTTGTAGAGAAACACAAGATTATGTTTTGAATTATTAAAATATAATTTTTACGCCATCTTTTTAAGCAAAGAATTGTACACATGGGTTTAATTCGCTGTACAATGTATTATCTAAATTTGAGGGCATAGAGGAATGTTTTAATATAAAACAATGTCAATTTTAAGAACATACATAAAGAAATTCTTTTGTAACTCTAAACACATTTGTGTATTTTAGCCTTTTCTAGATCTGCAAAGCATCAACTTTCCAACACACACACACACATCTTGAATTAGTAATTTGCATTTTGGCAACATAAAACAGTGCTTACATAAATGATTCATTCTTGACTTTATAAATATAAATAGAGCTATCAAAAAAGTTCACATAGTAGTTTTTGTAGAGAATTAAGATGTGTTTTGAAATGCCAACTGCAGAGTTTTTCATTTAAG
>JAUCNH010000293.1:0-12902 GCA_032353275.1 Sardinella hualiensis | reverse complement strand
AATAAAAATAATAACAATGACATTGAAAAAGCACTTTTTGCTTGAGGGTGCTTTATCATCCAAAGATGAAAGAATGTATGACATAGGATCATTCAAAAACATTAGGTTTTGAATTCATGTTGTTCAGGGCAAACCATGATGGGGAAAAGATATGATGAAAGGCAAAAGATAATGCAACAGACAGGGTTGGTTGAAAGGATTGAACTGAAGGACAGAGACCTCTCACCTTGCCCTCCTGAGACCGCGCCTTGCCCTGGGCTTCCTCCAGCTGGGCTCGGAGGCCCTGCATGTCCTGGTTACCTTGTGTCTGCTGGGAGCGGAGCGACTCGAGCGAGGCTGCCAGCTCCTGGGCCTCCTTAGCCTTCCCGTCTGCCCGCTGCCCCAGCTGAGCCCTCTCCTCCTCCAGCTCCTTTACCCTGAGCTCGGCCGTGTGCAGCTTGCCCAGCACCTCCTCCATCTCCACCAGGTGCTGCTCCTCGGCGCTCTCCACGTTGGTGCGCAGCGACTCCTCCAGGCGCTCCTTCTCCTCCGTCAGGCTCAGCAGCCGTGCCTTCAGCTCCTCCGACTCCCTGGTCCGCGCCGCTGCTTCTGCCTCTCGCTCCGCCCCGGCCTCCTCGAGCGCCAGCTTGTGCTCCACCTTCAGCCTCTCCAGGGCTCCGCGCAGCTCCACCAGCTCCACCAGCTCAGCCCCACCGGCCCCCTTCTCCGAGGTGGCGCGCAGCTCCTCCATGGCCTGCTGGTGGGAGGCCACGGCCGAGGCGAGCTTGGAGCGCCACAGCTCGATGACGTCTGCGTTCTCCTGCTCGGCCTGCGCCAGCCGGGCCCGGAGCTGCTCGTTGTCCTTGCTAAGCCGCCCGGAGGAGGCCTGCAGCTGGGCCAGTGCCTCGCCGTGCGCCCGCTCAGCCGCCTCCAGGCGCTCGCGCATGTCCTGCAGCTCTGCCTTGTGCCCGGCGCCTTGGGAAGACAGCTGGGCGCGGAGAGTGGCCACTTCCTCTTGGAGCACCCCGGCAGCGGGGTCGACACCCGATCCGCCCTCACCTGAAGCGGACTCCATGTGCTGACGAAGGGCAGCCACCTCTTTGTCCCGCAGAGCAAGATCCCTCTCCAGCTCCATGATGCGGGACCGCTCAGACACCGTGGCAACCTGGGAAGGAGTCACAGCACACAAGCTCACACCACTCCACATACACACATGCTCTACCATAGAGGGTCGGACAAGTGTGTGTGTGTACAGTATGTGTGTGATTATGCTCATAAACAAAGTGTTTGTGTGTCTGGAAGTGTAAGTGTTCTTGTGTCTGTATGTAAACGCATTTGTTGGACATGTTGTCTATATAGGAGTCTATAGACTACAGGAAAGGAATGACTGTATTACCATGTAAATGTAGAGGAGAGATGTGGTTCAGAGTGTGGGTGGGTGTCTGCTACTTATCTAGGTGGGGGATGGGACTGGGCCAGAATCTAAGTCCTAGAGGGCCATTTCAGGGCTAGAGAGACATCCAAACAGGCCCTATTCTACAAAATAAGAATTTAAAAACCCACACCAGATGATAATGCTGGCCAATTGATGTGAACCAAATAAAAGAATTGTATAAATGCACAAGTACTGTGCAACAGTATTAGAATTTACACACTACTGGAGTGGGTCTTTAAAATTTGACAGGTAAAATGATACTTACACTGCCTCCTTATGGTTGGATATGGAATTACAAAGGGCACATACAGAGACACAAAGGAAGTAACTTATCCAAAGACCTAAAACTGATGGAACTGGGTTGGGGTTGGCATAAAGCGGACATTACCATCAGTAGCAAGGGCAACACCAGACAGACAACCGACAGATGGTGGGCTGACACCTGGATGGCCACAGTTTGGCAAGATGCAGAAGGAATGCAAGGTATGCAGAGAAGGTGTAGAGAGAGAACGGGTCTGTTTTTTTCTTTCTTTCTTTTTTAAATCACTGGTTGGTCAGTATAAACTGAAACAAAAAACTGACTGACTTTGCCCTATGTCCACTTTCCCATATTGAATGACCTGTTTGGAACTCTGCCCTGAAATGGCCTGTGGACCTAACAAGTGAGCAGAAGATTTCAGACTATAACTAATCACTGATAATTACTGAGATCTCAGGCATGTGTCTAGCTGCAGACAATGCAAATGAAAAAAAAATGTGGAGACCTTTAAAAGCTATACTTGATCTAATTACATGGTTGAACTATAGGTTTCTACATCATGTCTACCAAATAAGCAGAGCAGAAATGCTAAAAAGCCTAACAGTAATGCAGCAGTCATTAGATGCGTGCCCAGGTTACTAGCATTTTAGAGCCATTTTAGTAGAAGCAGTAGAAGCTTTTGAGGCATCACTTTAGGGCGTTACCTCTTGATGCATCACACTGAGGTGCATTGGCACCCGCCCTGCCACAAAACCAAGTCCTCGTGTTGCAGATCCAGTGCGTCGTCTACAAAGCCCTGATCCATCCCCCAAAAGCCTCACACCCAACCAATCCCACTAACAGCAACGGCAACGTCGCCCTCCCCAACCCCCCCCATCCCAAAAGAAAAAACACCCGCGCCCTGCACCCCCCTTGTCCCCTTTCTGTCAAGGGCGGAGGTCCATTACCCTAGAGTCTTCTAACTCCCTCTGGAGTTTGTCAGCTTTGGCCTTTTCAAAGAGCAGACTCTGCTCAAGCTCCTTAAGAAGGGCATGCTCCAGCCTGGTCTGCGTCTGTTAGTAACAAGAAGGGGGAGAGGAAGAGAACACAAACCAGTGCCACCATCACATGCCAGCCCAATGCACAGGGACAGAGGAGGGAGAGGGGGGTGGTGGTGGTGGGGTGAAGTGGAGGGGTTGGTGTTGGTATGAGGTGGTAGGGGGCTGGGGTGGGGTGGGTTGGGGTGGGGTGGGGAGGACAGGGCAAGGTGATGTAATGAAGCGTGAGTGAAGAGGGACAGACTGGGTGTAGGAAGTAAACAGAGGTTTGGATCATGCAAGCTGGGACCCAGGGGACATATAAGGATATATGAAAAGAGGATTTGAGTATGTGTGTGTGTGTGTGTGTGTGTGTGTGTGAGAGAGAGGTGGTAGGAGAGGGGGCGAGTGGAGAGGAATATGTATATGCTGATGACGTTATGTTATTATGGTCCAGTATGGTACATACGTACCGTGTTGCTGTGCCCATGGGCCATGCACAGAGATGTGAGAGAAAAGGAGAGGAGACTGGAGCAGAAAGGACAGTGAGTGTGTGGTTGTGTGGTCTGAGTAAATGAATGAGCCGGGTGAGTGAGTACTGCTATGTCTGTGACTGGGTAATGATTCACAGCATATGCATGTGGTGTAAAATGGAAGGAAAAACTCACACTTTGACCTCATTATCAGAGAGAGAGAGAGAAAGCAAGAGAGAGCAACTTGGGAGGACACGGCAAAGGCTAATCTGTTTGGAAAAACTGTCACTGACTCAATCAACATATCCCATGCTTAATACTTCTCTCTCTCTCTCGCTCTCTCTCGCTGTTTAACTTAGCTGTTTAATATTCTTCTGATACACTTCTAGGCTGATATAATATCCACAGAACAAAAGGCCAGACCTCAGGGCATGAGCTACACGTGTCCCCATGGGGGCTGAACACTTGCATACTGCACTGGCCCAAAGCTCTGAGGTGTGACCCATACGGAAAGGGCCCGAGCACTTCCTGTCCTAGTGCTGAGAATGAACCAAGATGTGTGAGCGTGAGGATGTGTGAGGGTGTAAAGAAGGGGACATGATCATGCTATGACACATGGAGGACAAAGAGAGAGAAGAAATGCAATAAACAGGTCCAATCAAGTCTCCGTTTCCAGAAGGGTTATGAAGCAGGTCATGATAAGGCATTGCATCAGTCATTCACTTCAGTGCAGTAGTTAGATAGTGATTGGCTCAGTTGGATTTGTTGTCTTTTTATATTGTAAGCCACAACATGCATAACACACACACACACAGACATTACACATTAAGTTATAAGGCGAGTGATGGGTTTTGCCCAGTTTAGTAAGACAAGAAGAAAAAAAGATGACCACTGGATTTTTTTTTTTTTTTTTGGAGAGGTTTTTTTGCAAGCCATTCTTCCTGATGCTTTAATTTATAAGTTGATTTGTAGGTTCTACAATGTTTGACCAAATGAAATGGGGCATGATATACTTTTGACTACTACAAATGAATGAACTAAAAGTGTTTCCTAAGTCCAATAGCCTTTTTAAGAGAATATCTTCCACTTTCACCACAGGCTTCATTAGAAAGCTGATTTGCATTACTTGGCCTGAAATCTCTTAAGGAGTGTGTGGATCAATAAACAACCATTGACACGTATGCTGATTACACATTTAATCCTGCAAGGTCAGTAATTTAGCCTGGCCAGGCTGAAAAAGCCGCCCCTTTGGACCTGACCTTTCCTTCAATCCACCAGATCGGGGACAAATCTTGAATCTCATTGTGTCCTGCATGTATAATAAAAGGCTCGAGATCCAAATGTGGTCGATGGTCACCAGCCCAGTAGTCCCTCCCTCCAGCACTCTCACGCGTATTCCAGAGCCTCGCTATGGTCATTTATGCAGGTTTATCTGCAGTCTGTGCGCATTAAATCAGCAGTGCTGTTGGCTGCGGTGAAACCTCAAGGGGATTGGGGAGGGCAGGGACAGCTCTCACTCATCCTAACACTCACACACACACACACAGACACACACACACTGCAATGAGGAGTGGAGCTCTGAGTTTGAGTCGGGGATAAGAGACGAGGACAAAGAGGCGGCCCTCACTACAAGTCCTTCACTCTGAGAAGAGCCTCCTCCCCTTGCCCAAAAAAAAAAAAGAAAAGATGAATCTGAATACAGTCTGATAAGGGTGGGAATTGACTGAGGTTGGAGCCTATTTAGGGTCTGTTCTGTGCCTAGATGGGTCTCTGAAGGCTGTTTCTGTTCTTCCTCATCAGCGAAATGAGCATTACGCAGCAAGTATCAGGAGCGTAACTGTGCTGCGGGCTTTGAAGTTTTGATAAAGTTGGTTTGTAGGGAGTAGACAAAAAAAAAAAAAAGGGGGCCATCCTGTCAAGCTCCACAGCCCCTCAGAATTCTAATTAGGTCAGTGCGTCAACCTCAGTTGGCTTCGGAACTCACTCCAAACAACCTAAAATGTCACCCGCTGCTGCTAAAATCACACTCCTTGTAAGTCCAAAAAGAAAAAAAAAAAAAGACTTAAGAGAGACACAAAACAAATCTGATCATGTTTTATGGGTGTGTCTGCTTGCTCAACTGTTCAAGATTTACCTCCAGGTCTCCTTTGGTAATGCAGGCTTCTTCCACACGAAACTGCAGGTCCTCCACCTTCCTATTTTTATTAAGGAAAAAAAAAAACACTTTACTTTTTGGCCACACAAAGAAATCCTATTCGAAATTAGCCAATTCTCCAGTCAGCAATTCAAAAATACTCTATCAATCTGATCATCTCAAGTAAGTGAATAACTAGTTCAATAATACTGACGAAAGTAAGATTATTTTCAGATATCTAGGCTATATGCTCTCCTCTCTTTCTTCTCCAGCCAATATCCACTTTCTGTCTCTTTCTCCTTCACCTCTTCTCCTCCTCCAGCTGATTCAGCAGCTCCACCTTGTCTTTGTCGGCTGCTTCGACCAGCGTCCGCAGGTGGTCCATCTTGGCCTCCGTCTCCATGACGTACTGTGGAAAACATGAAAGTCACTGGTTTGTTAGTGGGACAAACATGGCGAAAAGTCAAATTAGCCCCATTTTTTCACACAATACATATAAACTGGGTCTGGCATCATTTGGGAGGGATAAATGATATGACTGACATGGCAGAGCCAAAATACTGTATGTGTACTGCAAGCTGATACGATTTCTTAACAGTGACATGAGGATGGGGGAGAACACGAGACGTGGATCAGGGATCAGGGTCTGTTATATTGAATGTGCTGTAAAATAACCAAATGCTTTGGCCTGAATGATGACTAGACTAAAACATGCAGTCGTTTCTGCTGACTGGGACAGTTGTTTAATTATGGAGGCGTCATGTGATGTCACATCGTGTTCGGGGAGTCGGCGTCTCCACCTGCTCTTGGCCCTCTCTGAGCAGCGAGAGCTCCTGCTCCACCTCGCCCACATGGCTGGTAGCCTTGGCGACCTCCGCCCGCTCCAGGTCCCTCTCGGCCAGGAGCTGCTCGATGTGCTGCTGCTTCTCCTTCAGGGCCTCCTGCAGGGCCGTCGTGCCCGAGATCTTGCGTGAGTACCGCGACGACGTCTCTGTCAGCTACACAATGTAAAGAGAGAAAGAGAGAAAGAAAAAAGAAATAAGTTCATTAACCACACAAAGACATTATTGGACAATATTAATCTAATTAATTTAATTAATCCCCATGGTCTTTATTCTTTGCATGTTAGAGCAGACTGCCCACTACGGTGGACTCACACAAAGTAAAAAGCAGCCTAGTTAATCCATTAGAAACATATTTCAAACCAGGGGAGTGTTACCATAAGCTTCAAACAGCAGGGAGAGAGGCAGAACAAAGCTACCATTTTAACTAGAGGTCTGATCTTGGATTACCAGGAGAAGTTAGTTGATGGGGAGTCTTTGTGTGCTTGTATGTGCACATAAATCCCAGAGAACCTGTTTGAGGGGATTAGTAACTGCATTCATGATGCTGATGGTGTGTAAGCGTGTATGTGTCTGGGTTAGTGTGTGAGAGTGTGTGTGTGTGTGTTTTCTAAAGCCTGCAATAAGCTTAGCAAAGTAAAAGGCTAATAACAGCAGCAGCAGACGGTAGCAGTGTGTGTACAGAAGAGGCAGCTAAGGACCACACACACTGAGTGCAGAACATACCAGCAAACCTTATTTGCGTGGTGTGTATATTGGTTAGCCACAGGCAGAAGATCAAAATACATTTATACTTATACATGCCTGCACTTCAGACAGGTCTTTTATGACTACCATACAACTAAATGACACAAATGGAAAATAAGTGGACATAATCTCTTGTGTAAGAACATTAGTTTATGTGTGTGTGTGTGCATGTATGTACTGTATGTAAGTGTGTATGTACTGTATATCTGTGAGCGAGTGTGTGCGTGTGTGTGTGCATGTATGTATGTATATAAGTGTGTATGTACTGTATATGTCTGTGGGCGTGTGGGCGTGTGTGTGTGTGTGTGCGTGCGCGTGTCTGGGGATGTTTGCATGTATGTAAGTGTGTATCTATACATTATGTCAATGGGCAGGTGTGTGTGTGTGTGTGTGTATCAGTATGTGCGTGTCTGGGGACGCTCATCCCTCACCAGGCCGGTGCGGCTGGGCTTGCCGCTGACGGAGGAGGCGACGGAGCTCATGGAGCTGATGGAGGAGGCGCTGGGGCTGCGCTTGAGGCCCGCGGGGGTGGTCACCACCTTCCGCACCGCCGTGGTCTTGGCCTTGGCCGGCGTGGTGGACGGGAAGCCGATGCGCGTCACCTTGTGAACAGGCGCAAACAGCCCATACTTGGGCTGGCACTGGAAGTACCTGGACGTCAAAAGCCATGGCGCTCGGTGAGTTAAGGACACGACATTTAGCACAGTTTATCAAATGCACGTTATATGGGAGGCCTTTTAAGCCATCATTGTAGACATCTATGAAAACACACACACACACACATACACACACACACACACTTGAAATCATCAGGAAAATAGGAAAGAATTTGAGCGGGGGCTGGAGCACATGCTCTGACATACATTAATCAAACAAATCCCTCTCCTTCTACACTACAGCTGGTAAAGAAGTGAGAGGCCCTTTGGCATAGTTGCCATGGTTACCACTATTTTGGTGTGAAAATGTGAAGTGAGAAAGAACCGCCATGCCAGAGGATGTCATGAAGGTCATTTTTTGTATCTGTTCAAGGATGGCTATTGTAGGCCAGTACAGTATGTTCTTAAGCTGTTATTTATTCAAACAGAGGGCTGAGGTTACTTACAGCAAAGCGGAGCTCTATGAATCCCACCACAGATCATCAAATCTGCAGCAGTGTCTTTTACAGCCTAAATAAATAAGTGGATAGCGACTCTTTACCTTAGCCTGTAATCTAGCCTTAGCTAGATTACAACATCAAAATGTATAGTCTGGCCCTGGCCGACAGACCGGGCTCAATCGAAGGGGTGAAATCAGCGGTTGACTTTCAAACTGCCCCTGCACACTGATAAGCTACTGCCAGGCTATGCCGTGGTGACTCGCTACAAGGAGGGAATGACGTGATTGGTCTAACCAAATATGGGTAAGAGCTACTAAGGTCCTATGGCTTGTTTCTAGACATACCTGCTGATGAGCAAAACTATTTGCCACTGGTGGGGTATGACTAGACTTCTAGGCTATGTTTACCTAAAATTATAAACTGTTTATCTACATCTGGAGAGAAATAGCTCAAGTATCCAAAGAAATTTGATTAAAGATTAACAGTGCAGCATTGCTACCATAACAAGCTACCAGCCAAGATCTTTACGGTCATGTGACTGACAGATATGACATCCTTCTTTGTTTATCGGATCCTTTTAGCCTGCGAGACTCCTGACGGGTCAAGCACTGGTGGCACTTTCAACATTATATGTGGACTGGACATCAAACTATGCAGCATTGTTGTTGTTGCTCCACAAACAGTTTCGTTGCTCTTTTCTGACAATGACAAATAAATGTCTATTCTATTCAAACGGTGTGAGTGAGTCTTTTTGTTTACCTGGTCCCTGCCACTGCTCCATCGTTCTTCCCCAGGGGCTCGTCCAGCTCCACTCCACACCACTCCCCCTTGGCAAAGTCCGTCTCGCCCAGGAACCGCACCACCCCAGCTTTGGTCCCCCCCACCTGACAACAACAGGAATGGGCAATTCCACATCAGGGCATGTCACACAACATGATATGCAATTATAGCATTATCTCAACACTTTGCTAAAAAAGGTACAAAAAGACAATGGAGTTTTCATAGCAAACATTATACAATCAGCCTGCCTACGTGAAAATGATAGAGCTGAAAGAAGTCATGGGAATTGGTTCAATGCCTGGAAAAAGAGTACAGCTGATGGCAAATTGTCAAACTTCACTTCTGCTAAAAGCACTATCGATATTATGTTTAAGTTACACAGCATTTTTATCTCCTATGGAAAATGCATCCTGGCCAAAGTCTGTCTCACCCAGGAGCTGCATTGCATGAGTAATTCTAGTATTATCTCAACTTTTTTTAAAAACAATTTTGCAATTGAAATTTGAAATTATTCAAATAAGATTCTTCAAATCTGCATTTTAAAACGGCAGAATTTTACAGAATAGGCCTGCTCTATGTGAAAATGAAAGCTGAGCTAAGTCATGGGAATGAGTTCAATGACTGGGAAAAGGATACAACTGACTAGAAAACGTCTAGCTTCACTTCTGCTAAAAAAAAAAAAAAAACCTTTCTGTATTCTGTGTAAACATGGCATTTACTCTCCTATGGAAAGGTCTACTGTCCAATGATACTTCACAGTCATGAGTGAATTTCAGCAGCTCTGGTCTAAAATGGGAACTGCATGGAGAATGAGAGGAAACTCTGCATCGGAACCAGCTCTGTTTTTGTAACGGCGGGTGTCAAACAATAAAAGCAGGCCAAAAAGGCATCAGCAATCCCGTCTCCCCTGGGAGGGGAAATCCCAAACTTCCCTGACACCAACACGCTTCCTGTACTGTACACATGCAGGGGGCATCAGCTTACGCAACGACCTCAGAGCAAGCAAGGCCATCCTTGTCTTTATGTGTGTACAAGCCTGTGTTTGTGTATATGAGTGTGTGTGTGTGTATGAATCTTGTGACTCTGAGGTCAGTCTGTATTTACAGATTAGAATGGGGCCAGAGGGTGTGTGCGTGCATGCATGCGTGCGCGTTCGTGTGTGTGTGTGTGTGTGTGTGTGTGTGTGTGTGTGTGTGTGTGCTGGAGAGTGGGGGTGTGTCTCATCCGTCTCAGCCTGCTGTGGACATTAAGTGCCGAGAGCAACCAGCATTCCACATGCAGCTGGGAAACCTCCCATTGCCTCAGCTTCCCGTAGGGTTTCACCTGCATCCACCTCCCCCACGATGAGCTAACCAGGATAGAGGAGCTGTGTCCACCTCCTCCACGATGAGCTAACCAGACCTGCATAGGAGCTGCATCGCCTGAAGCCCAAGGCCAAGCGCACACGGAGGTGCCAACGAGGGCTAAATGAGTCCATCGCTCCCATATGTGACCCTAACGACGACATCGGTCACTGACATCGCCTCAGCTATGCGACGTCTCTCATTAACACACGAGTTACAGATAATGGGGAGGCAATGTTGGCTATGCAAACAGTGCAGATATCTGCCAGACCTGCTGCACAAAAAGCCTCTTGTTCTCGCTACATGATTCAGCAGACATCTGGAGCACACACACACAAACACACACACACACACACACACACAGAGTTTAGAAAGCAGCATGTGTTAACCACCACTACCCTCTTTGCTCTTCAACACACAGCTGTTTTGGGCTGTTTAGGCCATTTAGGACCTACTCTCTACTGTGACAGTGGGCTTCTGTCTTCCACTTGAATGGTGAGGGGAATTTTCCTAAGGCTCACGCTTTCACTACATTTGCGTACTTTCAAAACCTGTCTTAACATAATGATGGTCAGTGCGGGGATCAGCTAAAAGCAGGTGTTGGTTTGGACGTCAACTACAACCTTACAGCTCTGCAGTAATATTGCAGCACAATACAAAGTCCACTGAGTAAATGACACACAATTTATAAGACAACTTGTAGGCTAGAAACCATCCATCTTTAGCACACAGACTGATGAACCTAGAACAGAACGCTTTGAATGCTTTGGTGCAGATCTGCTTTTTGAAATGGTTTGTTTACACATTCTTAAACAAAGTGGGCGCCTCACCAACACGCGGTCTCCAATCTTCAGCTCGCGTTCACCCTTCTTCACGGAGCCTGTCTCCGATAGGTTGGACACGGACTCGCTGTTGGCGCGTGTCAGGTTGGAAGGCGTGGTCACTCCCCCTGGCGTGGACCCAGTGGATCCAGTGGGGGTCTTCTTGGCTGCTGGAGTGGTGGCTGGAGCTCCGGTCTGTGACGGTGTTGGCGATGTGGCCCGGGAAGGAGGTGCCGTCTGGGTGCCGTTGCTCTCACCCTCTGTGCGCGACAGCTTGGAGGGTCGCGTGAAGATGCCACGCAGCGCCTCACACTGGAAGTAGCGTACGCCTGCCACCGAGCCGTCATTCTTGCCGATGGGCTCGTCCAGCACGATGCCGGCCCACTGTCCTGGTGCAAACTGCGTCTCGCCCAGGAACTGCACCACGCCCGGCTTGTTGCCGTTCACCCACACGCGGTCCCCCACCTGGAACTGATCCCCATCGCCGCCCCCGTCCTGTGCCTCCGATGCCGCCGCAGGCTTGGCAGCTGCTGGAAGAGAGAGAGAAAATGTTTCCCTGGATAAGCTAACTTACACAATCACCAAAATGATATGCAAAACATCTTGTATTACAATAACAATGTGACCAGTTTTCACACAGAACGCAAATATGGTCAATATACCCAACCATATACAAAAGTCTATCTATAACTACTTTTTTAATTAAATACACGTGACAGACTATGCCTTTGTTGTTGTTGTGTTTTAAGCAAACTCCCAATGGGAACTGACCTCATTTATTTTGTTCATTATGATGATTTTTACTTCCAATTGAATAGAGGCAGGTCTTTTTTTAGCCCTTTACAGTGTGCAAAACCATCATAATGTACAGTAACTTTTCATAAATATCTCTATAGGATGGTACTGCTGAAAGTTATATTAAGGGGATGGGGAAGCACTGACTACATAAGGACCAATGACCATATAGCGCTTTTTTCTAGCAAAAAAAATCGCTAGGAATCGCTTGATCCAGCGCTTTCTCTTGTTTCTATGACAATTAGTTTGACAGCATAATGACTGGGGAAGTTAACTTACTAACATCTTGAACAAAGGAAGCATTTTGACAGGCACCTTCAAAAGCATGCAT
The DNA here is from genome assembly GCA_032353275.1 of Sardinella hualiensis. NCBI lineage: Eukaryota > Metazoa > Chordata > Actinopteri > Clupeiformes > Clupeidae > Sardinella > Sardinella hualiensis. Next base: position 851 of record JAUCNH010000293.1, on the reverse strand, counting down.
ATGATTCTGCTAAAACAAGGTTTTAGGTTGTGTAGATACAACTTCTCACTAACTTTGCAAAAGCAATTGAAGGAAAGCGCTAAACTAAAGATATTTCTTCCGTACATGGAGCTTAGTCCACCAATAGTCATCTTTTTTAAGCTACGATAGATTAGCAATTGTCCATTACACAGCCTTTGTGAAAAGTTTGAATATTTTCACACTGGAGATGGTGGAGCAGACGCACAAAAGCAGCAGCCAAGGGCAGTGGGTGATGCATTTTTTCTCTCCTCTCTTAGGAACCAAAGAAAAAAGGTTATATGGAAATCGGCTGTAGGCTGTGGTATGGCACAGGCCTAGAATCGGACAACCAACAATCCTCAGAGATCGCTTCCTTTCAAAGATATGATATGAGATATGTTCCACGGTAATCCAGCAGGCCAGTATACAGAGAGATTTGCTGTGTGCTGGTGGGAGTGAGTGCCCTGTATTGGGTGTGGCGGGCCACAAGGTCCCCTTTCTCCTTTTCTCACCTCTGCAAGTTTGTGAAAACACGGCAGTCAGAGCTCACTTGTTCATTTATGAGTTCACTTTCCACAAGCCAGCTGCTGACTATATGTACAGCGTAACTCTCAAACTATCACATGGAAAATCCACCCAGAGGTGGGCTGTTACCATAGACAGTAAAAGGCTGTTACAGACTCTCATTGAAGCGCCGTGCACAAGTTACTTAACCTGCGTGACCCTGTTTCCTACTGACTGAAGGAGCGGCGCTACTAATTATCCTCATGGTAGCGGCTGCTGGGAGACTGCATAAGGCTAATGATGATCACCTCAATACGGCTGGACCAACAGGGCAACGCATGCATACA
>JAUCNH010000290.1:15592763-15603212 GCA_032353275.1 Sardinella hualiensis | reverse complement strand
GTATAAAAGTATTTGCCTTCATATATACTTAAGTATTAAAAGTAAAAGTACCTCAATGAATTATGGTTTTAATGGCTTTTTATCATTTTCACATCAAAGCTCCTGCTCAATCAACTTATATGAGGTGAAATACTAATGCCACTCTTCAAATAGGTCGCATAAGCCAGAGATTTGAGGCTGATGTTGGCAGACTGGCAAAAACATGTCTACCGCTCAACATATATGAGAATCCACGGCTTTGATCCGCAATGTGCCAAAACCACTCAGTAGGCCTTAACGGCATCTTTGCGCACTAGGTCTGTCTTAAACTATTTTTTTTTACAATTAATCTAAAGCTTTTTTTCCATAAATGTAATGATTAATCTAATGATTAATACTAATTATCAATTATTTCCCCACATTAAATCAAAACAACAATGTAGGCTCCCAATACAGAACAAAAAGGTTTCTGCATTGCATGTGCAAAGACGTTTTCTTTCTTTTTTTTTTTTTTTTTCCAAATATATTTATTGTTTTTTATCAGTATTACAGAGCAATTATCCTACTGCAACACATCACAAACATGGCCAACAACAATATCTCTCACACACACACACACACACAAACTTGCACAATATCAATGTATAGGTTTTCCAAAACAAGAGAAAAAAAAAATGTAGTAAATATACACACAAAAGAGTATGCACACAAAAGAAAAGCAAATAAAACAAATAAAATTTACATTGCAGATTCCACAATACTCATATATGGTTCCCAAAGATGGACAAAGTCTTTCTGTTTTCCTTTAGCAATATAAGTTAGTTTTTCCAGTCCAAGGCACTCTGAAAGTTCCTTTATCCATTGTTTCAAGGAAGGTGCATCTGCACTCTTCCAATTAAGTGCAATCACTCTCCTGGCTTGTAGAAGTCCAAAGTCCAGTAGTTTAGTATGTTTCTGCATTTGTATGAAGTTCAATGGATAAATTCCAAGTACACATAGCTTGGCATTAACTGGTATATTAATATAAAAGGCTTCTGACAGACAAGTTATAACATCCTTCCAAAACTTCTGAATATTTGGGCATTCCCACAAACAGTGAAGGAGAGTGCCTTTGTTATCTAGACATTTTGTACAAGTATCTGGAATGTTATCAGACATATAATGAAGTTTGACAGGAGTCATGTATGTCCTCATCAACCACTTATATTGGAGAAGTTTAAACCTTGTATTGATGGTTTGTGTTTGTGCCTTTAAACAGGCCTCCTTCCATTCCATTTCAGTTATCTCTACTTGCATATCATCTCTCCAGGCGTTTAATCTATCCACTGCTGATTCTTTAGAAGTAGATACTATTAAATTATAATAGCTAGAGAGCAAATGTTTCCTTCCCATTCGCCCAAGGGAAACTTCTTCTATTTTTGATAATGGTGGAATTTTTGAAATTGGCTTATACCTGGATGAAATGAAATTTTTCAATTGCAGATATTTAAAAAAGTGCTTTGAAGGAATTTGGTATTTTTCACATAACTGATTGAAGGTAAGTAACACTCCATCTGTATATAAATCCAGCACCCTCTGAATACCTTTTGCATGCCATAATTTAAAGCCCTCATCTTTTGCACCAGGTGTGAATTGCTCATTACCCCAAATTGGGGTGAACTGAGAGAGTACTAGGGAGGTTCCCATATGTTTGTGTGCAGTATGCCACACTAAAATTGTGTTTCTTAGAAAGGGATTTTTTGTATGTTTTTTCAGTCTTTTTTCATCTGAAGAGTATAGATAACTGTGTAGAGACAGCCCTGGAACAGATTCTTGTTCAATGCTTACCCAAGCTGGGCGTGAAGTACAAAAGTAATGTGAGGCTGATGTCAGCTGAGCAGCCATATAGTACCATTTAAGGTTTGGAACTTGAAGACCCCCTCTTTCATAGGGCTCATATAGTAGTTTAAAGCGAAGTCTTGCTTTCCTATTGATCCAAATAAACTGACTGAACAACTTGTTTAAATTATCAAAGAATGTTGCTGGTAATGGCAGAGGAAGTGTCTGGAAGAAATACAGGAATTTTGGCAAAATTGTCATTTTTAAAACATTTATTCGTCCCATCAATGATATGGGTAAAGTAGACCACTGGTCTAACAATTTGGAAACTTGATCTACAAGGGGATCATAATTTGATGGTATTATTTTATCAAGTTCTGGTGTAATTTTAACACCCAAATATTTAAAGCCTTCTGTGGTTGTTGTAAATGGTGTTGTTATGGTGGGGTTTGCCCTTTCTTCCTCATTTAGAAACATTAATACAGATTTAGAATTATTAATTTTGTACCCAGAGAATTTTCCAAAGTCCTCTAATAGTTCTGTTAGATTTAGAATGCTATTTTTTAAATCTGTCAAAAAAAATATGATGTCATCTGCAAATAAAGAAATTAGGTGGTCTCTCCTACCAATTCTTATGCCTGATATTCCTACATGTGATCTCACTGCTATAGCCAAAGGTTCTATTGCTAATGTAAATAGCAATGGTGACAAAGGGCACCCTTGTCTTGTTGATCGCTGTAGGTTAAAGGGTTTTGAAATATTGTTATTAGATAAAATTTGTGCTGCAGGATTTGTATATAATAATCGAATCCACTGAATAAATGATTCACCCAATCCATATCTTGGAAGCAATTCTAAGAGATAGTTCCATTCTATTCTGTCAAATGCTTGGCGTGCATCTAGGGCTAACATTGCTGTGTCTTTAGTGTTATATTTCTCATAAAGTATATTTAAAACCCGTCTGATGTTGTGATAACCTTGTCCATTTCTCACGAAACCTTGTTGGTCATCGGTTATCAATTTAGGTAAATATTTATCTAGTCTTCTGGCAAGAGCCTTACATAATATCTTGGTATCACATCCCATGAGACTAATTCCCCTATAGGAAGAACACTCAGTTGGACATTTATTTGGTTTTAATAAAAGAGTTATAGTGGCTATTCTCAATGAATCTGGAAGTATACCTTGTTCATATGATTCATTGTACATATCTAGTAGTGGCTGTACTAATTTACTTTTAAATTCTTTATAAAATTCTATAGGTAGCCCATCTGGCCCAGGTGCTTTACCACTATTCATACCTCCTATAGCATCTACAAGATCCTCTATTGTCAGTGGATTATCAAGCATTGTTGCATCTTCCTCTGATAATGTCTAGAATTGTAACCTGTCAAGAAAAGTGTCTTGAGCCTCTTCATTTCCATTGTATTCAGATGTATACAACAGCTCATAAAACTCTCTGAAGTTATCATTTATCTCTTTGGGATCTAGCGTTAAATGACCTGTTTCAGATTTTATGCTATGGATTGCCCTTTCAGCCTGTGTTTTCTTAATCTGCCATGCCAGTAGCTTACCTGCTTTTTCACCTTGATCATAATATGCTTGTTTAGTCCACATTAAACTCCTAGCTACTCTTTCAGAGGTCAGTTTATCATATTTAGCTCTCATAATGTTCAGATTTTGTAGTTTTTGGGGATCTTTGTCTTGATAAAATTCACTCTCTATGGTTTTGATTTGTTTTTCTAATAACTGCGTTTCTTGTTCATATTGCTTATTTTTGTTACTGGTGTAGCTTATGATTTCCCCCCTTATATATGCTTTAAAAGCTTCCCATCTAATACTAGCTGTTGTTTCATTCTTATTTAATTCAAAATACATGTCTATAGAATTTCCTATAATTTTGACAAAATTTTGATCCTTTAATAAAAATGATTGTAATCTCCATCTTTTTGGACAATACCCAATCTTATCCAATTGAATTTCCATAGACACTGCTGCGTGATCACTAATTACAATACTGTTATACCAACATTTTTTAATCTGAGGCTGCAACTCTTCAGATACTAGAAAATAATCAATTCTAGAATGACTTTTATATGAACTACAATAGCATGAATATTCTTGTTTACTGGGGTTTTTAATTCTCCAGATATCATACAATCTAAGATCATGTATATAGTTATGGAGTATTTTCCTAGTTTTTATATGGGTGTTGTCCCTTTGAGTAGATCTGTCCAAAACTGGATCTAGGGTACAATTAAAGTCTCCTCCTACAATGTATAGGCCCTCCAGGGCAGATATGGTTAAGAATAGATTTTCAAAAAAGGACGGGTTATCATCATTGGGTCCATATATATTTATAAGATTTATTTTCTGAGACAGAATGTTTCCTTGCACTATAATATATCTCCCATGTGGATCTTTGATGACTTTTATGGATTGGAATGGTATCAATTTGTGTATTAGAATAGCAACCCCTCTGGCTTGACTATTGAGGGAGGCATAAAACACCTGACCAGGCCACCTTTTGGTTAGTCTCTGAACATCAGTTGTGGTCATATGTGTTTCTTGTATGAAGATAATCTTTGATTTTAGATCTTTTAACCTGTTCAGTACTTGTTTTAATTTAGCAATTTTCCCCAGTCCCCTGACATTCCAACTGGTAATGTTAGCTAGCAAGCTATTTTCCTGTTTAGTTTTTTCCATACACCTTTTTTTTTTATATTATTCATTATGTCAGGACTATTAGTAATGAAAAGAAAAAGAGTAACCTTACTATTGAGATGCAAGTTTACACACACATTCAAGCATACACGCACACACAACATTAAACCTAATATGAACAACCCCTTACTGAACACTGGCATTTCCTCACTGAAATACCTATCCCTCCCCTTAAATCAAAGTGAGTTTGAATGATGTTGATCCACAGTCTGAGGAGCAACTCCACGTGAACACAACAAATAACACTCCAACAGTATCCGCCAACCGTGGCAATAACTTGGCTATGTAACCCTTATAAAATAACATCGCTTATTTATCATTAGCGTTCAACATATAAAAGTTCAACTAAGGTGCAGTGTAATAAGCCCATAAACAACACAAAATCACCATATTCTCAATGTTACCTGCTTTGATTCAATATGTAAGCTAGTAGCCTAAGCTAAAGCAGGCTACTTTGGGACGTGACCATCACAGTTCGTTTCACTCATTCGGCTCCTCTGTAGCTGCTGCTTGTCGTGGGAGAGTTTTGTAAAACTCTTCAGCTTCCTGTGGTGTCGAGAAGATGCAGATCTTCTTGTTATACAGGATCCTGATCCTGCAGGGATTGTGTAGGAATCCACGGAAGGCGTTCATGTCGGCAAACAGCTTTATTACCGGGTGAAACTCTCGTCGAGTGCGTAGCGTTTCTGCGGAGAGGTCTTGAGCGAATGTGATCCTGGCACCATCATGCTTGATTTCTGATTTCCTTGCCTGCCGATATACATATTCCTTCTCTTGAAAATTTAGAAAACGGACCAGCACTGCTCTGTTTTGATTCGGTTTTCTGCCGGCCAATGTGCGGTGCACCCGCTCCAATGTGAAAGTCTTGTCTGGTGGTAATCCCAGCCATTGTGGCAGCATATCGGTGACAAATGTGAGGAGAGTTTGTACTCCCTCCGCTCCCTCTTTTAGACCAAATATGCGCAGGTTCTTTCTCCTTCCCCTGTTCTCCAGGTCATCAGTTTTGGCCTCAATGAAAGCGATTCGTTTAGTAGCCATTTCCAGCGCGCTCTCCACTTTCTCCATTGATCTCTCTGTCTGGTCAATGCGAGTCTCAGCCTCCTCAACACGAGCAGTATTCGTCAGAACATCTTGTTTTATCTCCGTCACTTTACCCTCAAGTGCAGTCAAGGCATTCGTCATTCCAGTCAGTTTTGTGTTGATATTATCAAGCTTTGTCCCAAAGTCCGACCGTAATGCTTTTAGTTCGTCCAGTACCTCAGTTATGTTCACCATGTTAGCATCTGAGTTGCTAAGCGGACTCAACGGAGTTGCTGGCTTGGCTGGCGGCTTAGTTGTTTTACTTCCACGAGTAAAAATATCACACTGTCTTGTCGAAGACTTTGACATAACGCACTGTACCTTAATTATGATGTGTCGAACGTTTAAAAGGGTATTAATTCAAAGTAAAAGAAACCCACGTTGCGGAGCTTCTCCACTAAGCTGCCATCTTGGTCACGTCGCAAAGACGTTTTCTATATGTTAATGTGTGATCTCATACGTAATGCACACGTCATACGCACTACGTGCCTGTTGGTATAAATGCGCCTGTACCAATAAAGAAGTTCTCTTTCCGGTCTACCAGGAGCCGATGTGAGCAGAGTCATGTTTCCTCCGTAGCATAAGTTCCTAAGTTTATCCCTACATAAGGCCAGTAAGAATGGCTGCGCCAACAGGTTATGGGCCCAGGCCGCGAGATAATGTAGGAAGTCGGTGGTATAGGTTGTGCTTTGACGGAGACGAGCGAAATTACGAACTTTGGGAGACGAAGTTTCTTGGCCATCTCCGCCTGCTGGGGCTAAAGGACACTATCCTGAATGAGCCCACCTCGGACGATGAGGACGAAGATTTCGAAAACGACAGAAAGAAAAATGAGGAGGTATATGCAGAAATGATTCAGTTCTTGGACGATAAAAGCCTCTCGCTAGTGATGAGAGATGGAGCAGATAATGGGAGAAAAGCTCTCCAGATATTAAGAGACTATTATGCGGGAAAAGGAAAACCACGAGTGATTAGCCTGTACACGGAGTTAACGTCTCTACAGAAAGGTACAGATGAAAGTGTGACTGAGTATATTATTAGGGCAGAAACCGCAATTACAGCACTTAGAAAAGCTGAAGAAAGACTGAGTGATGGACTTTTGATTGCCATGATTCTGAAAGGTTTGCCAGAGTCATTTAAACCATTCGTTATCCACGTTACACAAGGCGACGATAATTTGACATTTGCTGAGTTTAAAACTAAATTGAGAAGTTTTGAAGATACGGAAAAATATCGTGCCAGCTCGGACGATAACGTAATGAAGGCCAATGCTACATTTCGAGGGAGAGAGGTCGCTACAGGCCCGGACATTGTCTGTTACAACTGCGGAGTGAAAGGACACAAAGCGCGAGCGTGCCCAAGCGAAAGACAGAAAAAGCAATGGTGCGGACATTGTAAAAGTTCGACACACACAGATGCACTTTGCAGACGCAAAAGAAAGGACAATGTGAAACAAGTAGCTGATGAGGAAGAGTGCGAACATGCTTATGCATTCAAGGCCAGCGATCTACAGCCAAGCAGACTGAATGAAAGAGGCCTTATGGTCGATACAGGAGCAACGTCGCACATCATCACAGACATCGGAAAATTCAGGAAGTTTGACCACACGTTCCAGCCGGGGAAACACTTCATCGAATTGGCCGACGGCACCAGAGCGAACGGCATTGCACTGAAAAGAGGCGACGCAGAGGTGAGCCTGATGAGCCGCGAGGGAGAACGAGTGAAGGCTACACTGAGAAATGCGCTGTTCATCCCGACGTACCCACAAGACATTTTTTCGGTGAAAGCAGCGACGAGCAACGGAGCTTCAATCAAGTTCGAGCAGGGACATGATGAACTCATCCATGAGAGTGGTACAAAGTTTGAGATAAAAGAACATAATAGACTGTATTACTTGGACACTGTAAGTGAAAGTGAAAGTAATGATGCCAGTGATTTTTGCAATGGTTGTTTCGATATTCAGACTTGGCACGAAATACTAGGTCACTGCAATTATGATGATGTTTCCAAGTTGCAGGATGTGGTAGAGGGAATGCAAATTAAGGGTAAATTTGACAAGTCTAAGCTAAATTGTGAGATATGCACACAAGGTAAATTTGTACAGAGCCGAAACAGAGAAGCTGATGCTCGTGCCAAAGCAGCACTTGAGCTAGTTCATACGGATTTGGCTGGTCCTATTGACCCTATAGCAAAAGATGGATTCAGGTATACTCTTGCTTTTACAGATGATTACTCGGGTACAGTGTTTGTATATTTCCTGAAAGCTAAGAGTGATACTGCCAAAGCAACAGAAAGATTTCTCGCTGATGTGACCCCTTATGGAAGTGTCAAGTGCATTAGGTCTGATAACGGCACTGAATTCACCGGACAAGAATTTCAGTCTTTACTGACCAAGAATAGCATTAGACATGAATTCTCTGCACCGTATTCGCCACATCAAAATGGCACTGCAGAAAGGATTTGGCGTACACTATTTGACATGGCGAGATGCATGTTGATTGAGAGTAACCTACCAAAAGAGTTGTGGACATATGCTGTAATGACAGCTGCTGTGATACGCAACAGATGCTTTAATAGCAGGACAAAGCAAACGCCCTACTACATGCTTACAGGCAAGAAACCTAACTTGTCAAGGATGAGAGTATTTGGATCAGTGTGCTACGCATACAAGCATGATAAGAAAAAGTTAGACTCGAGATGTGATAAGGGAATTTTCGTAGGTTATGACAAGAATAGCCCTGCATATCTAGTCTACTACCCTGAAACTAAGAAAGTTCTGAAGCACAGACTTGTGAGATTTGTGACAAAGAATGTTTGTGAGAAGGAAACTCAGACAGACCCAATGGTTGATGAGGATTTTCTTGAGAAAAGATATGTGTCACCAGGACCAAGTGTAAATGTGACTAGCCAGAAGGAAGGGAAGGCAAAAGAACCCCAGGAAACTTCTGATGGCTCAGATTTGACTGATACAGCTCAGATTGAGGGAATTGAGTCTCGTTACCCTAAGAGAGATAGGAGAACCCCACAGTACCTCTCTGAGTATGTTACTGATGCAAAGTCTAATGATCAGGCATCCATTAGCATTGATTATTGTTATAGGATGTGTGAGGTGCCACAGACATTCAAGGAAGCTATGAGCTCGCCTAAAGCAGAGTTTTGGGCTAAAGCCATGAAAGAGGAAATGAATTCTCTTCAGGAGAATGATACATTCACATTGACTACCCTACCTGAGGGCAAACATGAAGTGGGGGGCAGATGGGTCTTTGCCATCAAGAATAATGCAGATCAGACAGAAACCTATAAAGCCAGATATGTTGCAAAAGGTTATAATCAGGTGATGGGAATAGACTACAAGGAGACTTTTTCTCCAACTGCCAATCTAACCTCAATACGAATTCTGATGCAAATGGCAGCACAGTATGGTCTTGATCTACATCAGATGGACGTCAAGACGGCATACTTGCATGCGCCTATTGATTACGATGTATATATGGTACAACCAGAGGGATTTGAAGTGAAATCAGACACAGGTGAAAGGTTAGTCTGTAAACTGAACAAGTCACTTTATGGTCTCAAGCAGTCCGGTAGAAACTGGAACAGAATGCTTAGTGATTACTTGACAGAAAATGATTTTGTGCAGAACCCAGCAGATCATTGTGTCTTTACAAAACAAATTGGAAATGAAAGGGCAATACTTGTAATTTGGGTTGATGATTTACTTATTGCTGCGAGTAATGATGATTTGTTAAACGATACAAAGAAAACACTTGCTGTAAAATTCAAGATGAAGGATCTTGGGAAACTGAGACATTTTCTTGGGATTGATTTTGAGCAAGATAATGACTGTGTAAAAATGAGTCAGAAAAAGTACATAATGAAGGTACTGGAAAGATTTGGCATGTCAGACTGCAAGCCAAGGGCAACCCCATGTGAACAAAAGATTGAGTACAACAGTGATGCTGACCCTGTTGATGCCAAAACTTACCGTGAGGTTGTAGGAAGTCTCATTTATGTCATGACATGTACTAGGCCTGACCTAAGTTGGATAGTGAGTAAGTTGTCTCAATATATGTCTGAACCAAATGAACAACACTGGTTGACAGCTAAACATGTAATGAGATATCTGAAAGGTACAATTGATCATGAGTTATGTTACAGAAAAACTGAGGCCGATCTGAAACTTGTAGCATACAGCGATTCAGATTGGGCTGCAGATTTGAATGACAGACGAAGCACTACTGGATATTGCTTTAGTCTTACTGAAAATGGTCCACTGATTTCGTGGAAGTCTAGAAAGCAGGCCACAGTTGCTTTATCTACATGTGAAGCTGAATACATGGCGCTAGCTGCAACTACACAGGAGAGTTTGTATCTTATACAACTGATGAATGGGATGGAGAGAAACTGTAACTATGCACCAGTGAAGGTCTTTGAGGACAATCAAGGCACAATAGCGTTGTCCAAAGATCCAGTTTGCCGCCAGAGATGTAAACACATTGATATTAGGTATCATTTTGTTCGTTCAGCAGTTTCTGATGGTAAAGTTTTGATTGAGTACTGTCCTACTGTGGATATGGTGGCAGACGTTATGACTAAGCCCATGACTAAGTTTAAGTTGGAGAGGTTTGTGAAATTTATGTTTGGTGTGTAAGATGTAAACTCCACCCAGATATGAGATACGAGTGTCTCTGTTATACTGTTAAGTTTGTCAGTATACAATGTTGTGTAAGTTGTATATTTATGATTTGAATAGCATGAGATCAAGTGGGGGTGTTAATGTGTGATCTCATACGTAATGCACACGTCATACGCACTACGTGCCTGTTGGTATAAATGCGCCTGTACCAA
>JAUCNH010000290.1:15236312-15248414 GCA_032353275.1 Sardinella hualiensis | reverse complement strand
ATAACTGATGTCAACTGAATGAGGCTGAATGAAACTGAAAGAAAGTTACTGTGCAATTACTTTGTAAGTTACTTAACATTCACACAATGTTAGTTACCGGTTCAGTATTTGGTCTATGATGTATTAGATTTTCTCATTCTTTTCCCTACTCACAGCACTTGGTGACCTCAAACAACAGGGCTGTTGACTGATTCAGACCAAACTTCACCTTTAAGTAACTGATAGTGTGTTGCTAACCTATAATGAAATAACAATGTTGTGCTAATTATGGTGAAGCTGAAACCTGGTAGCTGTTATGTAAGAGGATGTGTAAATGGAAAAACACATCCAGTCAACAAATCCACATCCAGTGGAAAAAAGAGAGAAAGGTCAGCAGCTAACCCCTCCACCATAAAAGGAGATTTCTGTATTTACAATTTATTTACAACTGCAAGTAACATTTGTATCAGACTCTGGTCTTGGCCTGATATATCATGTTGTGCATTAATGCATCTGCCAGATCACTCTCAAAAAGAGCTGCTTTCTGTTGTGGTATTGCAAATGGCATGCTCCAGTTAAGAGTTACAAGAGCACGGTGGTTGCAATTGCCTCTTAGGACTTCATTTAACTTAACTGCGATGTTTTGATAACCTTTCCTCCCGGAAACTGTGTCACAGGGCTAGTAGTTGTTCTACAGAACACAATGCCTTATTGAGATAATGGGTAACTGTATCTTTGTAGGGATCATGTACAACGTCCAGATAGTGACGGGCAACATCAGAGGCGCTGGGACCAACTCCAAGATCCACATGGTCATGCATGGCTCCAAGGGCTTGAAAAACAGTGGCAAGGTCTTCCTGGAGGGGGGCAAGTTTGAGCGTGCCCTAACCGACATCTTTAATGTGGAAATCGCTGCTCTGCTCAGCCCTCTCAGTCGAGTCACCATTGGGCACGACAATGGGGGTGTCAGCTCTGGATGGTACTGTGAGAAGGTAAGCTGCAATAACATGATCCAATAACATCATCATTGAGGTATCATCACCAAATTATGCACTGAGGAGTCATGATGGGACCGAACCATACAGGCCTAATTCCACATGAAATAGTCCAACAGCTCTATTGACCTATGACCTTTGTTTAAATCAGCATCCCTTGGTTTAACTTCACTCTAAGAGGCACTTCATTAATTTTACACTGAATGAAATAAAATAAAAAACTTCACATGTGTAGAGGGTTTTTACTAGTTTCATAGGGTGAGGCACCATCATGGGCTCAGTTAGAGCACTGTTGGGGTTCCTTGACTTCAAATGACCAAAAGAACCTCTTGATCAAACTGTAGCCTTCTGACGACAATGAAGTGGAGAATATTGAAGAGGAGTATGACTGATTGATTGGGATTCCCATCTACGGACATTGACCTATATTGCCTGTCCTGATCCTTTGCAGGTGGTGGTATTCTGCCCTTTCACAGGCATTGAGCAAACCTTCCCCTGCTGCAAGTGGCTGGACGAGGATGAGGGGGATGGTTTGATTGAAAGAGAGCTCTATGAGATGGTTTCACTGCGCCAGAGGAGACAGAAAAGTAGGTCACTTCATGCCTGACACATCTATTGTCTTTGACTTGACTCATGTTACACTGAGGTGAACGCTACACCAAATACTGCTCAGAGTTCCATTAAATGGCATATAATCATGTCATTTGAGATGTGTGACACTGTGGAAAGGCCCTCAGTCACTAGTCATTCTCTTTAGTGACTACAAGTGCAGAATTAATTAAACTGCATTAATGTTGCCACTAATTGAATGATCCTTGAGTGAGCCAATATAGTTCTGAATGTCTCGTAACTTCATCCCCATTCTGACAGAGCACCCTTGGTCACTGTGGATCTGGACTTCAGATCTTTCTGGGGCAGGGACAGATGCAACCGTCTACTTCCAGATCTATGGAGTGAAGGGCAAATCAGACGCAATGAAGCTGGATAAAAAGACGGACAACTTCGAGCAGGGCCAGCTGGATAAGTTTATTGTAAGACCAGAAGGTTTTCTGATATTTTTCCCCTCAAACCTCCTTAATGCTAAAGATTGAAGTCTTTCTCATGGATGGCATCTCATTGTGGTTTTAGATATTAATTGGACATTGTAGAAGTTTTGTTCTTGTGACCCTGTAGAATAGTTCAAGAATAGATCTTGCAGAATGTCCATTTCCATAGGTGGAGCTTCCAGATCTTGGGAAACTGACAAAAGTGCGTGTTTGGCATGAGAAGAGGAATCCATTTGCAGGATGGCATTTAAAAAAGGTATAGACATCATGAGGATTATAGTATTTTCAAACGAATGAGAAATATCATTAAAACCTACTGTTTTACAACCCATTCTTAAGTTGGTGACCATGAGCTGTGACCATGAGCTGTGTCTGTTCAGTCAAATAAAATTCAGTCAATCATAATCATAATTCATAATCCCTTCCTAGATTTGCAGTGTTCAGGGCTCCTGTGGGCCTTCATAACTTTGGATAGATGAATAAGCGTTGTGAATATAATTTAGACTCAATGGCCACTGGATATCAGCAAGGCTTCCCTTGTTAACTGGGATCTAGGCCTATTTGTCATCTAGGCTCCTGTGGAGGAATATGTGTGCAGTTCCACAATGAGCTTCATCACTTTCTTTTTCAAAAATGATATACGCAAATGACAGATCCAGTGTCACCAAATGCTCTTAGGAAGGTCACAGAGCAGCATCTTTAGACTGTTTTTTACAACAAGTAGCCTACTGAACAGGCCTTCAACACTTTGGGACAGTCAAATGCAATCTTCAGGTCACAGAGCAGCGTTTTAATATCACCGAAATACATTGCAGACACTAGGTGAGTTAAAGTCTGAAACGTCATCTCTTTCCTAGGTATCTCTGATGAAAACTTTGACAAAGGATTTGTATAAATTCCCATGTGAGCGTTGGTTGGATACTAACGAAGATGATAACGAGGTTGTACGAGAGCTTCCTGCAACAGGAGATGAATTATCTGAGCCGCTGCCATGTGAGGATGTACTGATTGTAAACGGCATAAATCATTGTATGCAATGCATATCGCCTCTCATGGAATGTCGTAAACTACTGAAACTTTTGTTTGTTTGCTTCAGTGATTAAATACAGAGTAACTGTATGCACTGGGGATGTCAGTGGCAGTGGTACGGATGCTACTGTCTTCCTCTGCCTCTTTGGAGATCTGGGTGACACTGGCGATCGAACTCTTGTGAACTGCAAGAACAACGTGAACAAGTTTGAGAAAGCAAATGTGAGTGACAGTGAGACAATTTAGGAATGTTGAAATGTCTGTTGAAGGGTCTTTCTTTGACAGTAAGATCAACACATTCTTCTTTACTGTTGCTGTCTCTGCTACTCAGTTTACTTCTTTACTAGTTTACATCTTACCAGAGCTAAAGGACATGCTATGACTTGTGGGGTCCCCCAAGGCTATATGTCGGGGGCCCCTATTTTATTGATGAAGTCTGAAGGCTTTATCAATAAATTTATGAATCATCGTTATCAGACTAATTCAAAAAGTTGCTTTCCAGGCAGATGAGTTCATAGTGGAGGCCGTATCCATTGGCAAAGTTAGGAGGGTACGGATTGGCCATGATGGGCGTGGAGGTGGATGTGGCTGGTTCCTTGATAAGGTCTTGGTGAGGGAGGAAGGCAAAACAGAGAGTGAGGCTGTGATATTCCCCTGTAACAGGTGAGAGAGACCATCTAGGTTAACCATCGAAAACGTTTAGATCAGAGGACTGAAAAGCTTTGTGTATAATGACAGCTAGCATAATAAAACCATAGTAGAAGCTCCATCTAGTTAAGGATTAATATGTTATTATCTGATGATTTCAGATGGTTTGACCGAAACGAAGATGATGGACAGATTGTTCGTGAGTTAGTTCCATTTGCTGATGGTCAGCGACTGTACAGTAAGTACTCTGATTAAATACTTCTCTAGAAAACATTTGGCAATTAGGCTATATTAAGATGTAATTTAACAGCACTCAAGAATCCTAAAACTTTTAAAAGGTAATGTAAGCAATTTTAAATAATCTCTATCAAATATCTCCATTCACTAACACTCCATTCCCTGAACAGACTCATGTATGAACTGGAACCAGAGTTCTTTTTGACGTCTATCACTCTGCTTGTAGATGTCAGTTATCACATAGCAGTGAAGACAGGCAACATCAGTGGGGCCAGCTCTGACTCCAAAGTTTTTGTGAAGCTGTATGGAGAAAAAGGGGGCACAAGTAAGATGATGCTGGTGGTCTCTGACAACAACTTAAGGAACTACTTTGAGACAGGTCGAGTTGACGTCTTCACAGTAGACACCTTTGACATTGGACAAGTAGGTTCATTCATTCCTTATAATACCTCACTCATAACAGCTTTTAGAGACGTGTTGTTTCCAAGCGGTAATCAAACATGTGGTTTCAAACTGTCTTGGTGTGTCAGATAAACCGCTTGATGATTGGTCATACCAATGAGGGCATGAGGGCAGGCTGGTTTCTGGACAGCGTCCAGATCATGGTGCCAGCTCACGGAAAGCAGTACATGTTCCCCAGCCACCGCTGGCTCAGCCAGGATGAAGCAGATGGGAAGACAGAGGTGGAGATCTACCCCAGTGAGATCTTGGAATTGGAACAATGTAGGCATTTTTGCCCATTTTGAATTTGAAATAGTTTTTTTTTTACCTTGACCTTATAAGGCATTTATAGGGTTTTTATAATTATAGCCTACTGTATTGAGAAACACATGAGAGATAAGACAATAGTTGATAATACAATGTTTCCATGTTGGTATTCAATGAGATCCTTTCTATTTGAAAGACTATTGTTGGTATGATTGTCTTTTTTGTTCCAGTGATAAACTATGAAGTCACAGTTGTCACTGGTGATGTCTTTGCTGGTGGCACCAATGCCAATGTCTTTCTCCAGATGTATGGAGACCAAGGCAAAACAGAGCTGCTTACATTAAAGAGCAGATCCAATAATTATGAGAGAGGAACAACTGAAATCTTCAAGGTAATCCTTCAAATGGGCTCTTCTGGCTCCTTTCTTTGGTTGACAACTTCTTGTATACTAGGTCGCTGCTACATGATTACATGAACACTGTTTACCAGATAAAGTGACAGCCATGTACATATTCAGAGGCTTTCTTCAGATGGGATTTGGGGATTAAGTAAAATGAGATTTGGTAATTTTTTGTGCAATAATATATAAAAACGCTATATGTCATACATATTTTATGCAATTTTATATAATTATACAGTGGGGCAGAAGCAGAAGTTTAGGGGGGAGGAAAGGAGGGATTAAACTGCTCACTCTCCAATTAGCTACGTCTAATTTCATGTCGTTTGTCCCCTGTTCCCAATCTACGTTCCTTTCAGATTGAGGCAGCTGATGTGGGGAAGATCTTTAAGATCCGCATTGGTCACGATGGCTCAGGCATGGGCAGCGGCTGGTACCTGGAGAAGGTGGACATCAAGCGGCTGGTGATGGGCATGGCACCCAAGGAGAAGAAGGAGGACAAGAAGAAGAAGAAGAAAAAGAAGAAGGGAGAGGAGGAGGATGATGAGGAGGAGGGCATGGAGCTGCAGGAGATCGTCCAAACCTACTCCTTCACCTGCGACCGCTGGCTGGCCAGAGATGAGGAGGATGGGGAGATTGTTGTGGAGCTGCTGCCAGAGGATGCGGAAGACCTAGAAGGTATTACACCCAAATATTTATATATAAGAAACATGAAACCTGTCATACAGAGGCCTAATTTAAAGCTTTTAGAGCTTCTCATCATTTTATCACCACACATTGACCAATGGACATCATGGAAATTTCATATTGTGACAATATTATTTTTATCCCACTGTGTGCTTTCATGACAATTGTTATCAAATTTTGAAATCTTGTTTAGTCTACACTGTTGTAATGGTAGATGTTATACAAGTTGATGGCACATGGCATTAAGAAGAATATGAAGGGATATTAACCATTATGACAGCTCTTATGAAACTCTCACTGATCTTGTGTTTAGAGTAAACAGTACTCAAGTGAGTGCAAATGTCCTGCTTTGTTTAAGAGAACACATACGAAGTGAGCGTGTTCACCGGCAGCATGTGGGGTGCTGGGACAGATGCCAACGTTTACGTCAATATTTACGGAGAGAGCGGAGACACGGGGGAGCGCTTTCTCAGGAAGTCCAACTACCTGAACAAGTTTGAGAGTGGACAGGTAGGGGTTTCAAATTGCACACAGAGATGCCATGAAAAAAAGCCTGTGGCCGATGACCCTGGCCAGTGTTTCTGAAAGTCCTTGAACCTTTGAGAACCCGATAGTAGTCGGTTGATGTTGCAGTATAGTTTTACTCAATGCATTCATCCAAGCACATTTGATTGATTGATACCCATGCTAAACTATCCTTTGGGCATATTTTATATAGGCCTTTGAAGATCACCAGAATGTGGCAGTATTCCTAAAGATTTCTACATGTTTGTACTGTGTGTGTGTGTGTGTGTGTGTGTGTGTGTGTGTGGGTGGGTGGGTGTGGGTGGGTGTGGGTGGATGTGTATACATCCACAGGAGGATGTGTTCTCCATCACAGCTGTGGACCTGGGTCCCCTGAAAAAGCTGAGAATTCGTCATGATGACACAGGCCCTAACTCTGCCTTGTACTTGGACAGGGTGGAGATTGTGGACACCAAAGATGAGACCACGTGTGTATTAGCCTCCACCCACATGTCCACAGCATGCTACAGTATACATCCACTCTCTGTTTGTGTGTTCTGGACAGAATTTAGTTCAGTGGAGATTGCTGTGTATTCAGAGAGTATTCAGATCCTTTACATTTATAATAAGGTTTTTTTTTCCGATACATTAAATGTTGTAAGACAGCTAGCGTGACCTTGCGTGTCCATCACTCACCCAGGTACTACTTCCCCTGCAACCGCTGGCTGGCTATTGATGAAGATGACGGGCAGATAGCGAGGGAGCTGGTGCCAGTGGACGAGGCCTTCATGAAGAAGAACGAGGATGATGACGAGGGGGGTGAAGCTAAGCTCGGACTGGAACAGAAGGGTGAGGGGTTAGGCTCTAGATCGCAGGTTCGAGAAATTGCATATTGTTAATTTCATTCTTTTACGTTTACTTCTCTTTTTTCTTCATAGCCATGTCAACAACATATACAATGCGGGTCAAGACTGGAGAAAAGAAGTATGCAGGGACTGATGCCAATGTTTTTGCCATATTGTACGGGGAGAAGGATGACACTGGTAAACTCAAACAGCAGCACAATTTGAGGAAATACGCATATTATTTTAATTACATCTTTGATCTTAATTTGTTTGAATTTGTTTATGTGTTTATTGTTTATGTTTGTAGGTCTGATCAAATTGAGGGCCTGTAAACACTACAAGAACAAATTTGAGCAAGGCATGATTAATGAGTTCACTGTGGAGGCGGTTGACCTTGGAGAGCTGAAAAAGTTGCGGATTGGCCATGACAATTCAGGTGTGTGTGGCTTGACCCTCATTTCTCACACGGGGTCAGACGTGTGGGTGTGTCTTAGCATAAAGCCCATGCAATATGATGCCACATTCTAGAATTCTAATTAAGGGAACTGAATGCTAATTATGGCTAAATGTGAAATGTATCTTTCATGGTGTGTGTCTTTCTCCTGCGTCTTGACTTATTCAGGGGGCTCATCTGGCTGGTTTCTGGACTGGGTGGAGATCAATGCGCCCTCTCAGGGTCAGAGACTACGTTTCCCATGTGGCCGCTGGCTAGACCAAGGGGAAGATGATGGAGCCATCATGAGAGACCTGTACCCCGCAGATCTCCAGACAGAGTATTACGTGCCCTGTAAGACCATTGGCCTTAACTGTTATTAGAATAAAGTAGAAAGCACATTGATTATCATATTTTTAAAAAATTAGGATCTCAACCATTCTGTGTCCTGTATGCACACTGCACACTTCTACAAACGTTTTATTTTTTAAATCCCAGTTGTCCCATATGAGATTAAAACCTTCACGAGTGATGTGTTTGGAGCGGGCACCGATGCAGATGTCTTCATTGTCCTGTACGGCACCAAAGGTGTATGCACACTTCAGAAACACCTTTGTGTCAATGAGAGAGAGAGACGCATGTTCTTTGAAAGGGGAGCTGAAGATATGTTCATTGTCGAGGCGAGTTAGAAACATGTTAAATGTCACTTTTAATGTTTAAACATTTTAGATCTATAATATTGTTCTTCAACTATATTCTTTAAAATATCTGTGTTGAAATAAAAATAATCTTGCTCAAGCAACTATATATGTACAACTAAATGCAGCTCATATGACTCCATCCCCACAGTTAGAAGACGTGGGTGATGTAATTGAGAAGATTCGCATCGGACACGACAACAGAGGAACCAACCCTGGCTGGCACCTGGACAGAGTGGAAATCAGACGACTCCTGAGAAAGGGAAAGGTTGGTTTGCGCAGTGAAGTATTCCATGTCACAGCATTAGGACATTAGTATTACACGTCAGCATGGTGTCACGGTAAGCCAATCTATGAGGACTGTGGGTTCAGCTTATTTTGGAGAAAGCCCATAGGAGCAAACATGTCTATATAAATTGTCCTCACGTGTGTTTTTACGCTGTCCTGCCAGGGCTCAGAGACCACAATCTTCCCGTGTGAGCGCTGGTTGGCTCGGTCTGAGGATGACGGGGAGACGGTGCGAGAGCTAGTGCCCTCTGACATCATCACAGAGAAGCTGCTGAGAGACGGAACACTAAAGGTCAACGAGACGGAGGTGGAAGATGCACTGGAGAGTATGTGTGGCCTGCTCCTCAGTCTCACACATGATGTCATAGTGCAGAAATCCACAATACACAAAACTCAGCGTTCAGCTCTTAATTGATTCTTAATGGGGAATAGAGTTGTGAAACATAGTGGTTATATAGGCCTATTGAGTAGCCTAGTGTTGTACATGGGGTAGAATTATGAAACTATGGAACAAAGCGTGTGTATAATGCAATGCATTTGCGCTGTATGTAATGTGTGGTAGTAGACAGAGAAGACGTGTGTGTTCATGTTACATGCATGCTAAATGATGTCCTCACTTGTGTTCCCCATTGGTCTCCTCCAGCCCACACATATAACGTGTCAGTCAGGACTGGTGATATATATGGAGCAGGAACAGATGCCAACGTCTTCCTCACCATCTATGGGGACTTGGGTGACACTGGAGAACGCAGACTCAGAAAGTCTGAGAGCAACAGTAACAAGTTTGAGAGAGGAGCGGTACGTTTGGTCAGACTGTGGGAAGGGAATAGTTTCACAAGATCATTTGTGACATTTTTCTCTCCAACCCCAAACTTCTAGTCAAGTTATGGCCATATGACCCAAAGCCCTATTAGGCCACAGACCTGTGTAGGTTAACACGCCCTCAATGAAGCCAAACCTATTTGGCGAAAGGACTTAAATAGTCTTGAAGGCTAGGGGAGCATGGGACATGAAATAGTGACATTTGAAAGAGAGAATGAGGGTTGGGATACAGTCTATGGTTGGGATGTGATGTGTTACACACAAATCTGTATTCCTGCAGACAATTCTTCTATTTCTGCCCCCACGTGCACTGTGTGTCCCCTGCCTAGAGGCATTTACAGGCCTGGGGCCTTCAGGAGCAGGGGCTGCATATTGTGTACATGTTTGTTGTGTAAATACTGTGTGTACTGGGTAATCAATTAGTCAACAAAAACAAAAAAGTAAGCTATCCACCTCCCAGAACAAACCACAACGCATGACACAAGAATTAAGGTGATGAGGTCTATAGATGAATGTCTATAGATGAAAATTAGTCTGTGACTAAATCTTGGTGCATTGACATGTTCTATGATTAATGTACACTGTCCCTAATAAAATAGAATAAAACAGAAATAGGTGACTGCAACGCTGATTCTACCGGCAGGTGGACAAGTTTTCTATGGAGGCAGTGGATCTTGGTCAGGTGTTCAAGATCAAGATTCGCCATGACAACTCCATGCTGGGAGCGGACTGGTACCTTGACCAGGTGGAGGTGGTGGATGTGGACACTGACGAAGTCTACATGTTCCTGTGTGAGCGCTGGCTCTCCAAGAAGAAGGAGGACAAACGCATTGACAGGACCTTTTATGTTAAGGTACCATAGCAAAGACACCCACAGTTTCGGCTTTGGTGAAACCCATTGAAATATGCCATATGTGTCAACTATATTCCAAAACATATTTTTAATATGATTTCACAGTACATTTCTGTGTAAACAAATATTTACTGCACTGACTTTGCTGACACAATCATTGTCATGTCACTCTGTTCCTGCCACTGCCACTGCGCTGTGTCCAGGGCTATGAGGGAGAGAGGAACTCCAAGAGCAGCTACAAAACCACAATGAAGAGTCTCGACAGCAACATGAATAAGAAGAAGAAGAAGAAGAAAGCAGCGGCTGTGGAGGAGGGACCAGGTAACCTCTAGCTCTCTAACTCTACTCTGGCTTTAGCTTCCTGTCCTGTCGTGTGGCTCCCCTCAAGCCTCAAGCCATTTCAAAGGTTGTCTGAGTGCGCGTGATGTAATGAAAGGTTTGGTGGCTAACTGAAACTGATTTACAGTAATACCCTATGACTTCACGGTGTCCACGGGCCTGGACCGTGACGCAAGCACCACCAGCCGTGTCTATGTGATCATCATGGGCCCCGGAGACCTGGAGACAGACAGGCTGTGGTTAGACTTACCCCAGGGGAAGAAGTGCTTTGCCTCTGGCAGCATGGAACACTTCCAGTGCTATGGCCTTGATGTGGGCCAAATCAAACGAGTGGAGGTACTGTGCTACCTACTGTAAAAATACATTCAAATACTGTAGAACTATATAACATTGAAAACCATAGACGTATGTGGGCTAAAATGGTGTTAATTGTTTTCAAAATTAAGCCCAATGATAAACACATCTGATATTGTTTTCTTTAGCTAATGAGGTTGTGTAAATGCAAATGAATTATTGAAAGCTATTCTAATGCTTACAGCTTGAGAGAAAAGCTCCACGTTGAACCACCACTGCTAGTCAGAAAAGCTGTCCCAGCGCTGGTAGTGATTTGGGGCTTGTTTGCTTCCTGACAGCTAGGACACAATGGAGCGACACCCGAGAGTTGCTGGTTGGTGGATGAGCTGTCTGTCGCCGTGCCAACCAGAGGGATCAAATATATCTTCCAGTGTAAGTGCTGGCTCGCCAAGGACCGCGGAGATGGGCTCACAGCCAGAGTCTTCAACGTACTCGATGCCACTGCCATCAGTATTATCCGAAAGGTGAGTATGCACATTCCCTTCGCTTGTTTGGGATTACCTGAAGCAGGTTAGATCATATTGGCTCAGTTGCCCTGGCCTAACATGGTCAGTGCCAATGGTATGATAAAATTACTCACCTGTAAGAGATCCCTCCAGTCCTTTCAGGTCACTGGGCCCCTTTCTAGTCTTTGGAATGAATGTTTGAACAGGCTGTAATGAGATGTCATTGTTCCACAACACCTGTTTTTACTCACAAGGTGATTGTAAAGACCCTCGTAGGTGTGACCAGGTGATCATGAGGGTATGGTTGAGGTCCCTTAATGGGATCTCTGTAGAGCTAATACCAACACAGGCAACAGGGATAGAAGAAGCACGTCTTATTTTAGACTTATAGATAGACAGACAGACAGACAGACAGATAGACAGATAGATATATAGATAGATAGACAGACAGACAGATAGATAGATAGAGATAGAGGTACTTTATTAATCCTGAAGGAAATTAAGGAAGAGACGTGTGAAGAGGTAGAATCGTCAACTGTGCTTCCCTTGTCAGGTGGTTTATGAGGTCACCGTCGTCACAGGAGACACGCAAGATGCTGGGACCGACACCAACGTCTACATCACTGTGTTTGGAGCTAATGGGTGCACTGAAGAGCTTTTACTGCTTAAAAATGAGGATAGGTACACACACACACACACACACACACACACACACAGACACACACACACACACACACACACACACCCACACACACACACACACACACACACACACACACACACACACACACACA
>JAUCNH010000290.1:15146917-15156917 GCA_032353275.1 Sardinella hualiensis | reverse complement strand
ATCATAGAATTCTTGTTGACTGGTCTCAGGCCCGCAGATCTACAGAGGAGCACAGACACCCACATGGTCAGTTGGCTGTCTGTGAGCCTAAAGTTCTCGCTCATTCTTTTAGCAATTACTGAATGTATTTGTGCTGCTAACTTGTGCGATCAGTTATGCAGGGAAAAACATGACAGTAGCATTCTCTCCGTATGTGTGTGTGTGTGTGTGTGTGTCTGTGTAATGTACACAAAACTGAATCTATGCATGCGTTTGTATGAGCAATGCGCACAAAACTGAATTTATGCATGGTCTGTATGTGCATGTGAATGTGAATGTCTATAGTATGTGGACATTACCTTGGAGAAGCTGAACTTGTGCATACTCTGTGTAATGCCCCTCTCAGCATGTCTCATGGTGTGGTAGTCCTTGGGGGCCTTCAGCAGCAGAGTCTCATCCCCCTGCACACTGACACACCCCTGGAAGACAGACAACTCAACATGACTGCTCACACACCACCAGAATAGAAACCAGTCCCTACACATACTGCATCTCTGCTAAGTGGAGGCCTTTTAAGAAAACACACCAGAACAATACCTAACACATATATATATATGTATTCTATTCAGTGGTGGTCATGCTCAATTACTTCCTTGATCAAAGTGCTGATCCTTTGACCACTGAAGACCTTAAAAAGACCAAACCATAATCATAGATAGCAGATGTTGTGCTTTCTCAGGTCTCACCTGCTCCTCTCCTCTGTCCTTTTCTGTGTGGGTGAGGGGTCTGATGCGCAGAAACACCTTGAGCTTCTCCATGCCCTCATCTCCGCTGTCTCGCCTCTCCACAGCAGCCTTACCCTACACAGCACAACACAACACAAAGAGTGTGGCATGGCTACATTAGGTACCTGTGGCTATTTCTAAAACATGTCCAGTCATGCTTAACAGTGCTCCTTAGCGGTTTTAAAGTCAGTGTGTAACGGCCCCTAGGGGCATATTGCTTAATTTCATGACACGACAGGTCATGAAATTAAGCAATTTGAAGGTCAGAGGCATCAACAGGATTCTCATTGTTAAAGTTAAAGTACAAGACAGTAATGTAGTCTATACGTCAATGAACAGGGTGGGGACATTTGAGATGTCTACCAGAAAAGCATAATATCATCTTGGATAAATACAAAGCCTTTAACAGTCCAGGCCAGGAGTGGGAGGATAATGGGGCCTTTGTTTTGTCTGTGTGAAGGCAACACCACATTAATGAAAGTGCATAAACAAGGATGTGAGAAAAAAAGAATAAGCAAACAGTTTGGCTAAAGCACCATGGCCTCAGGAGAAAGTGCCGAGTGATGTGTGGTGTGACAGAGGCCTTCTTTGTGAACACGGGACTGTAGGCTATGTGACAAATGTTATGTCACTGTAAGGATAAATAACAGTCCCGCCTGAAGTAACTGAGGAAAAGGGGCTTTATTAAAGGCAGTCACTCAGTCATAAAACAAAATAATTAATACCACCTAGAGTCAAGGCCTAAGGTCTTACCTAACCTTAATCAAATACCCATTAAACTGATACCATCGAAGGTGCAGAAATCTCATTCTCACTCATCTTCTGCTAAAATACCAGTGATGCCTGTTAAAAAAAATACCTGTCTTGCGGGGGTACAAGGTTCTACGGCGGGAATGATTAAGGATATTTCGGGCAGCGGGGGCTGAGGACGTAGAAGACCTCCAAGGTCAGCCGCAGTTGACTCGAGCACTGGTCCACACTCGTCTTCGTCTGACAGCACTCCGCACGGGGACAATAGCGTTGACGCCATATTCACTTGGTTACCTGGAGGTAAATACAATATCCGTGTCAGTTATCAAGTACTTAGTACAATCAACTACCCAGATGCGTATGGGCACACCTTGTAGGCAGTGCAAGGTGGCGTTCCGGGAATTGGAGAGTTGGCCAGACAGACTCGCTAAATCCCTGGACTCAATCACTCGGGCAGTGCCGGGGTCAATCAACAAATGGCAATGGCTCATCAGACTGCAGAGGACTGGAGGTCCACACCCCATTCCCCATTATAGTAAATGTCAATATGACTTAAGGTTACCTGTGAAACCTGTTAGCCAAGACTAGACAAAATATGTAAATTTCAAGTTTCCTGCTGTTCGAAGAAGCACAATACTCTATACAAACCACCCGCCCGTCTATGAACGTTCATAACCCCCCACCTAGGTCTGTCAGATTTTCTGATCAAGTTGACACGTAATGTGCAGGTAGTGGATGTCATCAAATTTAAGCACGATTAATATATCAGATACTATCAGATTATGCCCGACAGAATATGTCACGGGGTCAACATTGATGACCAGTCGGCCAAAATTCCACCGTGTAAACCATCTGATAACTACTGGAAGAAAGACTTGCCTCGTGATTCATCTGACATTCATGCTACAATCAACTATCCATGTTAAAAACCATTGACTTCTCACCAACATGTTAATTTTATCGTCAAAGTTATCCAACATTCATAGAAAAATTTGTGTTAATGTTATTTCATACGTGATCAAACCACTTTACGTAATCTAACGTTAGTACTATTCAAGATATACTGAATGGCACATTTGTATTCCGCATGTGAAATGAACTGGTTGTCGTCTAGCTAACATTATATTAACGTTAGCTCGATTGCTACATAAATGTAGCAGTCACGTTAGTTAGCTAAACATAGCGCTTTTGAACGGAACAAAACCTAGGGAAATTAATTCATTGACAACTCTATATTACTGAAATATATAAATTGCAGAACTATGCATTCATTATCACCTCCAAATTCTTTATCTGAAATGTAACAAGCTAAGTTAGCCAGAAAGAAAATTTGTGCCTTACCTTTTTTGCAACAGGGCAACACACAACGTGTTATCAGCAACTATCGCTAATTAACTCTTCACCGACGTTAGTATAGTTTAAAAACGCGTTATTAAATGCAGTTCTGTAAGTAACGTTTACATTTATTTTTCTAATCTAATGCAACACTATGTTACACTACCCTATGCGAATACAAAAAACACCACACTGCACACCTTCCTACTTGGGGCGACCGCTGTTTGAATGAACCAATTCAAACATCGCGCCGCATGTCTGCGACCAATCCCTGTGCACGGTTACGCTCAACCTGACCAATGCAAGCGCTGCAGGGCATGAGAAGTGAGCATCCATTGGCTAGGTGGCGCCGCAGCACGGAAGTTTTTGAAAGAGTGTTGTTTCGAGTACTCCAACGGTGTGGTGTGGCATTTAAAAACATCCATCCACATTTTTTCCAAATTATCTCACTCCAGTTGAATGATGTTTACATTAGAGTCACCATCGTAACAACGGTCGGTTGCTGTTGTTAAAGCATTAAAACACAATTTAAATAATTAAAACACAAATACCTTCTCCTTCTTTTTTTCCCCAAATTTTGCATTTCCTAGTGACAATCCTCCCCACTCACTAGATGTTGTGTAACCAAAAGCAGGCCTACATTGTATCTCTTCCTTGTCCACATTTTTAAAAATTACTTTTTTTTAGGACCAAGTGAAATACTTTCTATGGTATAGTAAATTAAATTTTAATGGAATATGATTTAACAGCATTTTATTTGAATAGTTAGTTGAATAGTTTAATTGAATTGAATAGTAGGGGGATCCGGGACATCTAAGATGAAAATCTGAGGATATTTCCCTGTATTTTCCTTGCCAGGGGCATATAGTCAATGACATAATGTCTTAGCTTCAAAAGTCAGGGACAAAGCGGGTTTTCTTGAATTTTACTGACCGACCAAAATCAGAGACTGTTCCCGGAAATTGGGGTCATCTGGTCACCCTAATCTGAGCTAGTCACACTGAAGGGGGCTATTATCACCTAGTATTATCGCATTCTGCTCAAGCCACAGAAGACAGGTGCCATTCTCATGTTTGATTGGTTGCAGAGTGGTCCCCTAAAAGGAAAGGCCAGCATAGGGGGTGGGTAATGAGAGAAATGTCACTGGTACTTGGCTTCAGACATAGACAACGAAACAGAGGAGGACGGTCATTATGTGTCTATAGAAACGGAAGTTGAATGGTTTAGACAACTTCCTAGAGAAGAAGGGCGCTGCTTACTTTAAATGTGTTAGGGCCTATTCATTGTGTACAGTACAACAGATTGATGTGTAAAACAAAACAACACAGCAGTGTTTCATTCATCATGAATACAGCAATGTCAGAGAGTCAGTAAAAGGTAAGATGCCACACAATAACTATCCTTAGATATTTTCTTTGAGAACCACCAATGAGATGCATCAATGTTGTTCAATGTTGTTCAATGTTGTCTCTCAGCCAGGTTGCCTGTCCACACTGCTGTCTGAGGAGGGAACAGAGCATACTGGATGGGCTGCACTTTGACGGGTGAGCACAACACACGTTAACCAAACGTTGCTGCTAAACTTAGACATGACAATTGCATACACCCTGGCAGTACACAGGAGCCAGGCCGGCTGGTGTAGGGTTGCCGCCAATAGTTATGTTACTACATGAACTGGAATGTTTGTACAATGAGAATGTCTTTTAACAAGTGAGAACGATGCTGTACCACAGCAAAGACAGGTTGATGGTTAATGGGTATTACTGTAGACATGACTGTATGTTAGTTCTACTGCATGAGCTCCTTGACACTGATGTGTCACTAAAACCCTTCTATAACAGCACCTCAACTAGTGTTCATATTTAAAAGGTTTGCCTGTTCATTTTGTTTTTGCCGTTCACCTCTCGAATAGTGGGAATGATAGGGATTAATAACATGTTATAGCCTAAGTAGTCGTACAATGTTGCTTTTTTCTGTCCTGTCATATGTCTTTTCTCTTTTCTCTTTTCTCTGCTCTGACAACTGGTTACTCTGTTTTTAGGAGACATTACCTCACCTTCACACAAAGCGTCTCTTTTGAAATGGGCAACTACAGCTCTGCTTTCACGGCTGGTATGGTGGCTTTTCCTTTACTCTGGCATGTAGTCAAATTATCTGGATGGGCATTATTAGCTTATGTGGATTTTAGGGAAATGCTTTGTATGTGAAGTGTACTGTTTACTTTTGTGGGAGGGGAAGTAAAACGGTAAACAAATCTGCACAGCACAGAGGAGGAATTAAATGTTGACAAACTTGATGTCCTTGTTGTGAAAGTGAAAATAAAATACAGTATTAACCATGTTGTATTCCTAATAATCTTCCAGTTGTAAATACAAGTACTGTAAATGTCTGCATGTGTTACTTTTTGACTTGAGATAACCCTGTCTTTTAGATAAAACGTCTAGGATGGATTTGTATGGATTTCAGAGGTGCTCATTATAACCAGCTTTTGGTTTAGTAGACTCACTAGTATCACATAAAGGACCTTTCATAGAAGGAGCTTGGGAGCTTCTCTGGCACAGACTACATTCATATGTTTGGCATTCAAATGCTTGGCATTAGTTTTGCATACTGGTGTCCTCCAGGTGCAATATATTCATTGTCCAGTCAGTGAGTGAGCACAGCTCTCTAGGGGTAACTCAGCACGTAGAGGGTAAGTTTTATGAAGAGAGGAGTCTTCGGGGCAGTTTTAAGTGGAGTCTTCTGGACAGTTTTGTTGTGGACAAGGCATCACTTTGCTACAGGATTGGAGCCACTATGGGTATTCTTTTTTTAGATTGGGAAGTGCTTTATTGGTAACTGCATAAAGGCTGGTTAGGAACTTTATGTTATTTTTTACTTGATGATTTTTCAGTGATATGTATCATTTATGTTTCAGACATTGAAGATTTCAAAGCCATCGTATCATCAGACGGCAGGAGACATGGGACATTTCGCAGGTCCCAATCAGAGATACTCCTGTCAGTAAGTCGGTCAGACTAATGGAGTTTTATGGTCTGTAGCTATGTAGAAGCATCTCCAGATTACAGTGACGACGCACAGATGAGGCAGTTATAGTTCAAGGAGGATGTTTGAGGACCAGGAGGACCAAACAACCATCCATGTTGTTGTGTTTCTGGCTTTTCTAGTTTACTCTACTTCGAACCCACCATCTGTGCTGTGGTATTTCCAGTTTACTCAAATGTCATTTCCTGGTCGTAATGCTGTTATGACAACCATGCTTGGGGCATATAAGAGCAGCAGTGCATGTGGCTGTGTCTGGTTAAAGAAATGGCAGGTGCCAATGATGTGGTGGCTTTAGATGGAGAGAGAGCAGGTGATGACACATGCACACTGCAGAGGGGAATTGGGGGAGGGGGTCATGACATGATTCCAGTGTTGTTTACAGATGACAGCATGAAGATTAGGCTGTGGCCTTTGCCTCCTCAGCCTGTCCTTGGGTTATATTTAGGCCTAACTATCTGTCTCCCCGTCTGTCTATACAAGTCTTACAACATGTTGTAATGTGCAATTAGGCCTACTCGGTGTGACCTGATTGCTTTTTAGGAGCTATGGTTATAACGCAAGTTTTTCATAAAACACAACAGCACTACATTCTATTTTTGGACAAGTAGCAAATTGTATTTGTTTATAGTTAAGCAAGTCAGGTCTGTACTATGGGGACCTAGCCTGGCTAACACCAGCCTAAATCTCAAGTGAAATCTAGTCTGGGGACCACATATACATTTTCTCGTACGGGATTTCAGGTTTTGTTTGTCCAAAATTTCGTGCATCATCTTGCCATCTCTCCCTGTTGTTTGATTGGTTCCCAAATTCATGCGAAAATTTCGGCCATGGTCTCTAGGCTGCCGTGCAGTTCAGACCGAAAGCGCAAGGCAGCATAGGTATTCCCAGGCTAATGGGGACCAAGGAGGAAGGGGAAAAAGAAGCTTCCCTGAAAACAGCTTGACTAGCTTATGGTTTGCTGGTTGACCAGCTTGTTTGCTGGTTTCATTGGTTGACCTATTATGATGGTAATTATCATGGTTTTGTTGGTCATTTTACCTGGAGATTGACTGTCAATCAAACAATCTTCAGGTTTAGGGCTGGTCAAATCAGCATGACCATCTTAAACCATTAATGTAAACTTTATAGGCTATTCACCAGGATGGTCAACATGACACACTAACATATTATCAGACCAGCATGACAAGATCACACCAGAAAGTCAAAGTAGCTCAACCAGTAAGACCAGCCCAAACCAGCTACCAACCTAGGCTAGTTAGTAGCTGTTTTTTCAGTAGGGTGGAGCACATGTAATACAACATGTGCTATTGGAATCTGCTGCTATTGTAAGTGTACTGTATAGTTGTCATCCGTCTGTCTTCAATGCCTAATGCACCGCCGAAATGATCAGGACACTTCCATAGTTTTTTATTCGGGTTAATTTCTTGCTGACTGTAGTGCTCAGACAACTATTTATATTTGTGAGAGCATTTTTTTGGTATAGCTGTCATCACAATACAAAAGACATCTGTCTGAAGTATAGGGTGTCACTAACAGCAACTTCAGCTGTTTTCTATCTTCAGAACTTATCTTTAGATCTAAATGCAGAAGAAGTATAATACATATGCATGCCAAAACCAAAGATACTTTATCAACCCTCTCTGGCCAAACATTTGTAAGGCCTTTACTTCCTTACATTAAGCACTGTGTAACACTATTCAATTGCAAATAGGGCTAAACTACGCTGCTTTTTGTTGTTCAAGCATTTGATAAGTGAACTATAAACATTCAATGATATAACCAAAGATCATAGAATAATGAATGCTTTTAGCCTTTTTGATATAACGTATGGTCCTAATTGATCTTCTCTCATTCCCACAGTCCCCCCAGTCCTCATTTTCTGATCCCTTGCCTCCTGTGACACCCTGTGATGGGTCAGAGAAACCTGAGCCCGAGGAAAATAATGGGCCTGATATACTGAGCCTCAAGTTCCTCAACGTGGTGGATGCCCCAGTAAGTCACCTCTTCAGCCAATGCTTATTATATTGTCTGCCTCTCCATTCACACTGCTTTTATCAGCCCGCCAAGGCTCCACATGCAAAGTTAAAGGAGTTATCCAGAGTGAAACAAACCGAAGCCCTGTTGTCTGAGGCTGCTGAGTGCTCATTGTGTCGATAGGTATCAGAATGACAGCAGTAGGTACAACTGAATTCTCGAACTAGCCGCTACCGCGAACTGATTAGGGGTTTCGTTTTCATATGACTATGGTTTCGTTTTCATATGCCCTAATCAGTTAGTGGTAGCGTCCAGCTCGCGAATTCAGTCCACGTTGTACCTACTGCTGTCATTCTGATACCTATCGACAGCACTCGGCAGCCTCAGACAACAGGACTTCGGTTTGATTCACTCCGGAGAATTCCTTTAAAGGAGTTCTCCAGAGTGAACTCAATCTCTTATGAGTGACTGTATTGTGCAGAAGCCCTGTTGTTTGAGACTGACGAATGCTGTCGTTGGGTATTAGAACGACAGTAGTAGGTACAACGTGGACCGAATTCGCGAACTGGCCGCTACCGCTAACTGATTAGGGCATATGAAAACAAAATCATAGCTAAAAAGATATGCCCTAATCAGTTAGCGGTAGCAGCTAGGTCGCGAGTTCGGTCTACGTTGTACCTACTGCTGTCGTTCTGATACCTATGGACAGCACTCGGCAGTCTCAGACAACAAGGCTTCGGTTTGATTCACTCCGGATAACTCCTTTAATACTCAAACAATAGCCTAACACCTTTAAAATGACAGGAGAAAACACATAGTTTTATATAGATTTATTCATGAGTCTTTCTTTGTGGCAGTACAATCATATAAAACAATCCATAATTTATTATAACATATAAACATTCAAAGTTCACTTTACAAATTTCATAAGGCTTTGTGTTCTAGTGGTCAGTGAACCACCATTATTTTTTTCCTTGTTACTCCCAGAGTTCAAATTACAGTTCTGAAAGACTGAAAACAACACAAAGAGGCAAAGAAGACAAAGAACAGGCTGATATGCATGCAAACTAAAACCAGAGCACATGGAACTGGGACACTGCATGGCTACTAAATAACCTTCCAATGACCAATTTTTCTCGCTTCTTAGAAATGGTTAATATCAAATAACCAAAAACAGAGTGCTACTCTTATCTGGGACACACGGGAAATTTAGGAATTGTACATGGGTACATGGGGTGTAGCCCAGATGGGAAAGAATCATAGTAGCTTGGAGTCATAAACATACCAGCCAATCAACCTGTTACCTCAGGAGCACTGACAAGACAATCACTTGATTGACTGCTGAGTTCAAATGTCCACTTCCCTTCACCAGAAGCTTGCATGTTGCTTGTAATAGTATTCAATACTTGTACGAGTATTTAAGCCTACTATCTGGTTTCCTCAAGTTAGTGTGTCTAATCCAAACAAGTCGCCTTCTTACTGGTTCAGAACTAATCTAGATTAGCTCTGTAGTAGGCCCACCTCACTTTCTTTTGTTGTCTCTCTCCTCCACTCTTCTCTCCCTCATTCTCTCCATCCCTCAATTGGCCCTCATCAGTTCATCCTTCTCAAGTAGGGTTGGCTAATTGAGTGCCTTTCCATCTGGACTCAAGTGTCCCTCCCAATAAACCTTTTCCTTTGCCTCTCTAGCCTTGTGTGTGCCACTGAAGCAAATTAATAAAAACTTGAACAGAACTCTGAAGAGGAGGCAAATTGCACCACCAGGCATAAACAACCACAAAAATACTTTTGATGTGACTCAATCTCTAAAGAGTGACTGTACTGTGCCAACTGACTGTCAGTCACACCAACATTCAAATGAGGACTTCCCCCACTTTACAGCCTCACTGAGCTATAATGGTTCAGTTGCTTCATGGAAGATCACATGAAAAACTGAGCACTAGCCAACGCTCTCATACTCAATAAATAAATAAGTTAAATAAATACAAAACAAACAAACATGGCCATTAAAACAATGACAATCACAGTCACTCAAATCATATAGCATAACCATAGTATCACTGCAGTGTGGCTGTTCTTTTTCATGCAACAGGGAAATAAGGCTACAAATATAATAAAAAAATGCTACAATG
>JAUCNH010000290.1:14418768-14430349 GCA_032353275.1 Sardinella hualiensis | reverse complement strand
ACACACACACACACACACACACACACACACACACACACACACACACACACACACACACACACACACACACACCTCTGCCTTGCCTCCAGCTGCTATTGTCCTGTTCTATCTCCCCCCACAGCTGTGGAGCCCCAGCTGGGTGTGTGGAGTGCGTGCCCCCTGCCTGTCCTCTTCCTATTCTTTCTTCT
The DNA here is from genome assembly GCA_032353275.1 of Sardinella hualiensis. Lineage (NCBI taxonomy): Eukaryota > Metazoa > Chordata > Actinopteri > Clupeiformes > Clupeidae > Sardinella > Sardinella hualiensis. The sequence continues at coordinate 14,430,161 of JAUCNH010000290.1, read as the reverse complement.
CCTGTGACTGATGGGCTCCAAGAGGGTGCTGTGTTCCTTTTAAGGAAGACGAAAATGCTTTAGGCCGTATTGATCTAAACATCCACGAGGGTGCTGAAGTGGTGGTCTAGTGGAGGACTATTTCAAGATGTGAACAATAACAGCACAGGCAGAAACACAGACAGACAGATAGAGGGAAAGAGAAGGAAAGAAAGAAAGTGAAAGAGTGAAACAGAGAGAAGAGGTAAAGAGCTGCATCGAATTAGCCATACACCATATAGCATTTTTTTTTTTCTTCAAATACAATCCTATAGCTGTTGTAAACGGCTGGCGGAGACGGATTATCAGTTTCCATATTGAGTTAATATCCTGGAATGAGGGATTACCTCATTGCTTACTCTCTCGGTCCGCACAGGCCCTCCACTGTGCCCTGCACACCCACCCCAGGCTGCTCCGGGCCTTCTCCTCCCTCCGTTCCCGTCCTGTCTGCTCCCCTCTCTCTCTTTCTCGCTCTCTCTCTCTCCCTCTCTCTCGCTCTCTCTCTCACACTTTCTCTCTTTCTCACTTTCTCTGTCTCTCTCTCTCTCTCTCTCTGTTTCCCCCGGCTCTTCTCCAGTCACACAATGCTCTCCTAATGTTAAGTGTCGTTTAATGCAGGCCATGTGGATAAACGTGCTCAGAGGCATACCTGGATATCCGGTGTGGGAGGGAGTAACACTCTCTTATGTAGGGCCGCGGTGACCAATCAGGATAATTCACATGCAATTCAACAGCATGTGGAGACAGATATTGGAAGAAGTACAAAGCTGACTAATTTTAGCCCCACACACACACATACACACACACACATACAAACACAATAAATAAATCTATATACAGTATACTAAATAGCCCAATAATATATATTAAGTACACTGTTTCATTCTTTCAGATTGCCCATAGACATAAAAGGGAGAAAAGAGTTGTGTTTCGACGTGCCCTGTGAGAGACGCTGCAAAGGCCACTATGAAGGTAGGAGATGAGATAAATATGGCTGCTTTGACATGGTGGCTCCACATTAAATTTCGGTTTGGTTCGTCTCAAATGGTTCAACACCTTCGGCAGGTTGGATTCCTGCAAATCTGCAGGTGTTAAATCAACAGGTATGTTATCAGTGCAGAGGAGCAATTGTCCAAATTGACCAAATTGAATGGAAGGGAAATTTACCTCTCACTCAAAAAATGCTGTGTTTATTGTTTATTGTTTATTGTTTTTTTTTTTCTAGGAATGATCTCACTTGGTATTCCTGTACAGTCATTAATTCCCATTAAAAATGTCCAGAATTGTTAAATCGCTTACAGTTTATGCTGCTCTGGACCATTGCGGACTAGATGCCTGCATTACATGGCCTCATTCTCTGGAAATGTGTCTGATTCAATTTCCATTTCAAGGCTTTTTTTTTTTTTTTAAATTAGCATTGTGTCTCACCGGAAGCATGTTAAACCAGCTTGTTTCAGTGAAGAGGTGAAAAGTGTTTGTTGATTTAGGCCAATCATCAGTAGAGAAACATCTGGATTTTGCTCAAAGAAAAAAAAAAAAAACAGTGTTTGATTTTCAGTATGCAAATGAGCATGAGGAATGTGCCTTTGTTAAGAAGCTGTCTGACCCTGAACTACCACTGAAAGAGCAACCAGATCACTCAAGATAATCGTGCCACATATTTCACCTTTCAACTCTCCCAACATGGCACCCTTTCAGGAGTTTAAGGAGTCACTAAACGTATGTTTAACCATATGCCACTTCCTGTCAGTGAGTGGGCACTTATTACAAGTAACCTCGGGAACAGCCTCCCTTTATCAATAATGGTTTAGTGTTTAAATGCAACAAAGAGCAACTATTCATTTGCTTAGTGAATCAATCGGCAAGTCTGGCCCAGAGCAATCGAATTTGCTCAGAGTAATCCATGCGTGATGCTTCAATACATCCATCCAGTCAAGCTGTGCTTGCATTGTTCTCCTTTGAGCCCTCTGGGCAGCGGTTTAAGTAGCTCCATATAATGGAATCAGGCCCAATCACTTCCCTTTGGCAGCTTCTAAGGAGCTTGCAACCGCTCACAGCTCAGAGTGTCAGACCCAGGCCATGTGCGCTCACACACGACGCATCGCATTCAGTACACCGAGCACACAAACAAGTTTTACTGTGTGGTTGGTGTAAGCAGCGCTTCACGCTCTCGCGATAGCCGGCCCTCTCTGTTTTGGTGGTAAACAGCCTCTCTCGGTGAGCGGAAGTCTTGCAGGGTGGCGATAAAGCCTTTATCAGCTGGTGGTGGGTGTCGAGCGAAGCTGCAGAGGGCCCCTCTAACACACACATACATAACACACACAAACACCATCCGCCTCCCACCGCAGTTACGAAGCCATGGCCACAAACAGACCATTCATTTTTACTGGGGCAAAGCGTTTCACCACAAATGAGCGGTCAAGGATTTGCTCAGCTCTGCCCAAAATCCATTGTCTGTGAAGGTGCTTGGTAACTTGTGTGTCACCTGGTGACAGTGACAAAAAAAGCCTCAGTACAGACAATGCAATGAGTTCTTAGTAAAAATAGTAACCAAACTATCTCGGCCTCCTCTGTAAAAAATATAATTACACTGCAAACTCTTTCATAGCATATATTCAAATAGCCAGTATTGAATCCTAAGCCCCCCCCCCCCAACCCTAAACTCTGAACCCTGCAAGAGTTAACAGGCATGAATCAACCAGCCATGAAGTAGATCCAGCCCATTTAAGTCTTCCAGTGTTCAGGGTTAAAGCGCTCGTTGGCCTTCATAACTTTGTCTAGCTGCCGTATCATTAAAAAAGTGCTACTTTTATGCACTCAATGAACTGGATAACTGCTGCTTTAAACAAATAAATAGCAGAGGTGACCTCTTCAATTTCCTGTCACCTGTTGGTTGCCTTTTCCAACCCTGTGCGCTCAAGGGGAAATGACCCCTGCATTACCACACAATTTAAGACTATTATTAACTTAAAAACAAACATCTGTTCTCTGTATATATTGCGATGACATGGCTTCAGCTCGATGCACACTGCAGGTAACATGATACAGTGAAGAGGGGTATTGGATAATCTCTGAGGTTTGGAAATTAATTATTTTGTAATTTGTGGATCAGAAAGAGGGGAAATTGATGTCTAGTGTTTGCTGATGAGGTTTCAAAAGAGATATAATAACCCCGTTTGAACAATCAAGACGAGCATCTGCTTCAAGTACTGAACTTCTTCGCAAATAAAATGTGATGAACACATGTGCAAGGCATGGTAGGATGTAATGCATTGTTTAGTGGTCATTTCTTATGAAATGAAAATCTCTTAAGTTCTGCAACAATCATAAACCATGCAATAAGCAGCCTGTCAGTCTGTGATGACAAGACTGACAGGTCTACAACTCTCACATATTTGTACAAAAAAAACAAAAACAAATTAGTGAAAAAAGGTCAAGCTTTCCACACGAAGCTAAACGTTTGTGTGTGTACGTGTGTGTGTGTGTGTGAGTGAGCATTGTTTCCCCATTAGATCAAGGGCAGAGGGCAGTACCTCACTGAGAATGTCCCTAGGGTCAGACCATCTAGCACACACACACACACACACACACACAAGCATACACACAGACACGGAACACACACATACGCACACTTTTACACACACATACACAGAACACACACAGACTTAAAAAAAACCACTTCATGCCATTTCTGTGTAATCACTTCACTGGAAAGTAGAGGCAAAAAGTCTTTTTCCAGGGGACAGACTTTGTTTTGATTCATATTTTAGCCAGCTGTTCTTAACGGTAGCACAAGACTACACAGTCGCTTCAACTGCAGACTCGTCATGTAGAGTATAACAGCGATTCCGAATCACACAGCCCCACAAACAAGGCATCTACTCAACTGAACTGTATCCATAGTGACAATGACTTCCCTTTCTCAGTGTCATCTGCTGACATGTGGTGAATTTATTTTCTAACAGACATTTTTCTCTCACCATGAATAATATCTATAATAAAAATGACCATTACCTAGCGTTATTGCATGAACCAATGTGTATATATTTTTGTCTTCTAAAACAGAACTCCTATTTACAGTATGTACAGTAATAACAAGCTCTTGGGCAGTATATTTGGACGGTTGGTTTGTTTAACCTTTACCTGCACTCCTCAGTACCTTGTGTGCACACTCACTGCTGCAGTGCCAGTCATGCCAAATCCTCCCTCGGAATCGATTTTCTACAGGTCACAGTTGAATGTTTTTTTAATAGAACTATCACAGTAAAACACAAACTTCCCGATTTTTCCGCTTAGTAATTAAGCTAGTCTTAAGACATTCCTCTTAATTATGGAGATCGGAACCCTCACTGCTTTAAACAAGCTTTAAATGAATAAGTATTGTTTAGTGTTTATTTATTTTTAATCTTTGAGTGCAGTTCATCGCGAGCCGTGACCATTGTTTGTGGTGGTCTTGCCATGAATCATGTGTTCTGAGGTTTTCTTAAGTGAATTTAAAAAATGGATGCCATTACCAAGCCAATTATTCTGCTGAGAATTTATTCTGTGTTCATCCTCGAGACCAACAAGCTCAACGGGGGGGGGGGGATGAAGGGCCGTAGATACAGCGAAATGTCAGCTTCACACGTTTTGAAGAGGGTGGCCGTGATTCAGTACACTCTGCTTAAACAGTCTGTTAGTGTGTTTGAAAGTCTACCCCACTCTCTAACACACACACAAGGAAATATAATGAAGGCACTAGACCTTGGGTAAACTGAAACTACCATGTAGCGCTGGCGCGTTAAGCCGCTTATGTCATCCTCTATTTAAGAAAAGGCCTCCAGAGAGTGAAAAATGTGTAATGTGGACCGGTGGTTGTGCTTTTCTTTTTCAGCCATGGCTATGGGTATTAAGGGGTAAAAAAAAGACCCCCTCAGTGGAAGAACAGTACCTGCTAACTGCATTGCACTCTTCTCACAGACAAGCTCCACTCCGCAGAGACCACTCTGTCTATGCTCCTGAGCCCAGGCCACTGAATAGGATGTCATGCATGCATAGTCAGACGAACTGTGTCCCACACACACTGGGGTCTGACTGACTTCTACTGTGTGTTATTGCTCTTTTGCTTAAATGAAAAAAAAAAAACCTTTGCCTTCATGGCCGGCTGACTTTCTCATGTAGCCATTAGGAAAAACAACAGCTTGGCATGCATGCGAGGTGAGTCGACGTTTAGGCGGGAGAGGGGAAAGAACTCGAGAGGTTAAATTTTGAAATAAATAAATAAATAAATAAATCGACTTACAATTCAGACTCGGGCTCGGAGAACTCGCTGAAGTGAGTGCTGCCGTTGGAGTGCGGCGGTTCCGGCGAAAGCTCCTCGCTCCGGTAGCTGCTCTGGCTGCTGTGGAGGCTCTCGTTGCCCTCGCCGGGCCGACATTCCAGCCCCAACGGTGCCCCGGCCACCGGCGCCGAGGGAGCCTTCTGGAACGATCCGCCCATGCCGGCCTCGGCCGAGCCCAGGAAGCAAGGGCAGCGAGTCCTCAGCTCCTTGTACAGGGAGTTCATGCTGGGCGTGCGCAGCCATGGACAGCCCAGGAGGTTCTTGAAGGCGGCCCGGAACTCCGGACTCCGGCAGTAGATGATGGGGTTGAGGCCCGAGTTGACGTAGCCCAGCCAGTTGAGCAGGCGGAAGACCCACTTGGTGGGCACGGTCCGATCGAACACGTTGTTGATGATGTTGGCCACGAAGAAGGGCAGCCAACAGAGGGTGAACGTGCCCATAATGATGCCCAGCGTCTTCAGGGCCTTGTGCTCCTTGACCAGCATGAGCCGCGAAGGTCGCCGCCGCCGCGAGCTTTTCCTTTTGGCGTTGGAGCCGCCCTGGCCCCCGCTAGCGGTCCCGCCGCCGTTGCCACCGTTTCCGTTGCCGCTGCCGCTACCGCCGCCACCGCCGCAGCCTCCTCCCCCCGGCAAATTGTTGTTGCCATGGAGATTGGGCTGCTGCTGCGTCGCCATCCACTCGTTCTGGAAGCGCTGGCGGCTCTTGTCGATGAGCTGCACCTGGCGCGTGGCGATGAGGAAGACGCGGGCGTAGACGAAGATCATGATGAGCAGCGGGATGTAGAAGGACACCACGGACGAGGTGATGGCGTAGGGCATGTTGGTGACAAAGTCGCAGCACTTGGGGTCGTCGTAGCACTCCTGGGCCTCGGTGTCGTTCACCGCCCGCCAGTGCTGGTTCATGATGGGCACGAAAGAGATGAGCGCCGACATGGCCCACACCAGGCACACGATGAGCCGCGCCCGCCACTTGTTCAGCAGGACCTTGTGGCGCAGCGGGTGCGTGATGGCGATGTAGCGGTCCACGGCGATCACGCACAGCGTCTCGATGCTGGCCGTCACGCACAGCACGTCCACCGAGGTCCACAGCTCGCAGGCGGTGTTGCTGTTAGGCTGCCACTCCCCCGTCACCACGATGGTGGCCCCCAGCGGCACCACCAGCACCCCCATGATGAGGTCGGCACAGGCCAGAGACATGATGAATATGTTGGTCATCGTCTGGAGCTGGGAGGTCCGCGCGATGGCGATGATGACCAGCAGGTTGCCCACCACGATGGTCATGATGATGAACACCATGAGAACCAGAAGCCAGGGGTCCGACAGGAGCTCCAGATCGGTGCTTGTGACATTGGTTCCATTCATATTGTTCAGGTGAGGTGACACCACTGGCCCGACTCAGATAGCAAGCAGTACGTGGGGAGGCTTTCACAACTGACGTGTTGACAAAACCCCAAAGAGAGAGGGAGAATAAGCAACATTCCTTATATGCATCTATGTGAATATGGAGATTTGCTCTCACTCTCTCTCTTTCTCTCTCTTTCTCTCTGTCTCTAACTCTGGTTATGTTACAAAATATATTTTCACATTCGCTTTTTAGGGGCTTTTAAAGGATTTTGAAGATTTCAATTTGTCATTAAAGAGGCGGATTGTAATTAAAACTAACAATCAGTACCTAAAGTTTTAAAATTACCTTTTCGTGAATGATCCCAAGGGTCAGTAAAGACCAAGAAAAGAGTTCCCCATTTCTCTTAAAAGCAACATGTTGTCCACATCATATCTTAAACTCAAAGTGTCCACCCAGGTGGTAGAAAAACATTGCTAATATCCTTTTAGGGAAGCTTAGCCAGCAGTAGTGAAGTCCAGTCAAATGTCTCCAGCGCTCTCCTAGGCTCTCGGCAAAAGGAACAGAGAGTCCATGCTGTCACCGCAGTCCTAATGTGGAAAGTTGGGTGAAATGCGCTAGGTTTCCGTAATCCACGCGTGGCTGGTGCCACTGTCAGTGACAAGAGAGCTTGAGCCAGTGACGGAAAGAGAGAACCTGGGAGGATATGGAGGCAGTGCACCCTCCTTCTCTAACTGTCTCTCTCTCTCTCTCTCTCTCTCTCTCTCTCTCTCTCTCCCTCTCTTACTCGCTCGCTCCTTCCCTCCCTCCCTCGCTCTTCTCTCTCTCTCACTCCCTCTCTCTTGCTCTCTCTCTCTCTCTCTCTCACACACTCACACACACACACGCATGAACAGAGTGAAAGTCGTGTTCAGTCTGGACTCTGACTTTAATCGCACAAGCTGAGGGGAGGAGCCCATGAAGTGTGCCTGTGCCGTGGGACTGCCTTGGGGAGATATACTGTAGGGCTGACAGTGAACGCATGGCCATTTGTGCACATTTAATTCAGCGTATATATTCTTTCCGTTCTTTCTGTTCTTTTTTTCCCTTTCTTTTTATCTTTCTTCCTTTTTTCTTTCTCTATTTAAGAGAGTAAACCAGCAAACTGTCTCCTGATCCCTGTGAAAATCATTTACTGTCTTTGGCAGAAAAAAATGTTTATGCCACTGTGACAGGTGGTGCGGTTTCACATTTCGATGGTAAACCGACTTCTTGCTTCAGTAGCAGCAATTTGCATTGTTCGCTTGTTAACCCCCCCCGACTTCCTGCAGATAGTATCCATAACTGGACGAACTTGTTCACCAATGGCTGCCCAGCAGATGCCTATCACCTAACCAAGCTGATGCCCCCAGGAATTATGTAACGCATTCCAGGAATCGCAGTCACCCGTTCGCGCTGACAGTGAACGCGGTGCCTATCAAGGGATCTGTCTCTCAATCAGCGCATGGTTAGCCATCAGCGGTAGCCTAATACTCGTAAAACTTTACAGTACATGGGTGCCTCAGTCATCTCAAACCATCTTCCAAGGTAGTGTAGAGGTGAAAATATGCAAACTTGCTTCTTGGTTCTAACGAGCAACACAAGGAAGGAGGGTGGTGGTGGTGGAGTGGCGGGGTGCAGGCGGCGATGCAGCCTCTAAATGTGTTTATGGGCCGTTTCCTTGATTGCGGTGTTCTCTATCCTGAGTTGCCGAGTGTTAAAGACATACCCCCCACACACACACACACACACACCAAACACCACCACCCCCGACCCCCCGATAGGAAGCCAGCGCCCTCCCTCAGGCCCAGAGCACCAGCACTAAAAATAATAGATGCTTATCGGGACTCCACTCACGCCAACCCGGGGCACAATGAGGAAGAACAATCACTCGCGAATGCCTGGCATGCCACACCACTGCCATGCTCACGGGGTGACCCGCTGGGTCTGTCATCAACTATTTCCTTCCACCCCCCCTCCGGTCCCTTGTCTTCGGCCTGTGATTTCCTAATGCCCTCTCTTTGTTGCCCCTAAGGATGCCGTACGTGTGATCTCTGGAAGCACAGGCTCTTTTATGGCCATTTATTCTATTTATAAGGGTATAATGCTTATGCATTATTGTTTGTTATTGAAGTATATTCAAATAGCCTATTTCCGTCATTACCATGTCATCATGATTCCAACATCCTGACCGTTTTTTTTTTTTTTTCGTTATTATTATTCCCTTGCCTCTCTGCTATGGGAAACCAACAAAATACATATTTGATAACAGAACAAGCGTGCAGTTAGGAAACGGCTATTTTAAGTCCGCACGTGCAGGGTTTGGTCAATTGCCTCTCTCGGGTTATTATTTCAGACCGTGCAATTCTATTTAGTGATAACCTTTGAAGAATTCTATCATTGGCTACATGCAAGTTCAAATGCAGGAGGTATCACTGATCAGATTAACTGAATGCTATTTTCAGACAAAACCACTCATGTTTGAGGAACTATGTATTCCTCTAAGGTCCCCTTAGGACATGCAAAAAAAAAAAAATTGTATTATACCTTCAACGGGCAGTGTAAAGGACATAACATGCGTGAAGACTCGGGAACGGTGGATCAGAACTCTAGATTTGAGCCGCAACAGCAACATGGCATCCCGCGTGAATTTCATTTGGACCCCGGAAAAAAAAGAAAGTGACACGGGGGCCCCTTATTAGATTTTCATCATCACTGAGGCCAAGGCCAGAGCCGGAGCCGGAGCGGTGGAGTGGAGTGGAGTGGTCAGCTCCGCTTGCTGCCTATAAATCTACAGGTAATGCCTGAGAGAGCCCTGAGATGAACTCTTCAGAGCTGCCCCTCACTCATCTCTCTCAGCGGCAACAACACAGGGACATCTGCGCAGGTTCTATTAAGGTATTTAGGATGAATTGCCTCATGTTTCCAGGGAGCAGATAATGGGTAATCAATAGTGATGTTCCAGCTCTATTCATTTGTCCATTTTAGGATGCTGCGCGTCTGTTTTTTTTTTTTTTTTTTCCCCACTAATAGTCTAGGGACCGTGGGAGGGCAGGCTACTGTATTCAGATTCGTAAACCTCAATTTCCTGTTGCCTGTTTGGAAAACAAATGAAGGAAAGGGGGGGCTTTGCTTCATGCGAGCTGTTAACAGGCGCGTCATTACAAGGTAATCAAAATGCACACCGGCCTATATTTCTAGTAATCATCTGCGAGTGCATTGTACAATAAACCATACCCTGTGTTTATTCAGGTTCAGTTTAACAAACTGGTGTTTCTTCTTGAAGAAAGAGTCCACGCACAAGAGAATGGTTTCAAAACCTTCTAAGAGTTTCATGATTTAGTTTGTGAGCTTTGTAGCCGTTCCATGCAAAGGGGAACTCTTTTATAGTGTAGGCTAACAGTCAATCTAGTCATGGAAGACGTCATTATAGCCAAGACACCCCACCCCCCCCCCCCCGATCTTTTTTGGCTTGAATAGTGTCCCTCTCACAGCGCTCAGTGAAGCTGAAAGGGGTGGAGAGCAGGGCTGCCCTATGGTACATGCGAGCCCATTTGTTACCCGGGTGATAAATAAGCCTCGGTGGCGGAGAGATGGCCATTAGGGAGCGGCTAATCTGCACCTTTTGGGATTTTTAATTGAATCACACATTAAAAGCACTTCAACTCTCAAGCCGTAATGATTCATCTGCTGTTACCACAGCACCCACAGCAGCCTCTATTCAAAGCAGCAGCTCTCCTCTACTCTCCATCCTCTGTGTCAGTCACCCCCACCCCACCCCTTTATTTCTTTGGGCTCTTGCATCCTATTCTGTGTTCAAGGTTCACAAGCACTCCCCAAAAAGGAATCTAAAGGCTCTCTCTCTCTCTCTCTCTCTCTCTCTCTCTCTCTCTCTGAAGGTGACGGGTATGCGTGGGTCTCGCTCAGCTGAGAGCCGTTCACAGCCCCAGATGACAGAGATCCCGGACTAGCTAGTGTGAATGCTGTCAGAGGGAGAGAGAGAGAGAGTGAAGTGGGGGCCGTGGAGATGACAGCTCTGGCAGGTGGTCATTAGTCTTTGCGTGAGAAGATGCCAGGGCTGAGTTTGGTGCCAGTCCAGAGGGCAGGGGGACTGGCACCATGCAAGGTGTTGAAGGACTAGGGACTCAGGGGCAATGGGGAAACCTCAGCATCGTGCCTCAGGTTAGAAGGGTTGAAGGCTTGTCTGGGACAGCCCGAACAACCCCCCCCCCCCCATCCCACGCTTTGATTTCTCATGTAAAGTGCTGTGGGGACAGCTTAGGGCCTGCCTAATTTTCCTCACCATTAGTCATGTAAGCCGAGACGGGCGGCTTTAAGGCACTTGATCTCGGATCACTTTGAAAGCGGCCTTGGTGGGAAAAAGCATGCCCACTTGGTTCTATTTTAATTCCCCTCATTGTGCACTTTTAAGCGTTATTGGATTACAGTAATACACTATTTGTGTTTCATTTCTCAAATCCGCCGCCAGTTCAGGGTTACCACCATGAAACACCTGGGCCCTTAGTTTCAACCCGGTCAGACTTAGACTGGATTAGAGATAGCATCGCCGAGGCCAAGTTGTGCACACATTCAAAATATTTCCCACAGCCCCACCTACTTGCACACATACACACATACACACACACACACACACACACACACACACACACACACACACACACACACACACACACAC
>JAUCNH010000290.1:13155700-13166527 GCA_032353275.1 Sardinella hualiensis | reverse complement strand
ACTTTTGGACAAACGAAACCTGAAATCCCATACGAGAAAATGTATAGGTGGTCCCCAGACTAAATCTCACTTGAGATGTGGGCTGGTGTTAGTCAGGCTACGTATGTACAGTAATAAAGGAAGTCACGGTTCGTGATGATTTTTGTGTCAGTGCATCCATGAACATTACAAACCCCACGGTGAGTTTCACGTCTTTACAAACGAATGTTTAATGCGATTTTAGGAGCAATTTTGGAAGTGCACATAGCTGCCATTCTGAAGACTGCAGCAAAAACCAAAAGTTCTCCTAACAGCAACATGCGTCAAAATTAAAATATGAACGATTGTATTTCACAATGTGAAAACAAGGCTTTAAGTGTCAAAAAACTAACCCATCCTTTAAGTCATTGACCTGTGTCATCATGACCGGTCATCTTTGGGGTTTTACATCAATCAAAAGAGCAGCTAGTAGATGTAGGACGTGAAATGTATTCAGTATTTCAATATTTTCACTTGCATCACAAAGCTCGTCATAGCGTGACCTCTGTATCGTGCCGAGAGTCATATGAAGCTCTAACCAGCCCCAGCTCTCTGGCTAGCCCTAATGCCTACTGACAATAGGGATCAGATAAACATAGCCCACACAAAGATGACTAACACACATGACTAACAAGGACACTTTCTGTGCAGTTCAGAGACCTGCACCTTCACCTTCACCTGGAGTAAGGGCTCACCTTCTCATGCCACTGCAGTAAGACAGCACTGCTGTTGTCTGAGGGCTTCTCAAAGCCCCTGTAGATGTACTTCATCAGCAGGTCCACGCCATTCCTATCCAGGGACTTCACAGCTGGCTCGATCTCACTGCTCTTGAATGAGGTCAGCACTTTCAACACCACTGCCTGGGCTCGCTCCTGGAGAAAAGGAGAGAGGAATGGCCAGGGAGAGGTAATGAGAGAGAGAGAGAGAGATGGAATGAGAAGAATAGAAACAAAGCGAGAAGAAAACTCAGTAAAATCTCAAGCAGTAGAGTGCTTTTAATGCCAACTATGCAGCATGAGACAAATAGGAACTTTTAAACTGGCTTCTGACTAACTGTAACTGTCTGTGGTGTAAAGGTTTACCGAGTCATGAATCCTAACCTGTATGGTGTCACGCAATGGCATGCCTCTGCTTTATAGCCCAAGCCAGGTCAGAAAGATCAGTCTACCGTCACTCAACCCTCTGTAACTAAGCGACACAATCTATGGCCACTGGCCAGTCTTTTATCGCCCATGTTGAACCATCATGCTCTCTTGTGTATCCCTTGTGCTAGCTCACAATTTCAATTTTAAACGCATGCACAGTTTCTACTCTCCACTGGTGTTGACGCTAATAATGGCATTGGATTCTAATTCAGGGCAAAATGTTGCATGTCTAGTCTGTACTGAGAATCTGAATCTCTCATGTTAATTGGCTTGGTTCATATTTCCTTTCCAGAGTCTCACCTTGACTGCCACGTTCTTTGAATTGATTGGTGGGTTCCTGAGAGCCATGTGAAAGGCCGCCATCATGTCCCCTGTGCATTAAAGACGGTTAAGGAATGATCTGGAAAGCCTCAACTGAAACCAAAGGCAATGAAGAAAGAAGATACGGCTACACGCTGGGAAACTATGTCAGCAGTCAAAGTTATTTACAGGGCTCCCTATTAGGAAATACTGGAAATTGGAGTTGAATTTTGTCTGCCACTGTTGTGCCCTTAGGCAAGGCATTTCACCCCAAGTTGCTTGAGGGGAATCTGGCCCTTAAGTGATAGTTGACAAATTGAAGTCACTTTGGATAAAAGTGTCTGCTAAATGCATAAATGTAAAATGTATGACCAACCTGTCTTATATGTTGTCTTGCTCTCAATCATGTCTAATCAAACTGATAGTAGTTTGGAACAAGTTCAGATGTCAAAATGTGTGAGTCTCTCTTATGCAACACCATGGACAGTGGCTCATCCAGACACTTGTAGGTTATCCAGTTAGCCAAGCTGAGGCTCTCCTGGGAACATCCATCCCAAGACGACTTGAAATCTTGAAATAGAATCTTCATGCTGTCATACTGCCCAATCATACTTTCTGTTCTCCATGCAAAGCTGTTTCAAGTCAGCTTTGATGTTGACAGTTAAACAGAGCCTCGATCAGAAGCTTAATGTCTGGAACAAACTCAGCATTACATTGTGACATTTTGTATGAGCATGTGGGCTACATTAGCCATTGTTGTTGACAATGGGCTATTTGAGTGGGCAACTTTAAACCCCCAAGAGCCCATTTCCACCGCTGCCGGTAAATGACTGTACACAGCTATGGTGCATAAACACACAGGACAGGACAATCCCATGTCTGTGACTGTGATTAATAACTGGACAAAGATCCATTCATACAAGACAATGACATGGTGGCGTCAAATTCAGCAGAGAACAGACCTGTGGCCTCGTACTGAGTCGCGCCATTGTGTGCACAGTGAGGGAGTTTTATTTGACCATAAACAAGAGTCTGTTAACGTTTCAACCAGGTCCTACAGCAAGCAGAGGGCGGAAGATAACGTTAGGAAGGCCTCGGGTGTTTTACTGCTGCTAAAGGGCAGAGGAGAGAAATCACGGGGAAATAATTTAGCCTCGCTCGTCAACACCGTGCAGTCATGAGTTTGATTGAGAGGAACGCGCGCATATAGATCATCGTGATGACATGACTTCAGCCTCGCGGAATGCCGCCGGGGCATTCCATTGCGTTTCAAACTGCAGGGAGAGGTCGAGTGCTGGCATGCCATAAACACCGGTTCAATTAGGCAGCTCAATGACTAACAGGAATGCACTCACATTGGTCTCTGCGTGATTTATTGATTGCTTTTGGCGAGGCATATACGTGCCAAATAAGTGTTTCTTTCACACAACTGCATGGAAAAAATGTGTTGGTGAGGGAGGTGGTCTTAGGTTAGGCTACCCCACAACTAAGCCTCACTGAATTGTGAACATTTTGCAGGGCTGTAAGGTTAACTTAAACCACCACATGACGCGACAGAAACCCTGCGGTATATCAATTATTCTAAATGTACACACTATTAAACATTCTACGCAAATGACCCAAACTGCCTATTTTCCACTGGAGTCAGCGTCAGATCAAAGGAACAACAGCAAACTACACACCTTTTTTTTTTTTTTTTTTACCATGAACAGAAATCTATTAGCAGTCACCTAGACGTTATTCCCGGGGATATAATGCCAAAACTATGGCAGATGCAAACAGACTTCACACATTCTGAAAGGATATTGCCTGATGAGGTTATCCACTTCGGTTGCATCGGGTCCTTGTTGTTCGGCAGACTCCTCTTGATCATCCACAAATTTATTCTCGTCGTATTCGTCTATGTCGACTCCCCTAAATCGGGACGATAGCGTGTTTTGGGCCATAAGGACAGTCTTGGTTAGGCTATGGACGCGGGTGCCAAACGATGACTGATGAAAGCCTGGTGTTGTCCGTTTAAATGTGCAGCAGTCCAACCTCGCCCGGGAAAAGACCGTCTCTAGATGAAAGGTTGTCTTGAAATTTCACTACGCAGCATCAAGCTAACGCTAAGCATGAGAGCTATTGACACCTGCCATGTTGCCGAGAGGGTGCATCTGTTACCTCCCTCCAAATACAATCATCGCTGTGCATTCCTGCAAAGCGGACAAAATCTGACTGTAGCGGAAGCGGAACTGAATGGTGTTACAATGTGATACAATGTTTCCGTTTCCCGTTTGTTACATCGTTGGGTTGAGGATCTAACAATGTTGTGCCATTATTTGTAGGCCTATTCATACAACAGATCATAGCCTAGTAGGCTATTGTTGACTGTGCATAATGATGATGACTGGTGATAGTTTCTTTTATTTATAGTATAGGTGAAATATTCCTTTCGGCATAAAAGAAAACACTCTCCATGCCAATCAAGAGTAAGCTTAGATTGGTTTATCATCTGAAATGTTTTGGTTGGTGAAAAACCATGTAGATGTGCAGAGCATTATCTCCTCTATGCATCCGCGTAGGTCAGGCTATACAATTTATCGGTAGCCTACCAGACGTATGACACAAAATTCCCCGTTTTACGTACTGTATATGTATGAAAAAAGTACATTTTAAGGAATACTCTATTGTACTTTTTAAGGATTCCTATAGAGGTCGCTACAGACAAGTGGAATGAGTGAAAGTAGACAGGATCACCAACTGCACGTCTCTCACCGTCATCTGTATTTTTATAAGCTGTATAATATGAAAAATCCCCATTTACACATTGAATGGTTGTTTTTGTGTATCGGATTAGTCATAACAGACAATCAAAAAAGTTTAATCATATAACTGAAATGTTAAAAAATAATTCAGAAACTACAAAATTTCCAACTTTGCGATATAGTCCCACATTCGTCCAAGAACGTTTCTTGCCTCTCAAACATTCTGCTGACACATGCCTTTTTTAATCTCTTTTGGCTAGTGGTTCTCAATTCTTGGCAGTCTCGTCTCCTACTGGCCCGTACATCCGATACATTAAATCAATTAAATAACCTGTTGCTTGTCTTTGTTGCACAGAGCAGTGGTTTGATTAGATCTCGCAATATTGTCAAATAGCCAGAGGGGGTCATCCGTCTGTGTGAAGTGCACTGGTGTGTTTACTCGCTTTATCGGTGGCCGGCCAACATCCTCTCCGCGTTTTTTTTTTTTTTTTTTGCTCTCGTTGTTCAGAGAGCAACACAAATATTTGCTTTCAGCGTCTTAGGAGACAGGCCTGCTGCTTTCTTGACCCTGCGGCTGCGGGGACTGGACCACGTGCCTCTGTTCTAGCATGGAGTAGTTTGGCCCAGCCTAATCAAGTTAAATATCTTAGATGTTTATAATGGGTGAAGTGTAGCCAGTGTAATGCACTTGCTAACTCATAGGATTGTGTGTATTCCTGAGGGAGAACTAGAACCATAGTCAAAGGTTTTCCCATTTTTGAAGATTGTGTTCGCGCCGTGCGTGTGTGTGTGTGTGTGTCTGTCAGAGGCGCCGCGTGAAGTGATGGCTGTCAGTTTGAGTTCCTCCACCTGCTGGGGTGAGCTTGCAGGACCCACACACTCTTGATCTCCCGAGGCCCCTGAGGCCCCCACACTAGTGTCTTAGTGGTTTTTGTTTTGGGAACGGCGTCGACTTCTACCCCAGCGCCCCTCACACTCAGCTGGGCTTTGGCTGGAACCCCTTCCCTCTGTGAACACTGGAATCTGGGTGTAGTGACCATGCTGGCTGCACCCTGAGGCATATCTCTGGTGGTCCTCAGCGGAGAGTCGACTCTGGTGACTCTGGGAGGCTTTGCTAGAGGCCAGACCGCCTGCTTGACTCCACAGGCTCTCACCTGATAGCCGGACCATGTGGCGTAAAACGAAGGCAGGAAACACGTCGAGGCACGTTTGTTAGTCCCCGTCTGGGGGTACACCACCGAGGAGGTGGGCAGTTGGGTACGTTCAGTATCCCCCTGGCGTGCGTGTTTTTGATCACCGTGGAGGTGGTTCCGTGTGTAAAAGTCTCTGGATCTTGTCTCTTTGGATTCGCCCCTCTCTCTCGTTCTCTTTTTGTGCCCCCACACATACCTAAGTTTATTTGCGATGGAAGAGACATTTGGTTTCTCAGCAATGCCTCCGCCGAGTCTGTCATTCTCTTCCACACCCTTCTGCTTTTTGGCCATCGGTGTCTCCCACTGCCTGTTATCCTCATTGATACTGGTTTCGCCATCATGTTTTTCATTGGTCATCAGCTTTTCTTCTAAAGGTCCTTGTGACTGCTCATCTTCTCTTGACCTGTTGACCCTGGGCAACTCGTCAAAGGTCTCTGGTGACCTATCATCTGCATGTCCTTCGTCTTGCTCCTGGTTATCTGCATTACCCACTACCTTGGAACTGGCCTCGGGTTCACTTTCTTCCGGGACTTGTTTTGGCCACTGTTCCCTCTCGTCCGTGCTCCTCCGCCTTTCAAGGCCTCCAGAGCCTCCCAACGGCCTGGCACTTGAATTCCGGTGACGTTCATCCTCTGGCTCTGGCTTTTGGTCTCTAACTGTCGCGACACACGTAGAGTTGCATTCCTGGTTATCCTTCACATGAAGTGTGTTCTGTCCTTGGATGATTACTGTGTTTTCTTCACGCTCGAGATTTCCTTGAAAATCTGCCGTAGCAATCATAGTGTCGTCCTCTTCAGGCGTGTGCCCTGGGATGACATTAAATTCAGTCTCGGTGGAAATGTTCTCCTGTGCCTCGATCGTTGTGTCATCCTGGTCGTATTTATTGTCTCTCTCATGCTGTGGCTGGCTGACTGCGATGTCTGGTACACTGTTTGTTTCAGCTTTGCCCTCCGGACACCTGTTGTGGAGAGAGTAGTGGTTACTGCTAAAATTGGTTCAAACAGTCGAACAGACATGGCTTTACAACATTGGAGTACCACCGTAAAACCACACAGGAACATCCCCCATAAAGTTGGCATGTTTATTAGTGGCATAATAAATAGTTATGGGCTGAAATACTAAAATATCTGCGTGCAAGAAACGAGAGGTCTATGGGAATCTTGTAATAGGGGTCCTGTAAAACTGTAGAATGTCCTCAGGCAAAAAAACTCTCCCTCCAATCACCTCTTACACCACCCTAGAGAACAATGTTCAGGCCTCAGATATGGGCAAAAGATACTGGGAGAGAAAGAAAAGAAGAGAGGGAGAGAGAGCATAGAGGGAAAGAGAAAGGGATGAAGATGAACACAAGAGAGGAAAATGTGAAGGTTTTGGAGCCAGGGGGAAGAACAAGAATCCGTGGGGAAGACATGACAGCGATAAAACATCCTTCACTGGAACTGAATACTAGCATACATGGTACCCATGGATTCTTTGCACAAATCCATCATGCAAACAACAGAGCCTACTGTACATATAACCTAATGTGTTCTTATTCTAGAGATGTGCAAGATGTAAGATTTTTGGCCTCTTTTTGTGTCTTACGTTCATGTGTCAGTATGTGACCCATAACCTGATTTGAGTGTGAATGACATGACACATCCAACATGTGCAGTCCAGGTTTCTGCACCAAGGTCCATGCAAACACAAATATGCCGCAAATCAAGCAGAAATAATGCAAATATAAATACATCTGCCATATGGCGTCAGAAATGTGGCCAAGATGGAGTCCAAAGGCAGACAATAAGCTAAACATACAAAAGGTTTGGGATGTAGCTTGTTCCACATTTGAGTTGAACTCAAACTGTACCTCTGCTATAACAAATAATAAATATAAAAGGCAATCTGATTCATTTGTTTTCTTTTTTCCTGTTTGCCTGATTCAATATGAAGTTTGGCCCCCATAGCAAACCCCATAAATTTGGGCATTAAAAACGACCAGCACTGGCAACAAAAAGCACTTCATGCAAACTCTGGACATTTACAAGGGAAGCACTTGCGCTTGGGAGTTTGCTACCATCACCCTGTGTGCCAGTTTGCCAGCAGGCCTCAGTGGTTGAGAGGTCAGGTCTTTTCCCAGGGGGGGTGTCACTCTGCTAGCAGGCTGCCCAGCCCAGCTGCCCTCTGCTGGGAGTAGAGCCACCTGGAGGCCACCTGATCCTCCCTCTGGAGCTCTGCTGGAGCATGGCTCTTGTTGCCGCGCCATAATGCCCTTCCTCTCTTGGTTGGTGCCGGCAGCTGGTCCTACTCTCTCTTCCTCTCGTTCCAAGGATTGCTCTCTAAGCTCTATAAGCCGTTAAGAAGGAACTCTTTCATATAAGAAATACTTTTTTTGTTATTATTGCATGATTAAGTAGTTCTTTGTAAAAGTGATTCTTTTTGACAGGTCTCTCAGCCCATTTTCTCAAGTTGCAAATCAGTTTGTATAAAAGCATTTATGTTATCAGAAATAAATTTGTGTGCACACAGCTCTCTCTTTATATAATATACAGTATAATATGTAAACAAATAAATATTTATAAATAAAGGTAAATTTACCTATATCTAATCCAGATCCAGGCCAAACTCGTATACAGAGAAGAGGAGTTTGGCCAAGTGGTGTTACAAAAAAGATTTGTTAGACCAGGCAGGTTGTGCTCTATGAGTTCATGGTCCATTTCATGCCTGTTAATCCATCTGAGCCATAATGACTGATGCATGCTGCTTCATGTTCTGGTGACAGACCAGCCAAGAGTGTTGCTGCTCATGTGACTGACATCATGCAAACGGATCATACCTTATTTCAGTGAGCTCATATACCTCACATTTGCAATCCATCTAGCTAGAAAACAACATCCCCACACATTAAGAAGAAAAACACCACCACCCCAACCCCACCCTCCCACACATAAACAAAAAATCCTGATGTCTTCCCTGCAGCTGACATTATGATGGCCATCAGTCCCCCAAAAAAACAGGTCTACACAGCCCCCTTACCTCTGCTCTGTGACTTCAGCCCCTTCAGCAGGCTGCTCGTCTGCATCCTCGGGCTCGTTAGGAGAGGGGAGGTATAGGTGCAGCGATGGGGGTGGCTGGTGCTCGCTGGGACCGAGCTCTGGTACCGGCTGCCCATCCACAATCCTGGCACCGCTTTTCAGCACAGGCCCGGTCCAGATTGCCCTGCACCTGGGAGTTCCTGCATAATTCACATAGAAGCATCCACATATGGTGGGGTAAGGCCAGTGGCATGGTGGTTATAGCTGGTAGAACAAAACTTTTGGAGTTTTCTTCTCATAGATATACATTATCATTCTATATAGGCCTATCTATGACTGTTCTTATTTGCTGTGGAATTGACATTAAAATGATTAACTCAAATATATTTTCATCAAACATAATGTACATAATCACTCTTTTACCCCACATTATACCTTAGCGTCACTGTATCAAATACAATGAAACAATGTTGCTGATAAGCACATGAAACCTATAGAATTACATACATAGTCCTCACTCCCCATATATAGGTATACTTGTTATTTCACCAGGCTTTCTTGCACAACTTGTTCTAAACTAAATCCTATTTGGGCATTGCGTGTATTACGGGAAGACCAGAGGGTTGAACGCACAATTGAAACCCAGAGTCATAAATCAAGTTGGTCCTGTATGGTTGCATATGCACTGGCAGACATCTTGTTGTTAAATGCACTCTATGCAGTTTGTTTCCGTTCTGTTCTCCATGGATAGGGACTGGCAAGGATCATTTCCAAAGAACCAAAGAATGTTGAAAAAAATGGTAATAAAGACCATCTCAAGGCTTTGCTATAGTGTGTTGGGCCAACTATACTGTAGGAGGCCTTTATAAGCAAATACTGTATATCGCCAGCCTAACAGCATGCACAGGACTCGGGTTTATCTATCTTCATCTCAGAAATGATACCGTTAACATGATAACATTTTCTTTCAAGGTTAAAAAAAAATAGGTCAATAAAGAATTTCAAATATTTAGCACTGATATACTTAATTACTCTTCCCTATAGGCTACAGTATTCTTAAAAATAACCCAAACCACTTGCTGTTCTTCTGCCATGGTGTTATGCAGCGCCACAGAATGCTGTAGAGCTCTGTCCTGATGTGTGTTTATGTTTAAAGGTCTTTAGTGTGGTAATGCAAGGGCCCCTACTGCAGCTGTAATTGCCTTGGATAAATGTTTATTTTGAATGGTAGGAGATCGCTTAAGTGCAAGCGTGGCAAGCCTTAGCTGGATCCTACGCTCAACCCTGATCAAAGTGCCCTCTGAAGTGGTCAGCATGCAAAATAAACACTGTGGTCAGGCACTCAGTGAGACGGTAATGCCATATTACCTCCAGATGCTGCCAACATCAGAGCGTGCAACAAACTACAAATCCCAAAATGCACCTGCCTTCTGAAGGACTATAGGGACAAAAGTTGCAGAAATAACACAATTGCCTGATACAGCAATGCAAGCATTTGAAGATGTCACATAAAAGCTGACATTCCCACGCACAAGGTCTTGGTACTGTTAACGTAATCAAGTCTCTCATAAAGTCCCAACCATGGAACATTTTTGCTGTGCCGACCGGCCAGCAGTAAACGGAAGGAAAGGAGGTGTTACACTGCTGTTAAAAGCGCATGAGGTGCCTTTGTCCTTCTAGTGCCCTTAACAAAAACATGCTGATGATGGTCTAGTTCTATTCATGCACAAAGGCACAAAGTGATCATATTGACTTAAAAACAGCTACTCAAGAGCACTTAAGCCTTCACTGCGTGCTTCTTGTTTGTTATGATTCACAGGGCTAAATCACGATCAGGAAATTCCACTTTGGCTGCAGTCGGAATGGCACGATGGTCTTGCCGCTAAAAAGTCATGCTGTCGTCTTTGACAAGTTAGGAAGGAGACGATAAACACAAAAAATGAAGAGGGCAGAAAGTCTCTTTTGAAATCGTTTTTGAGAGTTTGAGGCAAGAGCCTGGAGCTGGTCACCACATATGTCCCACAGCTGGGGCGTCTGCCAGACCGTTCACTTTTAAAGGCCTGATTGAGTGGTGAGAGAGGGATGGTACACAAAGGTTAAGTGGGCCGGAGAAGGTCATGCTGCTAATGACAGACAGAGTCCGTGTCTGGAGCAGGCTGCACTCAATGCCATGCATGTACATGAATGTCTGTTGAGACATTCATCTATAGGTTCTCTGTGATGGTTCACTGAACAACAAGCAGTTTCTAGTCTCTACTATTTCTAAAATAGAATAAAGCGAGGAAAACAAATGTGCGTGTGGAGGTCTCTCTCTCTCTCTCTCTCTCTTTCTCTCTCTGTGTGTGTGTGTGTGTGTGTGTGTGTGTGTGTGTGTGTGTGTGTGTGTGTGTGTGTGTGTGTGTGTGTGTGT
>JAUCNH010000290.1:12369353-12379416 GCA_032353275.1 Sardinella hualiensis | reverse complement strand
TGCTATAAGCCCCCCCCCCCCCCCCCCCCCCAGTAATCCCATCTGGTCAAATGAAAGGGATTTTATTTCCTCATAATTTGGGTGTTTGAAATTAATTCAATGACGCGATCCAGCAAATTCTCTGGACACTTAGAACCTGAAACCTTAAAATGCCTTCAGCTGTGGCGAGGTATTAAACAGCAGTGTTATTACATGACTTAATCCAGCTGAAATTGGATGACTACGTCTCTTGTTTCTGTTGAGTCATGCAAATAATTTGAGATGAGGATGATGAGCTTCAGTGGGTAATTTGCAAGCTAAGAACAGTTAATTGATGCACGTATGTCCATGTTGTTTACCCGCACGTTGTCTTCAAAGTAAAGATCAACAAAGCAATATAGGTGGGTATGGAACTGTAATAAATACAAAACATTTTGTGTTTAGTTTGTTTTCTCCCTTTGTGTAGACAAATACTAGTTTGGCGAGTGATACTGCATACATGATTATTAAACAGAGATTTCAAGAAGTGCTCTGAGTTTCAGAGGGCAAAGAGAATGATTGAAAGTTCCTTGATAAAACTCCTTGATAAAAATTAGGGAATAATAGAAATAAAAAAAAAAACACTGGGAACCAAAGACAAATCATTGATCAACATACTCCATAGTCTTCAGACCATTTTTCTTGCCATATTGAATAAACTCTTAGATCTCTGTTAGTCTCATGTTCCAAAAACAGACTTTGGAATATGAGATGTGATAATTGAATAAAAATCCTCAATTAAGTACAGTAGTGATCCAGTAAAAATATAGTAGGCTAGTTGTTAGAGGTATGAGAGAAATAGTTTTATTTGGACCAGTGAAGTGACCCATGTGAAGCCTTTCACCGATCACAAAAAGATCTAAGAAAAAAAAAAAATCAACCAGTTTCAGTTTCTTCAAGTCTTTAAAAACAACATAGGCTAGAGAAGAGCCTGCCACAGTTGGGCGGTAAGGCACTGGGTGTGTGAAGAGAGGGATATTGTCTTTTTCTTGTAACCTACACATCTGCTGAATCACTTATGTTGCCCGCTCTTCCTTTTTTCTTACACCTTACCTACTTAAGGAGGAAATCTTGATTGGTAAGTCGATGCCATCCGCAGACTTAGGGCTTAACTAAAGGTCGCTGAAGGATACTTAAGCTCTTCTTTGCAGGGGAAAAAAAGCTGAAAAGTGTCGTTTTCTTTTGTTTCTTTCTCTCTGAAGGCTTCCTTAGTTAGAGTGAAGGAGTATCTCTTTGTCTGCAATCCTTTTTCATTTTCACACATACCCATTTTGTGATGTTTGGTCAATGTTCTTCAAAACCAGAAAACTTTAATGAGCCTTTTGTTACGTTTTGTTCCCTCTCTATCCTCTCTTTCAGCATTGAGCAGTTTATAGTTTACACATTTTCTTTTCATTCTATTGTTTCTCTATTGTTTTTTTCCTTTGTAGTTTCTATCAGTTATTATGTTTATTTTCAGGTATTTTGAGTTTGAACCTTCTCTTTTTGTAGGATTATTTGTTTCACGATACTCTCCTAGTTTATCCGCATGTGACAATATTTGCATGAATTGTTCTTTTTTATCTCTCTTTAGTTTTCTGTCCCCTAAAAAATCTAATTCTCTCTGTGTTTTGTAGGGAAGTAGGTGCCTTTTGTAGAGTGCTCCCAGGGAGGCATACAGGTAGCCTAGCTGCTAAAGCTGTGGCCTGTGTTTCCTCAAGTGAGGCCACATCATCTCCTTGTCTGATTGCAGATCTTACAGTCAAAGCCTGGGGCTGAGAATGCACACAAACGCACCATCCTTCACGACACGCTGTCCAATCGGAACAAAGGACCCCAGGATTACGACTCGGGCAATGACACGTCCTCGCCGCCATCGTCTAAAACGGGCGTCTCGAGGTCAAACGTCAGCAGGGTCAAGTCTACCCTGGGGCGCGTGGATGGGGACAGCGCGTCCGACTCGGGGAACTCGGTGACCAGCTACGTGTCGCTGTGCAAGCCGACCGAGAGCGCATCCTCCTCCTCGGTGATCTGCCTCGGCAAGAGGTGGGCCAAGAAAAACATCAGTCTCTTACACTGCTCACCCTAGTCCTATTTCCTATGATCTTTTCCTTTTGATTTGTTTACATTTTCCCTTGATTTTCCTTGAAATTTGTCAGATCTTTTCATCATGGATCCTCTTTTCTCCTCCTTTTCTTTCTCTTCCCTGCTCTGTCCTCCCCTTTTTTTCTCCTCTTTTCCTTTTTCTTCCCTGCCCTGTCCTCCCCTTTTCTTGTCTTGGATGATTGCGTTAGTAATAGCATGCCATTGGAGTGTGCTGTGTTGTATCACACTGTATGTCTAATGTGAGCGCTCCTGTGATTGGCCCCTCCACAGAGCAGGGAGCTCTACTGTGTGCAAGGCTGAGACGCGGGCGCTGAGTGCCAGCCTGACGCCGCGGAGAGGCCGGCACAGGAGCAGGACCTTCAGTAGCACCAGCCGCTCGCCCTCCTCAGCCAGCTCCCGCTGCTCCGACTCCTACTACTCACGGAGCCCGTCCAGGGCCTCGGGCAGGAGGTCAGCTATCCGTTCCACATGCAAATATCAAATATACATTTAGCCCATAGACATTCATAGACTTGAGAACCACTATTAAAAGCTATCAAAATATTAGAATTTCAATCAAAATGTTATAATAACACTGTGAGGACACACGCCCTGCAGTAAAACCATTTCTCAACGCTGATTTCCTAAACTTGATTCTGGTTAATCAACTAATAATTGCATTCTTTGAAAAATGTTCTCTCCTTTGGCTAAGTGTCTGGGTATGTGTCAGTACCGTGTGTATTTTCTACTGTTGTTATCAAGTGCACAACTATTTTTTGATACTACCACACCACTCCTGTAACATGATTTTGGTTTGACGGTCTCAAGGTCGTACTCCCGATCCTCTGCTTACTCTGTGGACTCCAGGGACGAGAGTGTGGGCAGTGGCCGACTCTCCAAATACTCTCCCAGCAGGTGAGTGCGGCTCGATCCGATCTGATGACCATGCAGCCTCTGTATCTCATGAATGGGATGGGGTGGGGTGGGGTGGGGTGTGGGTGAATGTGTGTGAGGATTAGTCATCATCTGGATCTGGATGCCTGCAATACTTATTACAGTACAAAACAAAACATTGCAAAACAGTTTCACTTATCAAGGATCTCATATTTATGTGTAGGCCCTTTAAAGTTGTGATCTCTTGATGAAAATACATTGAGCTTATCAGTGTGTTATTTATATGCAAATGCATGTATTCAGGGTTCACACCTTCAAATGGCATTTTAAAGTGAGAAAAGTTCTGACTTTCTAATATTGAGTGGTATTATCTAGATAAACTATCAAAGTAGTTTGGTAAGATTAAAAAAAAACTTTCAGTCTCATGGTCTCTTATGATTTTGCGTGTACCATATCAGTCTATGTTAGCCTACAGTAATGCAGTGTTTCATAGCGTGCATGGTTTTTGTGTTCACACAAAAGGGACAGAGAACGGAGCAAGAATCGCAGTCCCAATGCGAAACAGTCTAAGCACGGCAAGAAGAGGCGCAGGAGAAAATCCTACTCCCCGATGCGCAAGAGGAGGAGAGACTCACCCAGTCACCTCGAAGCTCGCAGAATCACCAGGTGTGTTTCACAAAGCTCCTTCCTACTGTAGTTAGATATAAATGCCACATACAGTAGACACAGAATCCATTTCAATTTCAAAAAAGATGAGTGTTGAAAACAATGAAACAATCCATAGTGACGCTACTTAGCTCATCTCTAATAGCCTCTAGCTTACTAGCTTATTTTAGGCTAATATTCAAAGCAACTCAAACTACTTACAGTAGGCCTACGTACCTATTCTAGAACTTTGACTCTTCCATAATGAAATTGACCATTTCCCCCATGTTGAGAGGAGAGCTGGAGCTGCAACATATTAAATACCATGGCTAATTGGCTAGTCTTCATTAATGAAGACTAATGGCTGATTGATTTCTCTCTCCTCTGTTCTCTGCCAGTGCCAGGAAGAGGCCCATCCCTTACTACCGGCCGAGCCCCTCCTCCAGCAGCCGAGCCAGCAGCATCTGCTCCTTGGGCAGCCTCTTCGGCATCATCCGCAGTCACACTCGCAGCCGCAGTCGGAGTCACAGCCGGAGCCACAGCCGGAGTCACAGCCGGAGCAGGACTCGGAGCCGTAGCCGGAGTAGGAGAAGGAGCAGAAGTCGTAGCTGCAGCTACTCCAGTTACCGTAGCTACAGTCGTAGCTCATCCTGGGACTCCATGTGCGGCAGCAGAAGCCGGAGCGGCACTCGGAGTCGGACACACAGCAGGAGCCGGAGTCGGAGTCGGAGCAGGAGCAGGAGCTACGACTCACTAGGGAGCTACAGCAGAGGCCGTCGCTAGAACTCCCAGTCAGGATGGAGCCTAGAACTGGCATACGGGCAAAATCGCTAGAACGCTACTCCCAGGTGTCGTCACTAGAGCCTTCAGCAGAACCTACTGAGGAACCTGTTTAGGGTGCTGGTGAGGCCGATACGACACAGATGACTTTAAACAATGTTTTAGGAGTTATTAGAAAGATTTTTTTCATGGTGTGGCGTACTATTTATTTATTTATTTTTTTCTTTATTTATTTGCTCATTTATTTATTGACTTGTGTTTCCTGGCCAAAGGAACAACTGCTTATGTATGAAGAGCTTTTTCTGCAAGACAGACGGTGGATGGCTTGCCTGATCAATTTATGAATCACTGCTCTCTCTCTTCAGCACGGCTCTTTGGGAGGAACCAAAAACGTTGTTTTTTTCCCTTTAGAATACAGAGCCTTGAGTTGCAACTTTGTGTATATTGTGAATTTTATGTTACTCTTTACAACTCTTTTTATGTTTTCAGTTTTTTCTACAGTCTTCATTTTCAGGGATAGTGTCCCAGGCGCTGGTGGTGGAACAACAAGAGCAACAACATGCTGTCAGATTTGAGCTCCCGATAGCCAAAACATGTAGATACCGGCTTTGACAAATGAGCAGTCTGCTGACCGTGCCGGCAAATGCACACATATCCACCCACAGATCAAATGCCAGACATATTTATCTGCAATACAAGAGCACAACAATTCAAATGTCATCAGATATGATAATGGCTGATAGCCCACTATGCTGCTGCTGCTGGTGGTGGTGGTGTGGGGGAGGGGGGGGGGGTGCAGGAAAAAAACAAAGACACAAGGGTGATACACTGATGGAATCGCAGTGGGATCCCATCTGTTCCTGACACAATAGATTGATTAGAATGCATACTAATGCGCGTTCCCCACCGAGATGAAAAACCCGGTGGGCTTTGCCAGATAGCACCCAGTTCCCAAAATAGTCCTGCCAGACGTGGGCCAAGTCCGGGCCATCACAGAGCCAGCTGGTTGCTGCCATGGTCGCTGTGTGAGCTGTTTGGTAATTCACAGATCCGCTTTAGCGCTGGTTTAATAAACAAATTAAATACTTCATCTGATCATTATAGATAAATGCAGGCTATTTGCATATGACCGTAGATATGCACTCTGGGTCATTCTTTTTGGCTTGCAGCGCAGATAAGGCCTCTGTTAGATCAGTGCTTATCAAGACCACAGAGATGGAATTTTAATAGGTGAATATTTTTTCCCCGACCAATACTGTATGTCTTGCTCTCCTGTCTGTTGACGATAGTAGCGCTGTGATGTACTCCTCTAAGGACCTGCACAGATTAGGTCTTGATCCAGGTCTTATGTTAATACCTATAGGCTCAGGTGGGTGCTAGCAGAGCAACGAGGAGCAATCAAAAGTGGACTAAAAATGAAGTAGAACAAATTGGTGCTTTTGTGCATTTTTCTTCCTCTTTTTTTCTGTCAAAAGAACCAAATTGACCTAAACGGCAGCAGAATGTGAAGAAACAAGCATACTACTGATGTCAAAAATTAAAAGCGTCAAACCAGCTCTTCCTCAATATGACATTCTACCATGTGCAGCTTCTGATCCAGTGCAAGTGAATGCAAGGCTACTCTCAAGACAACTCAAAATTGAAAGCGTTTATTGACATGACAAAATCCTTTATCGATTTATTCAATAAGAAAAATCGTAGGTGCGATCATGGATAGTTCTAACCCTGTGATGTCCCTTTGCCCAACAACAGCCTCAGTTCACGCCTGACAGGCTTGGTTTGTGTGGTTGATGCTTTGCTTATTCCCCGGCAATGAAAATAGGACCCCCTGTCTGGTAACGTTGTCCAAATGTCAAAGTTGTAGACTTTCTACAAAAAAAATGACTCCCACATTGACAGTCTAATAAGCACTGAGTTGCCATCTAGTGCAATCCACAGAAAATATGCAAGAATGAATGTGAATTTTCACACCGCTTGGCAGATATAATTGTGTTTCTCGTCTGATGAGACTCAGTGACATAGCAAGGGAACCCACCACGGCACTGGGTGACAGCTCAATATACAGATGACAAAAGCACTTTACACACAACATGAGGCAGTGCAGGTCTCCTCTCCAGACTTTTACAGGCTCTCAAATCAGATTGCCCAAATAAACTAGTACATGACGTTAGGAGAATTTGTATTATTTATTGATTGAAACATGCTATTTATTCAGTCTACAAGGGATCCATTACTGTTATTTATTTTTAGATAAAGGATTTTTGAAACAGACTGTCATTTCATGTATATTTATTTTGCATTTCATTTGTACAGCGGCGCCGTTTCTAGGCAAAAGATCATTATGGTATTTTTCCATCTACCTTACCTGATTATCCAACATAACTCTTGATTTTCTGTTGTTGTTGTTGTTGATTTCACATGTTAATTAAACCCATTCACAGTTGGTATTTATTTATTATGCAGAAAATCACTGAGATTAATTCAGCCATTTAATATTTATGACTGACATTTGGGCAAAAATGCTTGGTGGCAGTGTTTTCAATGTTTCTCTTGACTATTGTATGTAATTACATGCAATTATGTGTAACATTTAATAGGGTGAGAAAGTATTAATGTTAGAAAGGAACACCTCTGTTAGATGGGATAAACTCCACATACCAAAAGTATCTGAGGTCCATAGCTTATATTTCTCTCAATATGTTGCCTTTACGTTTCTTTTAGGTCTACTATCATCAGTCCACAACAAAACGAAACAAAATAAAAGATGGAGCATGACTGATGTGATGTGAGAACAGCTTTATTTAGCCTACTCCAGTTCAGGGCCCAGCTGGACATAGACCCAATTATCTGGGCAGCAATTTAGATTTCACAATCTATTGTAGGCTACCCCATTTTACAGTAGCCTTCTTTAATTAGGCCTAATAACATTTTATAATCAACTAATTAGGCCCATTTAGCAGCACAACAGCCTGCAGCATGAACATCACCAGAATGTTCTCTATGCACTGTAATATAATGTTCCAATTCAATCTCTACACAAACTGACTGAACATAAGTGAGCCATGAGACATTAGAAGTGCTACCTTTAGCCCTGATAGCATTGTTTTCCCCTACTTAAACAGTAAGAGAGAACTGATTTCCGTGTGAGAGTAGACTATGTACAGTAGCCTATATAGAGTGGATACAGGCCTATATGAAGGTGGACTTTTGGGCTATATTAGGCTATGTGGAAGAAGGCATTGAGGACATAACAATTTGCAACCACAAGGATACTTTCCCACATAGCACTGATTTTACTTTTTACTTGTACTGTAAAAGATGAGACCAATATGTCAAACATGTAAGGGTTGGATTTCCAAATTATGCAGAATGCAGATTAGAATCGGTTTACTCCATCCATAAATATAATTGGTTGCCTCCAGAACAGGAAAGGATGAACCACTAAAAAAATGGACTGGATGCAAGAACTGAATCAGAAGACAACCAGTTTGATCGAACTTTTTTTCCACTCTTTTAGCTGCGAAATCAATTGCTCCGGGCCTGGGTGACAGTTTGACTGGAGATGATCATCAGTCAATCAATGTAATGTACGTAATTGATGTATTACATAAATTTCACAAGATTAAAAATATCAATATGTACTTAAAAAAACAGTCTTAGACTCTTTCATTTGTTGGTGACTGACTTTGAATGTTTTGCGCAATAGACTGAATGTCTGCAGCAGACTTCATGCAAATCTCATAGTCTGAAGATGGAGCTACAAGTAAAGGTTCATTTCCCTGGCATTTCCTTTAGAGTTGGGCTATCATCACAAATTCCTCTAAGTTTACGTCATGCGTATTTAGGTACCTCAGTGAGTGAGCATCAGGGGAATCCTGTAGCCGGCAAAAGTCGATTTGAGTCTGTAAACATGTTACCATTGCGCGCTTACGGCATTAGCTGTGTTGTTTTATCTGAATGGTGACATCATGTCGCTCCCAGCACTGTAGCTAGGTTAAATACCGCCGCCGGTATTGAGGTGGTGTGCTGTTTTCTATTACAGAGACAGTGAGTCATCGGGGGTAGTGCGAAGTAGAATTCAGCGTTGCTTTGGAAGTGTGACACACCGACCATGTCCAAACTTGGAAGGGGAGGGTCTTCGGTCAGCTGTTGTGTCGGGCACTTTCTGGACTTTGCTATGCATCAGAGTGAACACGGACTCGGGCGGATCTATAAAACAGCTTTGCTATTTACTGATCTCAGTTATCTCTTGTCCGACGGAAACGGAAGGTCAGTCTTCCCTTCAGAAAGTTTGTGGAAGTTGGGAAAGTCTTCGAAGTTGTCAAGAGCGGTCACACTGAAAGCAGAGCGGGTTTCTCTCTTGTTTTTTTTAACGAGGTAATGAGAACAGCCCAGTTATATCTGGTTGCTGACAACGGATTAATTTCTACACTTTGTAAACCTAAACATTAAGATTCCCGTTTTTTCCACGGAGTGGCACCATGGGCGATGGGGATTTCTACCCACTGGGGAGCAGGCAAAGGAGACCCAGGGATCCTTTCAGAGATCAGTCTCTAACGTCCCGCTTTATGGAGGACGACTTTGGAATTCCCTTCCCTGATGACCTCTCAATGGACTGGCCAGGCTGGGCACAGCCGCGACTGAGTACCCGGCTTAACGCGCCCTGGACGGGTGGCCTGCGCACGCCGGGGTTCTCCCGCACATCCATGGGCTCGCCCACACTCTACAGCTCACGGTACAGCGAGCCCCGCAGCTCGCCCACGCCAAACCCCGACGAGCCTTGGAAAGTGTGTGTGAACGTGCACAGCTTCAAACCAGAGGAGCTAAACGTCAAAACTAAAGACGGTTTTGTAGAAGTATCAGGTGAGCTGCCTCTGAAAAGTTCATGAAAATAATGAAAAAAAACTCAACACCATAATTGGCAATTAGTAATGAGTACTTATTTTCATGTGGGTTTGTGTGGTTAAGGGTGAGGTTATCTGTGTGTATGTGTGTGTGTGTGTGTTAGGCCTGGGTTATGACTTGCACATTTCCCCAGCTCTTGTCACTCAGACACCTGCTTGGATGCCTCAGGACCTCACCCTACCATCATTACCCACCACTATTAGTCAAAGATGGCTTTTACATGACACATTTTATATTACTGAGGCCTAACAGCAGCAACATTCCTGTGTGGTGTGTGTATGTGTGTATGTGTGTGTGTGTGTGTGTGGGGGGGGGTGGCTGAGTACAGTCAGAAAGTGTCACACAAATCATTTTCATGTAGATGAAAGACACACACAGTTGTTACAATGCAAAGCCTGCCGGACTAGAGGACAGAGGAGGGAGGTGGGCATCAGCATTGGACTGCTCAGAAAAGCCCTAGCCTAGCTTAGCCTAGCCTGGCAGAGCTGGGAACAGAGGCAGGCCTGCCGCTGGGCTTTTTATAAGCACATAGTTGGTATGCCAGCTGGGTCACTCTGTCACGGAGCAGGCCCAGAGACTGCTCACGTCACTCGACCCCTTTCTAAAAGCAGGCTCAGCAGTGCACCCTCTCTCGCTCTCTCCCTCTCTCGCTCTCTCTGTCTCTCGCTCTCTCTCTCTGTCACACACACACACACACACACACTTACACACACACACACACACACACACACACACACACACACACACACACACACAC
>JAUCNH010000290.1:10628514-10640954 GCA_032353275.1 Sardinella hualiensis | reverse complement strand
CAAAGGGGCATTCAGAATGTCACACCTGTCGAGCAAGGAAGTTATTTCACTTGCAGTATTTTGGCAACGTGACTAACCAGAGATATCATATCAATATGGTCTGATTATGCTCTAAATATGGGTTGTAAAAAGTCTTTATTGTATTCCAGTATTTATTGCATCAGTAGCCTAACGGGTTGAGGGTAAAACAAATGTATCCTTTGATATATAAGGAACTATTACAGTATATGTATGCTGAGTAACATACCTATAAACATATTGTGACAACAATGCCTTAGTTCCGTTCATAACTATTGTGGAATATGCATGTGAAACAAACTTTTCTATTTCACATGATTAATTCAGCTTAATAGGTTGCAGATAAATTAATGTGACTAGTATGACTAGTATTATGCCGTACTCATGTCTTTCAACGCAAGTTAGTGAAATATGCAAAATCTCAACTCTGGAAAAATACAGCTGCACAGCTGGAGAGTTTAGAAGGAGCCAATATTTCAGCATCTTCGCTAGTGCTGCTGATCAGTGGTCACATGGTATTTGTCCTCTCTGCTCTATTCAGTGTGGAGTTTATTAGGCGATTAAACAGCCCTTTGGGGTGATATGATGCATGGTTCTAATTCAGTCCTCATATCTACTTGAGATGAGTTCTGATCATGTGATTGGATGCGTGGACAAGAGCAAATGACCTTGCCTTCGTCCCCCTAAGGAGGCGTTTTAATCGGCACAGAGTCTACAAAACTGTACTTTGAAATTGTGTCTATTACCTTGTAAAGTCTGTATTATTACTGTGATACACAATTGCACCGGCATGTGTCTAAGATTATATTCATTAAGAGGTGAATAACAGTTCCATGACAGATATTAACTAATATTGAATATTCAAAACCATTAAAACTACTATAACATTTAAACCTTTGCTGAAAATGTACATGAAGATTTGTTTCCTGATTTTTCTGTGTTTTTTTTTTTTTTTAATCATTTTTCAAAAATCCTTTTAACTACAGTAATTAGCTTATGGTAAAGGTATCATCTGTTAATCACCTGAGGAACATGCAGATGCAGGTGGGCATTCGGAATTCACAAAGCAGAAATGGAGTGACAAGCATGGTAATTGTGACCAATATGTTAATCCAGCTGACAGAGCTGGACCGACATGGTGATCTCATCAGGCTTGAGGCTGGCCCTGAAACTAAATTAAGCATCAACATGAAATCTCATGCTATGCTAAATCTGGAAAGGGAGAAAGAGAAAATGTGTTTAGCAGTAGTGCATTCTATGTTCATACACTTGGCCCACTTTTGAAGCCCACAGGTACCTCAATCTGAAATAATATGATTAGTGCTGAAAATGAATGGCCCTGTGCAGAGTTGCTCCAATTCTGTCAGTGGCTCCCCATGGAGAAGACAAACAAGATGGTGTTTTCCATAAAAAAAAAAAACAACAACCCTTTTAAGCAACCTCTTTGGAGAAATGAGGATTTGGACATCTATGGCGTCTGCCAATTTAACACTTATAGACACAATATTCAGCATCAGTTTGAAAGGTTAAAGGAATGCTTTGTCCATAATCAACTGTTCCAGGTGATGACATGCTGTCAGTGGGAAACAGAAGGAGAACATTTGGTACAGCAGGGACTGACTAGTCTTTGGTAGTGTACTTAAAAAAACGGCTGGGCCATTGAAGCTACTCTGTGGGGCAAGTATACAGAAAAAACATGAATTTGCCCCAGTGTAGCTTTAGGAGTCAGCTTTCTCCTCAGTCTTACCAAATTTGTAACACATTTTCTCCTTTTTTTTCAGTGAATGATTACTTGACAAACTTGCTTTGTTCCAAATGTCAAACTAGAGTCCAACACATGATGGCAGAAAATTAGAGGTGCTACAAATTAATGATTTAGATTATCCTTGTCTCAGATAACAGTCGATGGTCTGCGGTCTCTCTCTCTCTCTCTCTCTCTCTTTCACACAAGCCCCCCCCCACACACACACAGTCCAATCTAAAATGACCCAGCTTTGAGGCCTGGTCAGCTCAAACAAATGCAGAGCTGTGGCTTGTCTCAGAGGGCTTTTCCTACCCATTGAAGGTCTTTGACAGAGCGCTCTTTTAATGACCCCTCCTGTAGGCCTCCAGCGCTACATGAGACTCCACCTGCCACTCAGATCCTCCACATGCACACCCACAGTCAATCAGGGCCTCCCAGCATCCTCTGCTTGCCAAGCTGCTCTGCAGAGGCACAGCCATATTGAGGGTCTCTGATAAATGTCTGAGGGCACACACACCGATACAGTACTTAGAAAAGGCTCAATAGAAACCAAATGGCTTATGATTAGTTATGGTATAACACAAACACATACTGTAGTGGTGCTAAACTACTAACAGTAGTGTTCCTTTTCCCCTGCCTTGCACATGCAATGTGTGGCTGTAATGTGAGGGTGCCATTTATGGTTAAAGAGGTGTTGTGCAACACCTCTCACAACATGAGTGTGATAATATCAACTCCTAATATCACCTAGCTCATTATCTGAAAACAGCACTTTTAACATAGATATTTAAAAAAAATGCAAGTTTTTTAGCATTTGAAAGCACCAGGGCTTAATATGATGTTCTGTAAACACCACCTAGATTTCATTACTTTGTCCATCAGATTGCTTGATCTTCAGCGCTGACGCTGATAAGTAGCCTATGTTTTGCTTGGTAGCTAGCCGTGGTGCTAGGATGTCAACAGCAGAGATCATCTGTGAGTTGTGCTCACTGGCACCTCCCTATGGCTAAGGGGGGAAATGAACTTAGTCCTCCAGTACGTGTGCAATGGACGAGGGAAACCTCTGAAACTCCCCCAAGCTCATAACTTAGTGCAAAGGTGGGTTAAACCTCCTGCAAACAGAAGTGGTTTGAGTGATGACTGGCAATCAATCCTTTTATTTGGGCTCTTCCCAGACTATGGTAGAGAATCAACAATAATATCAGGGTCTGAAGTGGCAACCTTGTCCTTATCACTGATTCAGTGTCCTTCTGGAGGCTTGCAAATGTGCATGTATGAATATCTCCACAGTGACCATGCTCCCAAAACATCCCAAACTGCCAGTGCTTGTATCTCCCCTGTTACAAGGTTGAGAATAGACTTTTTAGTCTTTTACACTTTCCATGGCATGGTAATGGTGTGCTAACATTTGAGTACTAAGACAAAATGAACTATTCTAAAATGTGTTTATTTTCCTGTCCACAAACAATTGATCTGAAAACGGCATTGGAATCTTACAGACAGCTTGATTTAAAGTCATTAATTGTTACCTGGTCTGCAGCTCAGAATTTGGCCACAAATGCCTGAACGGAATTCAATATATTCCCAAATGTTGCTGCTGGAATAGTGGAATGCCTTTGTTGAAACAGATGTGTTTTTGCATGTTAGAAGAATGGCTCTTAGGATCTGTTTTTTTTTTTTAGTGGGAACAGATGCTGTTATAATCAACAGGAGAGCTTGGTCTTCTGTAATTCTCATAGGTCAGTCAATTTCCCCTCTTGTCCACGCCAGTAAAACCTCTGTTACTGTGTTTGCCAGCCAGCATCGTACCACCCAGTCCGTTTTCCTCAGTTTCTGTGTCTCAACCAAACACAGCCAAGAGCCACAGGAGAAACACTCACCATCCTCCATGTGTTATTTCATTCAAACAGCAATGTCCACATCAAGACAGTGCAGGCCGTCTGAAATGTCCTGGCAACACTGAAGGCAAATGTGTTAAACATGCATGTCATGCTTGCTGCCTGCCATGCAGAATTCCTTTGGTAAACATCACATGATGTGAATTTCCCTCTCCTGATAGGTCTGTAGTGCTTCTAGAAGTAGCTTGTTTTGAACTGAGTAGGATGTTTTGTTTTACATTCTGTTCACAGACAGCATACTGCTTGGACTGCATGGAATATTCCGAGAGCTAATGCGAATGAAAGTGGAATATTCATTTTATATCAGGGCAGAGCAGATCTCTTGATGGAACAGATGTTGCTCAGAATGCTATACAATAAATAGAAATGAGATTATTTAAATGTAGATTATTCAGAGGGACGGAAGTGAATATAATATTGAATACAAATAATAAAATAATTACTCAAGCTAAACCAAAAAGAAATTGAAATTGAGAGTTTCCATCCAGAAAAACTCAGGAAGACCTTGAAGCAACATGGATGAGAGCTGCAGAGAATTCAACAGTTTCCAAACCCTGATAAGGGTTACCAATGACCTCA
The DNA here is from genome assembly GCA_032353275.1 of Sardinella hualiensis. Classification (NCBI taxonomy): domain Eukaryota; kingdom Metazoa; phylum Chordata; class Actinopteri; order Clupeiformes; family Clupeidae; genus Sardinella; species Sardinella hualiensis. The sequence goes on along the minus strand of JAUCNH010000290.1, from coordinate 10,636,715 downwards.
GCCTTGCCTGTGAAGTCTTGCTTTCTAAAGAAAAACTACAGAGACGAGATCTGGGATGGATGTATTAGTTTTAAATGGAAAGTTATTGTATGGCTAGTCATGGAGGCTTGACTGTTTTTAAGAAAAAAAGTAAGAAAAAGCGAGTCATTTGTATAGAGTATTATGTAAGGCCTTAAAAAGAGAACTTTTGTTGGAGAACAGCAACTTAGTGTCACTTCATGTCCGCCATATTTCTCTGACATACTTGGAAAGTGAAAGTCAGTTGTCTGCAATTCAGCAAATTCTCCACTAGATGCTACATACTGAAGCTTCAAAAAGTGTGTGTGCTGTATGTGTCTGTTTCAAGAGCTTAAGCTCCATGTATAACTTATACCATAGCGGAGCCCAAGATGACATGGGCCTGAGGGTCGACACTTTACCATCCAACATTTATTTTTCTTAAGACAGCGAAGGAAGGGCATCAGGGGGCATCTGTCACCAGATTTCTCCAGCTGATAAATATTTTAACTCCTCATCTTAAAGTGATTTTTGCTCTCTGCTGTACAGGCCACAATATACACTATTTTCTGCCCGGACTGATCCACTAGGCTATTTATTTCTTTATTGATGTGGGAGACTACCAAATCCAGTGGATGACAGTTTGCCAAAGTGTTTTGTAAACTTGTAGATTTTGTACAAAGTGGCATACATTTGGACCATATTGAATTTCTCTGTAAAAACTCTCTAGAGACCAGTGCATCCTACTATGGCTGCCTTACAGCGATGCAGCATCATTTCACCAGTATTTGAGATCAGACTATTTATTTTCTAATCATCTCCAAATGAATTTACACTTACTGTATATGAAGGTCAGATAAACACAAGTGTTATTCCCACTTGACATCCAGAATTTGCACTGTGCAGTTCTAGGTGGACAGTAGAAAACCACCACAAAACGAAATAAAATCTTTTCAGCCTGACATGGCTGACTGTATTGCTATCACACACCATTTTACCCTTTAGGCAAAATGCACAGTAGGAAGTCAGCCTGTCCCCACAGATGATGAGTGTCAGGGGGAGGACCACTGTGTTGTTTGTTGCAGAGAAATATGCATGTACCTTCCCTGTCATCAGATGGCTGGAAAGACAAATTAGACCCAGTGAAGTAACAAGAGATATAGAGTAAGTGGGATGAAAAGTTGTTTTTTAGACAGAACATTAGAGCTGAAAATATAGATCAGGTCCAAGAGCCGGCCTCTTCTGTGTTCTGGCCTAAGCTTAGTGTGGACAAGGACGTGGGTCTCCTGTGTGTAGTTGGACAAACTTCTGCAGATTCCAGAAACAAAAGAATTTGGCTATGTAAATATCCCTAGGAACTTCTTTCTTTCTTTCTTTATTTATTAATGCACTGACCTGAACCACCCCTCTGACTTTCTGTCATTTAACAATTTCAAAAGTATTAGTCTACAGTAGTGTCTATCTGGCAAAACCAACAGCTTGAATCCTTTCATTCTCTGGTATCATGACTGAGTTTGACATCTCTCTCTCTCTCTCTCTCTCTCTCTCTCCGCCACCCCCTCCTCTCTCTCCACCAAGAAATGCCCTTCCAGGAGCAGCGAGAACTGAGACAGCAGGGGTGTCGCCAATGTCAGACCACATTATTGTCAGGGCTGAAACACCTCAGACAACCTGACATAGATTGACTGCGTGAAACTGAGTTGAGTTGTCATGAGACAACAAGGTGATTTCAGCCGCCGCCGCCCCACTTATGTTCCTCTCCAGAAGGAAACACATAATGAAGCGAACGGAGAAGGGGGTGCACGCACACAGGCTTTTGATTGATGCCCTGATAGATGTTATTATTTTTTTTTCTGTACACTCTGAATTCATGTGGGGGAAATTTTGCACCATTTCTGCATCATTGCTTTGTTGAAGGACGCCTTTCTTGACAAGTATTCTCCTTCAAGCCCTTTTCAGTTCCGTAAATTATATGTAAATTCAATTTTTCCCATTACTTCTGACTGCCATAAGTGCCACAGTGTAATAAAGGAGTCAGTTAAAAGAGAGAATTAATGTCATTTTAGTAAGACACACTTTGAATGAGTTCTCTTCAAAGTGTAAACGTAAGCGTTGTCTCTCACGTACTGCATGGAAAGGATGACAATGACATGTAACAAAGTTCTAGACAATACCTACCATTCAAAAGATTTCAACACAGCATCACAACATACTGTATTTTCGTTCTTTTTTCTCTTCACAACATAATAGCAACACACGCCCCCTTATGGTGAATGCTTTATATTTTTTGATGTCTCTCGAAAAGTACATGACAATGTTTCAATTAGACAAAGCATGGTTGAGTCATACTGAGTACAATGCAGGCTTTTAGTTCCACAAACTCCTTTGGCAGATGCCAAACAGACATGCATGTGGAATCAAGTACAACACGCCTCATACTGGGTCTCTTTGAGAGAGGGAGAGAGAGAGAGAGAGAGAGAGAGAGAGAGAGAGAGAGAGAGAGAGAGATAATAAAAACAGTATCTAAAAGATGTTGTCAAACATGTGAAATTCACATATTTCAGCTCCAAGAACATTATCAAGGACTTCCTCATTGCAGCAGTATCCCTTTTTAAAGGCAAGGAGCTAATAACACCTTTAGCTAAGGTGCAGTTGTGTTTCAAAGCAGTTCTGCACTAGGGAAGATATAGAGGCCTATGCAACTTCAAAGGGCATATTACCATACAACTGTGCAAAAGCAAGCATTACAAATGCAATTTATTCCGGTGTCATACAGAAGATAGTAAAATGTCTCCCTGTGTTAAAGCAGGATTCCTAAAGTAGAGCTGTGTAAAAAAGACTGGCTTGTGTTTCAGCAGGGCTATCCAGAGCCATGCTCTGTAAATGCGTCTCTCTCACATACTGTTGAAGGGAAACCAAATGGATTCTTTAGTGCACACATTCATCACTGTGCTGTGAAGCACTGTACACCTTTTGGCTGTGTTTAATTATATAGACGTCCACATCGTACTCATAGTTAGGCCCTGGCACACAGTGTGCTGATACTGTCTGAAACTGCCCCATCCACCCAACCATGGTCAGTCTGGTAGGCATACAGGTAACTCTTTATTTTAAAGATCATACTGATCCTAAAAATACAGTGTTACTGACATAACTCTTCTGTGTCCACTCAAAGGAAGCATTTGTTGCAGTGTTTCAAATTGCATTCATAGTAAAGCAGGTTGTGGCAAAAAGAGACACCACTCGTTTGACATGACATGTTCTGTGTCAGCAGTCAGGCTAGCTATAAACGATGGGACAGGCAAGCAAAACAGATTGTGTTCTAATGAGATTTAATTGCTATGTGACTTCACTCACCTGAATTACGATGCAATTATCTGGACGCTTGGCCATTCAGGTAATTGATTCATTGCTGGCCATCACAGCTTAGCGTGTCTCAGACTCCTCAGTGGGCTCTGATCCTCCGCCCAGCTAAGGGAGTTAGGTTAATAGGACCAGCTAAGGACCAGTCAAGGCGGTCAGGGGAAGGGAGAAAAAAAATCAATGAGGACAACAGGCTGCACCGGATTGGCATAGCAAATGAGCTTTGCTGGAGCAAACTGAACAAGACTGCGGCACAGTCAAGTCCCCTTCCACTGTCACAGGTGGTGGTGGCGTCTGAGACTTTTTGAGATGGAGAGATATGTTGGAATGCTACCAGAGAGGAATAAAGGGAAAAAGTACTCTTGAATTCACAGACATCGCTTTTATTTGTCAAAACAAAAGAGCACTCTTTTTGTGGCACTGATTTTGAATCTGCTGTACACTCATCAGGACTGAGCCAATCACCATGTGATGGGTACACTTTCCTCTGGACAGACTGAGAGAAGAACAAGACAGAGAGAAGAAGAAGAAGAAGAAGAAGAAGAAGAAGAAGAAGAAGAAGGGGCTGGAGGAAAAGAAATCATTTGACAGAAGAACATAGATATCAGGGAATGTGTACGCCCCTTCTGTGTCATCTTCACTTTTTAAGCAAAACAGGTTTGAGAGAAACAAAAAGTGTGCACACACAGAAAATAATAATAATCATAATAATAATATTAATAAAACATAATTTTACATGGAATGCACATTAAACTTGCAATATTTCCGCTATTCTGTACAGGTACAAAAACATGTGCCCATGGAGATCACTCTCTGTGTCCATCTGTTCATTTCCTTCTCTCCCCTGGCCCTGGCTGCCCGATATTAGCCACGCTCTGCATGATGTGTACAGATACCCCCAGATGGCTGCTGTGTGTGCAGATAACCGCCTACAAAACAACTGTGTATGTGAGACCTCTAGTGACACAGGACAAGGCTATAGACAGACACAATTAGGGCCACTGCCACACCAGCAATTCTATCCAACGCTCTAAGACATAACAAATACTGTATGGACTTTGTCCCAGACGTCCATTAAAAGAGAGGAAAATAAGAATGTTATATAATGTTTATGTCTATGCTGAGATCATGTTCTGATCACAAAAAAGCTTCACATAAAAGTCCTTTGTACAAAACCTCAGTATCAGGGCTAAATGGCCAACTTTGAGCAGACCCATTACAAATGGCTGCCAGTTCTTGGGTACCCATCTTGATAGGAGAGTCCTATGGGTTAAACCTTATGCGATAGCTTGCATGGATACAGTGCACAAGTAACAACAGGATGGCTGTTTGCAATATTGCACACATAGACACAATGTGCTGCGTGTATGATTTGCCATGGTGTTTAGGTACACACAGTTATATTTCATAAATTCTTCATTTTCATTCTTGCATTTTTATGATTGACTTGCAAATTTAACACTGAATTACAATGATATTACAACTGCAGTGTTCATTTTACTATCAATGATGAGAAGATGTATAAATCTGTATATATCTTATGATGTTTTTTTTTTCAAAAAATACACAATTGAAAAGCTGTCACATTATGTCTCTGAAATGTTTGCAAAAAAATCCACACAGTGTCATTTATACAATAATCATTTTGCTAAACCATTCATTCATCATTGCTCTTTAATACAGGATATTTCCCTGCTTAATATTTTAGAGTTTTGGATGAGGATTGGACAGTGTGCCGACAAAAATGAAAGGGCTATTTTTCTCTATCCTGAGGTTTTCTAATCATCAAAAAATAGTCAAGACAGGGTTAACCAGATAATACAAAGAGAGAAACCTTCAAGCAAGCAAGTGGTAAAAGAACAATTGAAGGTAGAAACAGTACAAAAAGTGCAAAAACAGGAGTTAACAACATGGAATGTCATGTGCAATAAATTAAATATAAAAGTGAAAATGAGAGTGTATTAGCGTGCCGAGATTTAGACTAACCCACCTCAGTCAGGACCGCAGTGCCACTCTTTTGCATCTTTTTTTGCTTGAATTGCTTGGAGCAAGTCATTTACTTACATAGGTTTGCAGCTCAGAACTATGAAAAAAATCACAAAAAATATATATCCTTAAGATAAAATAAAACAGTTTGGGATGGAGTTCAACTGAATTGTCTTCATATACAATAAATATTATATAATCTATGAGCCATGCAATCATTTACTGTTTCATATACAATACAACAGCGTTGATATTGTTCTCCTGCACACAATGGTTTCATTGATCATATTAGTCTCTGGATTGGGGGAGTTATCTCAGCAAAAGTAGAAAGAGTTATCTTACAGCGATATTAGTGATATGTTATTTTGTTATGAGCTACAATACAGTTCATTATGAAATGTGAATAATGTTATGTCAGACAGGGTTTTTAGATCTTTGTGTAAAAGTGACACTGTACAGTAGCTTAAACCTCGACCAAAGTGATATACTGCCCATGCCCATTAAATCCCCACCACTTGACTAATAGTTTCTTAAGCCCCAGTCTAGCCCAATCAAAAATGACACATACAAGTATGCTTCCTCACAAGTGATGGCAACATTGAAGAAAAAAAAAAAGGTCACAAAGGAATAACAGGACAAACATCGTTTACGGGCAGGTGTTTGCGTGTGTGTGTTTTTTTAAGTATTGTACAAAATCAAAATTCCCACCAACCACACCAAAAAAAAAAAAAAAAACACTCTGAAACAATTCTTGAAAAAATCCATTGGAAACTTATTTTCTTTTATACATCTTGGACACAGTTTATATTGACTGTGGGGGGAGGGGGGGGGGCGTCGCTGACTCCTGCACACGTTGGGGAAGGGGTCAGAATGGCGATAGTTCATTCCTCCTCCGTGCATCCAAGGAGCTCCACGCGTAAGGTGATCCGTCCGTACCACGACCACGGCAGCACTCGCACGAAGCGCGCATAAATCGGGGGCTCTATCACATTCTTTCTGTGCGTGTCGTTGTCAAAGTTGCCCTGAAAGACCTGCAAAGGAAGAGGGAAGGGGGAGAGGGGAATGAAAGAACAAAACACTGATTTATTGGTCCACTCTCAGGTGCACATAGAGTTCAGCATGTTTGCAAACTGCAGCCAGGCGGAGCTGGAGGACACACAGACAATTCATGACTCACAAAGCCTCCGACAGACAGCCCAGTTTTTGAGCTTTGGAGGCTTCTTGTGATGGCTCCATCAAAGCCATTAGACAGTGTGTGGTCAGAGAGCATGGAGGAGAACAGATTACACTCTGCTTTACTGGCCCGCTGTCATCTCCCCTCCACGTCAACGCAGAGAACAAAAGCAGCTCGACACAAGCTTTGCTGATTCAGCCTCTTCCCTCCGCATCTTTCAAACGCTCCGCAATGCTAAAGGCAGAAACTACATGCTCTCTCTCTCTCTCTCTCTCTCTCCATCTCTCTCTCTCTCTCTCTTTGTTATTCAACATCCATCTTCTTCACTGCATCTACTTCAGTTATTTGGGAGGACCTGCTGTGGTCAAACACATGAAGTTACATAACCATCACCACCAGCGCATGGACATGTGGTCTCAGTATGGTGTGCTAGTTCTGTACTAGGAGATTCCCCAGCTATCCCAATGGCAATGCTAGCATATTAGCACTGGACCAATGCAGACTACTGTAGGCATCAAATACTAGGAGATTCCCCAGCTATCCCAATGGAGGGAGACGCAAACACAGGGGCTGCTACCATGGCCTCCCAAACAGAATCCTACTGGAGACTAATGGAGACTAATGGCCAAAAAGACTGAGTGCTGCTGAAACAAACAACTGGGGCATTTATTGGGCATGTTTCAGTGCACTGGGGTGAGGCTTATCAAACTCAATGCCATAACAGTCCAACTGAGAACTGTGTGGTGATTGGAGGCAGAGCACTTTGCTGGTGTTTATGGTCATCAGACAGAATGTGAGCATAAAACAATGCCGGCAGTGGAGGGCCTATTTTGTTCTGAATTCCATGCCCAAGTGTGTGATCAACTGTGAGGACAATTAGCCATAATAGGGAGTAACTGTGTGCCCCTGTGGGCCAGCCTCTACAGTAGGAGAACAAAGATCATGCCAATGAAATGTGTGGGAGGAGGACTGCTCAGCTGACACATGCCGCTGGATGCTGTGAATGATATATCCGCTACTCCACCTCTTCAATGTGAATATACAGCATGAAAAAAACACACACACACACACAGCTGTTTGCTTTAAAGTTTTGGTGTTCATACTTTTGACTTTTGCTGAAAGTCAGATGGGGTTTCAGAGTTTCAGCTAATGAGCTAAGTGATACTTTGTGTTGTATTGAGGCACAAGAGCACAGCTTCCCCCCCCCCCCCCAGCATCAGACCCGATGAAAGGTCCTTGAACGTCCACAAAGAGGCTACCAGGGTTGCCTGTGTTAATAAGACACTTGTGCACCTCTCGAGCATCCCTTCTGTTGGGCTCCGGTGCTCTCGGTGAATCAGAGCGCACTAAGGAGCCTTAAGACGGCGTCAGCGTCGCCAATTCAAGTGTGACGGCAGGCCACGCCAGCACTCGGCAAGGATTAGCTGCAAACAGACGCTCGTGGTGGGAGAGAGTGGCAAAAAAATCCATTCAAAAGCTGTAGCTTATTAAGGAAACAAGATCACACCAGAGGGGGGGGGGGGCCTCTGAGCCTGGGGAAGGAGGGAGAAAGAGAGAGCGAGTGAGAGAGAGAGAGAAAAAAGCGAAAGCAAAAAGAGTGTGCATATAATAATGTAGTCGCCTCTTCTGCTCTCTCTCTCTCTCTCACACACACACACACACACACACACACACACACACA
>JAUCNH010000290.1:10587282-10598707 GCA_032353275.1 Sardinella hualiensis | reverse complement strand
GTCTGCGCTCACTGCAAGGCCTCTCCTGAGAGCGCTCAGGCCTGGGTGTCTGCGCTCACTGCAAGGCCTCTCCTGAGAGCGCTCAGGCCTGGGTGTCTGCGCTCACTGCAAGGCCTCTCCTGAGGGCGCTCAGGCCTGGGTGTCTGGACGCTGCCGTCTGACTAAATCAAATGCCAACACCTGGAGCTGCAGAAATAAACGGAACTGAATACGGAACTGAACTCAATTCAATTGCAGTCATTCTCTCCAACACAACGTCATCTTGGAGTCGAGAGGCAGCCAAGAAGCACTGGCATTCAGATGTCTTTTCCAAGGTAAGACAAACAACAATGGCTCATCCTGGAGAAAATACGAGCCTGATACCACCAGACTCACTTTGAAAAAACCTGACTGCTCTCCTTTGGGAAAGGTTTCCAAACCTTCCTTGTGATTCACCACCCCAGTCACAATGTCTTCCAAAGACTGCCCTCTGCAAAGCGCTTTGCTCCTTTGAGGCCAGGACTGAAAGACTTCCAAGAAACCTCCTCCCCCAATCTATACGGAGTATGAATACATACTAGCCATAATAGCCTACACCCCATACTGAACATACCGTACATATCATGTCTATATGGGTCATATCTATTACTACTATTTATTGAAATTCATACTTGCAGAATGGGAATTAGTCGCAATTTGCATTTCACTGCTCTTTGTACTTGTACATTTATGCATGTGATGAATAAATGTCTTGACTCTTGACTCTTGCTGGGTGTAGTTTTGAAAGCATTGGTCCAGTCAAGCTAATCATCTTGATCAGGGATTCCTAAAGTTACTTCAACATAATTAAACTAATCTGATTGCCACTGACAATGAAGCCCATCCGATACAACTATTGGCAACTTTTATTCATGCTACACACTAGCCAGCATTCTTTTGAAATATTTCAGGTCACATAACAAGCAACACTTCAGATTGGGATGCGCTTATTCACCATCAACTAGCAGCTTATTACCATGCAAATTAACAACATACAGCACTAGCCATTTGTTACTCATTACAAGTCATTTATTAATGCCTTATTCTGCATGAGCTTATTTTACCCATAGTTGACCATTCAGTAGAATTTCTACTTCATAGAATACAAAGTACAATTTACAACAACACAAGTGTACATTGGAGAAATCGTTAGTTATGGTCTATATGGGTAGAATAGGGTTGTGTAGAATAAGATACAATAACAATAAGGGACATATAATGGCTCATAAACGGCTAGCATGTTACTAATTCGCATGTTAATGAGGTACTACATGTAGTTAACGGTGTATCAGTGTACCCTAATCTAAAGTGTTACCGCATAACCATATTTCTCAAAATCAGCATAGCCTTGAAATCAGTATGTGACGTTTAAATGCACAAACACAAAATGAAAAAAAAAATAAATAAAATAAACTTAAAAACAAAAGACTCACTGAGACACAGTCAGGAAAATGAAAATGAGCTTAGATCGAGCCTGGCTAGGGAAAGACACCTTGTGGCTGACATTGCCGATGCAGCACCAGGCTGAAGGACAATAGCAGAGTTGACATCAGTCCTGAGAGAAGCACTTTTAATAGCCGTGAAAGTCATAAGGTTGAAGACAAAGAATAAAAAAGTTAACAAAAAAAACCAATCAATTAAAGCTGTTAAACTCCTCCCTCCGTCTCTAAAAGAGGGTCTCATTAGATGTCCTTGTCTGCTCCCTGTGCTTCTGGTATTCCCAGTATTCTCTGGAAAACTCTGATGGCCTGGGCACGTGATCCGCCTTTCCGCCTTTCCATTCAGCCACCCCCCCTCTTTCCTCCTCTTTCTGCATCTCCCTTGTCTTCATCTCTCACTTTGTTCCACTCTCCACCAACTCTCTTTCTCTCTCTCCCTCTCTCTCTCTCTCGGTCACAATATCCCTATCTCTCATTCTCTGTCTCTTTTTGAAACACGAATACACACAAAGACACACACACAGACACACACCATCTCTAACACACACTCAGAGTTGCAGCTCTCCTCACAGCTCTCTTGTGTCTTCACGCCTCAGTCAGAGGGCAAATGCAGGCAGTTTATCAACCATCGCACTGCCAGTGTCTTTCAGAGGGGATCTGCCCAAAATAAAACCGGAGACTGATCAAAAAAAAAAAAGCTTCAGGCCCTTCCTTTTGTAGTCTGTCCTCATGGTGCAGAATATCTCAGTACTTTTGCAAGACTTTTTTCTTATAGGTTTGCTAACATAGCCACAAGTTTTTAAATGAAGCGACATAGCAGATGCTTACGAATGCAAATTCAAACACATTATACTGTAAATACGGATACGGATACGGATGTATGCACTCTCCATGTGAAATATAAGTGTCTTATGCATACATGGATGGCATTATGGAATTCCGGCCTCCGCTGCCATAGAAGAGTGTTGGGTCCAGACTGGGTCTTAAACACCCACCGCTGCCATAGAAGAGTGTTGGGTCCAGACTGGGTCTTAAACATCCACTGCTGCCATAGAAGAGTGTTGGGTCCAGACTGGGTCTTAAACACCCACCTACAGTAGCACACTGCTGAGGCACTAATGAGAGATGATGAGCTCGGAGACGCTCACTTCCTCGCCATACAGCCGCACAGATGCAACAATGGCAAGGAAATCTAGTAAATGATCCTGTCACTTTGCTGCAGACAGAGACGGCTCAATTTAGGGGAGAAAAAGGGCAGAATGGGGGGGGGGAAGCAAAACAGCTCGAGGCTGCGGCAAACATGCAAACAGCCAGACAATATGTTTATGTCAGCCCCACATCAGGATTGATGTGTTGGCACACTCGAAATGTCAAGGCAAATTGTAGTGACATTTCTCTCTGTGCAAAAGGTTGCTATCTAGACGACGCAGCCCTCAATTAATCCTGCCAACGGCCCATGGCGTGGCAGCTGCCTGCCCGTGTCTGAGGGCTCTGTTCACATAGGGTTCATCACTGATTGATTAACAAGGTCAAAAGGTGTAGCCTGGGAAATTAATCCGTGATTGTGCATTGGCCAGGGTTCATATTGCCAACTATAAAGTATATTTTTGTGTTGTTGTTTGTGTACTGTCCTTTGCCCATGACTTTTCATAGCTGTAGATAAAGCAGATCACACAGTCTGAACAATAAATGCTCTTCAATGGGACCTGAATTATTGGTTTCTGCAATGAAATAGTGTGGCAGCAACAATTTATTTGGAGTCACGAAACTGAACTTTCTCCTCCACCCAAACCATGTGTTCCCCAATAGTGGGACAGGATCTATTGGCTCTATGTCTGTGCCTGTCACAGTCAAGTTGGTCTAAATAGAGAGAGTGGCCTTTTCCTGCAGGATGCTTTCATCAATGCTGTGATATTTTCTCTTGCTCTGGCTTGTGACCAATGAAACTAAATTAGATCGATTTTTTGCAGTCACAGACTGACTAATTTTTTTTGTTACTGGCATAACCACAAGCCAAGGTAATCTTCAGGGCTGATTCTACCTGAACCCATTAAACACTGTGCATTCATTGTGACCTAAAATTAGACTCTATGTGCCCCCCCCCCCCACACACACACACACATTTCAAGATTGGTTCCAGCCCAACCTTGGAAAACTGCTGACGAGTACTCTTAGCTGTTGAAAACTACCGCAGCAACTGAACTGCACTGCACTGTTCATGTCTTCCCTTGGAGCTTCTACTCTAGTGATTACAGTAATGTCTTCGTAGCTCTTTTCTGATGGCTACATTTGTGATTAATCCAGGCCCCATCCATGTGATGCCTAAACACAGGCCCAAGCATGACACAGTCTCCCTTTGTGAGGAGGAGCTGATAGCACACCATTAAATCCCTTTGGCTACAATGCCACTTCACAGTCCAATTTTCCATATGTCTCTTTGTTTGAATGTATTCTCTCTCATTCTCATTCTCTCACTCTCTCTCTCTCTCTCTCTCTCTCTCTCTCTGTATGTGTGTGTGTGTGTGTGTGTGTGCGTTTGTAGTGAATGTGCACACTGTATTTATCCCCACAGTACTTATGGGCCATTATAGGACATAATATCTCAAAAATGAAAAGAAGGTAAAACATCTCCAGTGTGAACATGTGAGTTGTCCATGGGTCTGCTCTTGGAATGGGTCGGCACAATTTCTCTGAGATATTTATGGAGAAACCGCTTATTTTCCTCAAAAAGAAAGTAAACATTGTTTGAGAGTGAGACAGGAAAAAGGTTAGACATCCATATTTAAAACAAATATGAATAAATGAAAAATATAACTCTATGAACTGTTGACATTTATCTCTGTGACTAGATCTGACAAAGGCAACCCTGATATTATAAAGTGGCATGTGGTACAAATGTGATTGTCTATTGTGAAGCACTGCTGGTAGCCTATAGGCTGGTATAGGCCTATTCTTATGCCCCTTGTAAGGGCCATGGATTTCCCCAAAGCAATTTACACAACGCCCAGCTATCCAGACAGCACACTGATCAAACATAGAGGGGAAAAAACGTGTTTTGTGAATCACGTGACTGAAGTGGAGAAGATTGCATTACTCTGGCAAATCTTGTGAAAAACAGCAAAATGCAGGCGTACTGTCGATGTGGTGCAACAACAGACAAAGCGTGTGGAGGAGACGGGGGACATAGCACACTTACTGTACTGGCAGTTCCTCCCCATATACTCCCCTGGGCACTCACAGGAGTAGTTGGCAACCAGATCCGTGCAGATGCCCCCATTTCTGCATGGGTCCCTTTCGCATTCATTTACATCTGGAGGAGCCAAGACAACAGAGAGAGAGAGAGAGAGAGAGAGAGAGAGAGAGAGAGAGAGAGAGAGAGAGGAGAGACAGAAGAGTGGTAGAGAGAAAAGAGCAATAGGAGGAGAAGAAAGAGGGAGAGAGAGAGAGGAGGAGGAGAAAAAAAACAGACAAGAGTCATTTTCTTTGAAGCAGACAGTAAGGCAATTAGCAAGGCGTTCTCTCTCATTTGGATGCACTGAGAGAGGGTATTTATTGAATTTGCGCTGTTTGTTATTTAATATTGCCTTCCCCCAGATGCACTCATTCAGGCGCTGTGGATAAACACTGCTGTGCTAATAAATCAAATGGGATCTGATCAAATTACCTGCAGCAGGTGACCAGACTATTGATGAAAGTAGCCATGCGCCTGCCTAATGAGAATGCCCTGAGCTCTGGTACTTGAATGAAATTCAACAGCGGTGAAGGGCAACAAGGTCATGTTTCCGTGTTTGTGATGGCATGATCAGTCGCAACGCCCTTTAACTTAACATACAGTGAGTATCGGCTAGCTCTTCACTCCCTTCATATAGAACTCCAGCTCCAGAAATGGAATAAGAAAAGTATCAGCTAGCTCTTGAGTCTCTGAAGATCAGTGCAAGGCAAAACCACTCATCCTGTACTGTAATGCCCCAGCTCCCAGAAATGGAATCAAACAAAGTGAGAGCAGCCTGTCTAACCAAACAAAAACATAATCTCCTCTGGCATCACTATTGTAGCTGCACCTTTAATGCTCTGAGTTTGATCTTAATATATTGGCACCAACTGTGGAAAATAATTACACTCCATAAGTTTTTGTTATTTTGTTAAATTACTGTAGGCTATATTAATTTCTGATTGGATGATGCTCTAGGAGTGGAGATATCCAATGATATGAGGGCAGGATGCTAAGCTAAGATTGGAATCATTTTGTCAGAATGAATGAACAGAATTAAACACACCATAAACTAAATGGTAGAAAACAAAATTTAATGTCTTAAAGCTTCATCAGTTGGTAATGGAACAGTTGTATAAAAGCTATATGGTCATGACTCATGGGGGTGGTTAGCGGATATCGAAGCTGTGTTTGGCCACATCTAACCACTACCAGCCCCATAGATATCCAGAACCAAACCCCCTCCTGCTTGAGTTAGAGCTTATTGATTCATGAAATTGAGCTCCCATTGTAAGCATACTGCACACATGGCAATACAATAAGGTCAAGGCATTCCGTGTCCTGTGATAGGCCACTCATATGCAGTAATTATCATACCACTGTTCCTTACACTTCAGCAACATGGCAAATTGTCAATAAATAAAAAAATAAATGAAACCTCTTTTTATTGTGATGCTCCTTGCTGTCAGGTCCATTTGGGGATATGTGCACAGGCCTATATTCCGGCACCATAAATAGCCTTCCTCCCTCTCTCTCTCTCTCGCTCCCTCTGAGATCTGCTCAGTGCATATCTGCATTGCCTCCTACACACCCAAACAACTCCAGCCCCTCATGCAGCCACTGCCACCACTGGAGGTCTGAAGAGGATTCATTAGTTTAGGGAGATGATTCCGGTCCAAGACTACAGACTGCAGGGCCAGTCAGTGCTAATCACTGACCCTTCCCAGCACACCATATCACGCTCAAAACAAGGCAGCTTAGGCTCTCTGATGCTACAAGTGTCCATAGCTCTAATGTCTCCCAGGCATAAACAGCTCCCCTCCCCACCCCTTCAGACATGTAAATATTATTATGCTGGTATTATGTCTTCCTAAAGCCCTCACACCGGGCGATGGATGAGCATTTCAATGAGTGTCTCCCTGCTTTCTTTCGCCGAGGAGAGGATTAAAAGAGACAAGAAGGAATAAAAATAGAAGAATCATCTGCTGAGCTTGGAGATTGAGCCCCTTCCCCATGCCTCGGCTTTCCACTGGCTAGGAAGAGAAGACAAAAAAGAGGTGAGGTGACAAAAAAAGAAAAAAAAGAAGAAGAGGGAGAGAAAGAAAAAAGGGGGTGTCTGCGTCACCTGCTAGCAAAAGTGAGGAGGACGTGCGGCTTAAGCGGAAGAGACAGACACAAAAGGCGGCGTATTGGTATTCCCCTCACAGGAGCCCACCGCAGCGCTCTCTCTCTTTCTCTCTCTCTCTCTCCCTCTCTCTCTTGCTCTCTCTCTCTCTCTGTCTCTCTCGCTCGCTCCCTCTCTCTCGCTCCTCTCTTCCTGGCTTCCAAGCCCTGGCACATAAATTAGTCCGATCAAAAGCACACCTCGGGGTGTATACCCCCTTTGATTGGGCGTCGGGGAGGCGGCAGTGTCCCTCGCCGGGTGGATAGAAAGCAGACAAGCGCATAAGGCGGCTCTGGCTGCTGCCACTGTGGAGGGGATGCTGTGAAAGTGCAGGCCAAGCCGGGGCTACAATCAAGTGGCTCAGCATCCTCTTGATGCTCACTAACAAACATATGTGTCTGTGAGATAATACATCTGCTTATTTCTGCACAGAGCCTTCAAGACTGCAGGAACTGAAGGGCTGAACCATGATCCACCTGTGATGAGACTGGCAGAACAAAACAAGAAAAAACAAAACAAAACAAAACAAAACTTTTTGGATGATACCTCAACACATCTATTCCATAATGCAAAAAAGAAGCATCTAGGTAAAATATAACATACAATATTACTAGCCTACTGCTTGTTCTTCTTCAATTACTAATATAGCTACTGTAATTTCCCATAGTCACATTTGCACTGTAACACCATCCTAAACTAGCACTGACAAGAGGACATGGCCTCTGTGTGAGGCTATATTCATATTCACTCAGTGCTGAAAATGAGTAACACACGTGAAGTCACACAGGAGGAAGACTTAGAACATTCTGGAACGTGTCACAGGTGCACTGAGGCAGACATGTGTAAATAATAGAAAACTCTCTATCCGTCTTGTGAAAGGGACGCTTTGGCAACACTCATTCAAGCAAAGTTAACGGCGTGGCTCTCGAATGGCTCTGCCTTTTGGACACGGAGAGAAGAGTTCCAGAGGAGGAGTTGGAGAGGAAGAGTGAGACGCAGCAGAGAGATAATGAGGAGTGAAGAGGACGCTGATGAGGAGTAATGACTAGACCTTATTATCGGCGCCTTTTCTGCCCAACAGTCTGGGGAAAGACTGAACGAAGCGTTCACATTCAGTAGACACATGCATTGCCATAGCAACCTGACGAGCACTTTGGTTTGAAACTGCCACCAAGGTCAAACAAAACTCGCGTAGACAACTTATATGGATTCTGTTATGCTCTCTACTGCAGCCAAGTTCTGAATGGACTCTGTAACATAATCAGGCAATAGTGGGTTTACACAACTTTGAACTTGTGGACAAAGATGGTTGTTTTCTCATTAAATGTTTTCTGAGGGAAAAAAAGATAAGCCTACTGTATGTTAAAAATGGTTTGGTGAAGAGACTTGATTGATTAAATTCATTGCAGAGAATATACAGTGAGGCTGATGTAAAGATCATGACTCAATTTCAAACTACCTAGTGAAGGTCTCAAAATAAGCAAAGCGTTTATTACCACAGAACAATAACACATACTTTCCAACACTGTAGTGTAAAAATAAACCTGGAAACAAATGGCAAAACCTTGTTAACATCACACATCACTTTGTTCTTGCCTATTTGACAAGCTTCCAGTGATGAATTATTCTAACTCATGATTGCTGTGCTAAAATTACAGGTCTCAGCCACTGTCATTTCACACTGAAATTATTTCTATGGGGTCCTGTTACAAAGGAGACCTTGGGTGTAGTTAACATGGAAATAGGTTTGGCTCCCCACATGGTATGGTCAGGGTTGGGCATTTTCCCTGGGTCACTGCTAGCAGTAGGGCTCTCCTGTCATGGCTGCCCAAATCCTCACTGTGGTGCAACTACTGTAAATGAACAAACTAGCGTAGTCCTCTCAGCATCCTCTATAGTGAAAAGGAGAAGAAAGACCTTTCTCCTGTGTTTGATATTCTATAACATGTGTAAGAGCACAAATATGCCATTTATGACACAGAACATAGAGTAGCACACTGTATGAAATGTGGAATATGGAGGCATGACCATGTGTGACTGCCAATAACCACCAGTCCCAATATGACAACCGCGTCTGAGATTTCCTGAAAAAGTCTCCCAGCAGTTTATAATCCCTCCAATTGGCTGTGCATGCCTAATGCTTTTGAAGAAAAGCAAGTCATTCTGTGCTTCATTTGGTGACATTCAAATGCACAGTGAAAAGTGCCAACGGGGTGTTTTTTATTTTTTATTTTTGCACACCTGCACATTCCCGGAGAGCCCTGCGACCCTGCTGCTTGACATAATCAAGTTTAATTGTGCGTCTCGGCGGACAGCGCGGCTCAAACAGCACAGCTAAGAGGAGACCGTGTCCCCTACTGGCTAACACATTATTAGCACTGAAGTGAACAAACAAGCCCTCAACTGTGGAGAGCAAAGAAAAAAAACATCTTGTTAGAAGTGGAGAGACACACAATCAGAACGGATTATGCCATAATTACCTCAAGCCAGACAGGCCTAACAAATTCATTAGGAACTCTTAACCTGCCAAACCTTGACTTTAGAGTACATTATCAACTCACTCAAGGGTAAATCATCATTATGTTATTAGCCTATCAAAGACTTTCAAATGACTCGAAACGCCCTTTGCTTCTTATCAACTGCCACACTGATAGTTACCACAAATTACAGTAAAACAGGAAGCTTTCCAAAACTCTGATGTGATGCATCCCTACATTCAGAAATCTTGCATCTGGTGCGGCGGCACAAAGATAATTCCCCGAGGCGTCAGGCTGCTTCAGTCGTCACACTGAGTGAACCTGCCACACTCTGATATCATTGAAGCCAAGGCTCTGCCATGCCAGGCTGAGAAGCTCCTTACAGATGTGAATGCTTCTGCCTGTCAGTTAGCGCTGGATCATCATGTCTCCATTACACTAGCGCTAGCGCTAATAGCGCCATTATGCTAGTGCGCTGCTCGGCCCCAATCGCTTGGCAATGCTTGCTGAGGTGTTGCAGAGGTTTGCTTAATGCCTTGCTCTCTGTCAGACCTCGGCAAGCATTGGAATCAACAACACGTGTTTTATAGTGGTGCTTAATGTTGTGAAAACGGCAGTGTGTTGGCCAGGGCCGCTCTCTGATTGGAGACATGCGGCGGCTTTGTCCCAGTTTGATTGGAGGGCCATTTCGCCGCTTGACTAAAGAGATAGCATGGGCGCTCGTGGCGAGCCCGCTGCTCAGTGTGTGACGATAAATGCCGTCTGGCAAACGCGCCAGCTCCGTTTGTGAGGACTTGAAAAAAATGTGCTGCCATTAAATCATGGCCAATGTCTGTGTATGAATGTGTCTGTGTGTACAGTATGTGTGTGCACATGTGTGAGTGTGTGCGTGTTCTGTTATGTTTGAGTGACAGAGAGGAAGAAAGACAGACACTTCATATCTTGTTATTCATCCAAGTGTGTTTGCATGCTAGACTGTGTGTACATGTTTGCACATTTGACAGCCCAAGTGTGTGTGTGTGTGTGTGTGTGTGTGTGTGTGTGTGTGCACAGTAGGCCTACAGTATGTGTGCATGCATGCTTATGGTTGTGCGTGTACGTGGGTAGGCATGTGTGCTGTGTGTACTGTACATGCATGAGCAAGTGGGATGTAAATGCGCGAGTGTGTGTGTGTGTGGGGGTGTGTGTATGTGTGTGTGTGTATGTCCCCAATAGAGTGTGTGAGAGATGCAGAGCCTGCGTTCGAGTGAGAGACAGAAGACAGAGTGGGATGTAAATGTGTGTGTGTGTGTAGGTGTGTGTGTGTGTGTGTGCTTGTGTGTGTGTGTTCCTGATAGAGTGTGAGAGATGCAGAGCCTGCGTGAGACAGAAGACAGAGTGGAGAGCAGGAGGATTACCTCCGGGGAGCACAGCTAATCCACACAGTCTGAGAGGCAGGAGACGCACCCCGGCTCAAGGTCAGGTAAACACACCTGACACCTCTGACATCTCAAGGTGTGTCCAGCAGCACACGGCCTGAGAAACTACAGCCCCTGTCAACAACACATCAACTCTCCTCCTCCTCCGGCTAACAGCCGGCTGCCATCAATCACAGCAGAATGGAAATAAATGCATTCCGTGGACAGCATGAGAAAGCACCTGGCTATTTCATTACTGAACAAAATCAAATGTGCACAAATCGGCATTTAAAGCATGTAAACAATGTTTTTTTTTTACATTTCATGCCAAATTGCCAGTTTTCATCAATTGGCAATGAACTCTCTGTGTGCATAATTTTTAATGGAGAGCACACTGGGCATTGGTGCGAAAGGCCAACGCAGCAGAGGCACTTTCTGATTCACATTCATAGCTTCACAGGCAGGAGACTCCATCAATTTCTTCTGCAGTTGTGAGAGATAAGCTTAATTGTTTCATTAGCCTGATAGCATTAATCAGTTGCCCACCACGGCTAAAGGAAGTGGCGATCTCCACTAAGCCCCGGCTCGCTGTACGTGTGTGTGTGTGTGTGTGTGTGTGTGAGTGTGTGTGTGTGTGCGTGAGTGTGTGTGTGTGTGCGTGTGTGTGTGTGTGTGTGTGTGTGTGTGTGTGTGTGTGTGTGTGTGTGTGTGTGTGTGTG